>QLTV01000387.1:136522-174930 GCA_003457575.1 Thermophis baileyi
CAAATGGCGGCGTCCGGGCGAAGTCTCCCGCTTCCGATGCTATCAGCTGTCCGGCGACCGGCAGGCAAGCCCGAACCCGGAGCATTTCGCCCCTGGTGCCACGCCCCCTTTGTCACCTCATCCCGCGCGGAGAGGGGGCGGGGAGGGGGTCGCGGTGGTGGGAGGGGTCCGGCGGCAGCGGGGGGTTGCAGGGGGGTCGCGCCATTAGAAAGGTTGAGAACCACTGCTCTAAACAGACCTAACTGAAATCAGAAGCTTCTAGACCAGTGATGGCTAACCTATGGCACGCGTGCCACAGGTGGCACGTGGAGCCATATCTGAGGGCACGTGAGGCGTTGCCCTATGTCAGCTCCAGTGCGCATGTGCGCGCTGGCCAGCTGATTTTTGGCCTTCCGGAGGGCGGGGGGAGGTTTCCAAACTTCCGGTTGAGCCGTTGGGTCTGTTTTTCGCCATCCACAGGCTCCGGAGGCTTTCCTGAAGCCTGGGGAAGGCGAAAACGACCTCCCTCCCACCCTCCGGAAGGCAGAAAATCACCTGGAATCCGTTTTTCACCATCCACAGGCTCCGGAGGCTTCAGTGAGTCCTGCGCGCATGCGCGGGGGGGTTGTGCACGGATGCATGGGGGGAGGGCATTGCATTATGTGTGTGGGCACGCACGCATGCTCTATCTCTCTCTCGCGCACCCTTTTGGCACCCGAGCAAAAAAAGGTTCACCATCACTGTTCTAGACTGAGTTTATAGATAGAGCAGGATTTTTCTTCTTGTGCTTTTTCTTTCTTTCTTTCTTTCTTTTTTTTTTTTAATGTTTCCAAAATGAACATGCCTTTCAGCATGGATCCCTTTTCTTACCTTTTACAGTGCTATGGCCGAGCAAGGGGGAAAATGTACCAGTTCAGACTGCTGAACACATAAAAATGCACAACGGGCCCCATAAGCAAATGTTGCAGCCAGAAGCATCCATCAGAGGTCAAAAAGGAGCAAAGGGTGGAAACAGCTTTGTGTGTCATGATGCAAGCACCACTCCTTCTGTAAGTAGGTTGCGATTGAGAAGGGAAGAGCTTGTGTTGCTTCCTTCATTTTGACAAATGCCTCTGAGGCTGCAGAAGTCTCTACTTGCAATATATTCTCTTTCCTAAAAGGAATTTTGTGCTCTTCTTTACAGAAATTATGGGCTCCAAGCATGTGGATCTTTACTGAATGGTTTATCCAAGTGCAGTTTTATTTCTATCCTGACACTCATCACCTACATCAGTGTCCTACCTTGGTTCTCTCAACTCCTAGGTCACTACGAAATGATAAGATCAGTCAGGAATTGTATGATTCAAGAGAATCCACAAAGATAGTTGTTCTTAGAAGATAGATAGATGATAGATAGATAGATAGATAGATAGATAGATAGATAGATAGATAGATAGATAGATAGATAGATAGATAGATAGATAGATGATAGATGGATGGATGGATGGATGGATGGATGGATGGATGGATAGATAGATAGATAGATAGATAGAAGATAGATAGATAGATAGATAGATAGATAGATAGATAGATAGATAGATAGATAGATAGATAGATAGATAGATAGATAGATAGAGGATGGATGGATAGATAGATAGATAAATAGAATTACAAAATACATTATATATACTTCATATACTGTGTATATGAAGGCAAAATCGACGTACTGAAAGAGATAGGAATTGTGACTGGAGACTTCAAAATATCGAAGCGGGATATGGAATATGGGAGCTCTAGAAAATATTGATGGTGATGAATAGTAAGATGGAAATAAAGGAAAAATCCATGAAGTGCCAAACTTTTTCCAACTGCTTCTCTAACGAAACTCATTGATGACGGAGATACAGTAAGCTGCTGGAGAAAACAGTGAAAGCCTGGGTAACTGGCAGCTTTTACATTGGCTAGATTTATATTTCCAGTGGGGCTTTTTAAGATGCTGGCTAGAGATAACAGCAGAAGCATATTTTAATCAATGTGTGCAATTAATTTGGTTGGTTTATACAGCTGCTCATCTCACCAATTACCAATTCATGTATGTTGTGTTTTCTTTACTTTAAATTCTATATATTCTGGGTTGAAGTTCTACTTAAGAGTAGACTCATTGAAACCATCAAGATTTCAATTCAGCATGTCTACCTTAAGTTCCATGGATGACAAAGAGTCTCTTATAAGCATAATTAAACCTAATTTAAAATTGATTTGAAATAATCTAACAAAGAAAAGAAAGAAAGAAAAAACTTTTCAGGCACTTAGAGATAAAAAAAACATCTACATGCCACTCAAAAGAGACAACCAGAAAAGCTAAAAGGAAACAAAAAGACCAAAAACTCATCAACAGCAGAAATCAACATCCACATGAGCAGAGATTAACTCCAAGATTAACATTTGACCAACAATCAAGAAGTAAGCAACACCCCAATCAAGGAATTACCAACACAGACAAACAAGCTAACAGTAAACAACAAGCTAATCAAGGATTAGAACACCAAGAACACTCGTGCTAACTCTGACAAGGCAAGCCACAAGTATGCAAACCCCACTCTCTTCTAGTACTGATGAAGTTACCTAGTTGGGTAATGAAACATCTGCAAGAAAACCACCAAGTTCAGAGAGCACCAAGGACCCCACAAAAACTTTCAGGTTATGAATAAAAGAGCCCCAGTGGATCATGCCATCCTTCGCTTTTTAACACCAAACTAGATTCTTTAGAAATTCTCCCTACAAAGCTAAAACCTTTCCGAGATTTGCTTCAAATATCTAACATTCAAAAATATACTGTCTCCAATCATGAATGTTATTTCCAGCAACCTGATAGATTTAGCCACTGTTTGACATCTGTATGAATTTCTCTATCCATTTCCAAAAGCTATCTTCCTCATAGAACCAATGGTATGCTAAAAAGTAAATATTCAATATCTTTTTCCTAGGAAACTGCTCATATATCATACTCATTCAACAGGAGTCTCACAACTTACACAATGTAAGTTACATATCTTTTTCCGATGTGACTAAACAGTGTCAGCTTCAAAATACTCATGTTCAGCAGGGCATCCCAAATGCATTCACAAGTCCAGTGTGTAGAGAACTCCAGGCAAGGTCTAAACCTGTCAGGAAATTTGATAAAATCTTTTCTGCTCCTAAGGTTTGGTGGCAGATAAATGTAGACTAATGTTTGTAGTGGTGACAGGATAATTTTGTACAAAGTTTGCCTAGTCTACCTGAAATATCAAAACCAACATGCTGGATATTTATTTTAAATTTAAATTGCATCTATGGCTTCAATAAAATGTGATGCAGTAGGAACCTGCACTCTTTGAACCGGTGGTCAAAGAGATCATTCATAAGAAATCATTCACAAATACACACACACATTTTCTATTGGTTAATGTTAGGCACTCCAAATTCCCCTCTTTTGGGGGGATGCAGAAGCCCCTTAAATCATAGCTATGAAAATCAACAACCCGGTTTACTGCATCTTCAATGGAAAAGAACAGTTGGAAAAAGTAGTATAACCCATAAATTAATTGTAACATGTTTTTCAAAATCCCAAGGAAAATCTCACATGCTTCCATGAACACCCAAGAAATCAAAGGACATCATTCCAAGGGTGATTTTCCCAAAGGCAACTGGACTTTCTTTGGTTTTGCTTGAAGAAGTTTCGCTTCTCATCTAAGAAGCTTCTTCAGTTCCCACCATGAACTGAAGAAGCTTCTTGGATAAGAAGCAAAACGTCTTCTAGGAAAACAAAGAAAGTCCAGTTGCCTTTGGGAAAGGCACCTTTGGGACAACCATGACCTGGATGACTGACAATCTCTATAGACACAGAACACCATGGATGTAATACTGTCCGACCCACTTTGCTTCCTCATTTTGCCTATTGCCACTTTTGTCTTCCCCCCAAAGTTAGGTTGGTTATCTTTTTATCTCATATCGGGGACCACAGGGTTTAAGAAGTACAAGAGCACCTTGGAAATTCAGTGGTAGGTTTTTCTGTATACAGGTATTCCTCAATTTACGACCGGTCGCTTAGCACCTATTCGAAGTCTTGACAGACCTATCTGGGGAATACTTACAATCATCACAAGTTACAACCATCATGGACAAGCTCCATTATGGTCATAACTTGGAAACCACCTGTATACACAACTTGAAACCTTAGGTTTGGTTATTCACAGTTCAGGATCCATATTCTCTTGTAGCGCTATGCATAATGTTATTCTGACTGGGAAATTTGGGGAGTTGTAACCTGAATACATCTAGGCAGCTTGAGTTCAGGGGTGGGGAGTGGGAATTGTTCTCCATTGCACCAAAATAAAATGTAGTAAACTGATCTAAATCCTGTTTAGTCTGCTGTCCCAGTGCTAAGAGCCAATAGGAATTGCCAAGGATTGAGTTTTCCCATCTGAAGTTCATTATTTTTAGACCAGGTTTGAGATAAGACAGTCCTTCAAGTAGAGGACATTTTTAGAGATCGTAGAGTAAGCTATTTTCTTGGTCTAATTGACCTCCAAGGGACAAAGGTTGATAACATAATGACATCACTGGATAGGAGCAAATCTTTAAATTTATTTTTGGAGTTTGCAGGGGGTTTAAAACCCTTTAAAGCTCGAACTAGAAATAACTGCGTGATTTGGAAGGTTGGGTAAAATGGGTACCTGAAAACTGTACAAATAAAATAAAATAAATAATAAAATGATAAGATGTTAGATAAATGAGGTAAGGTAAGGTAAGGTAAGGTAAGATAAATTATTAATATTTATATTGTTTACGAACTGCGTGATTTGGAAGGTTGGGTAAAATGGGTACCTGAAAACTGTACAAATAAAATAAAATAAATAATAAAATGATAAGATGATAGATAAATAAGGTAAGGTAAGGTAAGGTAAGGTAAGATAAATTCTTACTATTTATATTGTTTACTTAGTAACCTAGTGTGATTTATGTTGATTGTTTATTTAGTATACATGACTAAGTATTGTATATACGGTAATGTTTTATGATGAATGTATTTTACAATGACTACGTTAATGATCTATCACTATTGTTGAATGTACACTGAGAGCTTATGCACCGGAAACAAATTCCTTGTGTGTCTATTCACACTTGGCCAATAAAGGATTCTGTTCTGTTCTGTTCTGTTCTGTTCTGTTCTGTTCTGTTCTGTTCTGTTCTGTTCTAGTCTAGTCTAGTCTAGTCTAGTCTAGTCTAGTCTAGTCTAGTCTAGTCTAGTCTATGCCATGCCATGCCATGCCATGCCATGCCATGCCAAGATAAGATAAGATAAGATGAGATAAGATGAGATAAGATGATACCGTAAGATAAGATGATATGATAAGATAAGATAAGATAAGATAAGATAAGATAAGATAAGATAAGATAAGATAAGATAAGATAAGATAAGATAAGATAAGATAAGATAAGATAAGATAAGATAAGATAAGATAAGATAAGATCAATCTACTATGGGAAGATTCTTGGGTCTAAAAGCAGGTTTTAGAGGGCTATTGTCCCTCAAAGACTGCAGGCTATTTACTCCTTGATATGTAGGACTGTCCTCTGTGAAGAAGGAACCTAGAATTGTTTTATTCTCTAGCCATCTCTTTTGTGCTCCTTACTCATTTTTGTTTTTCCCAACTGAAAGAATCCAGCTTTATTCTGTTTCTTTAGGCAGGGATGGGTAACTCGAGACATATATTTTTTTTCCATTTCTACCACTACTGTCTTATTTTAAAGGAATAAATATCCCCCAACAGGGAAAATGGGCATAAACATTTCACCATAGCCCCCTCTCGTGCTATTTCTGCAAATGCCACTATAGCTCTCAGAGGCTGAAAATGAGGATGGGCAGCCTAGCTTTTCTCAAGCTTGTCACCTCTTAGAGAAAGCTATCCAACTGCTTGATTATTTTGCTAACCTATTTTACAACTTTAGAATAACAGGGTTGGAAAGGACCTTGGAGGTCTTCTAATCCAACCCCCTACTCAAGCGGGAGATCCTGTACCATTTCAGAGAAATTGTTATCCAATCTCTTCTTTAAAAAAAACTCCAGTGATGGAGCACCCAGAACTTCTGAAGGCAAGCCATTCCACTGATTAATTGTTCTAACCGTCAAAAAGTTTCTCCTTATTTCTACTTTGGTTCTTTCTTTGATTATTTTCCATCCGTTGCTACTTGGACCTGATAACACTATGTGCACCATGCTTCATTACATGGGCCTTTCAAAGTGTCTATCTTAGTGTACTTCTTTTTCCTAGGTGTGGAGCAGGGGTGGGTTCCAACTTACCTCGCTGCTGGTTCGCTCCCTCCTGCGCCGCGTGGGCATGCCGCGTGGGCGTGCACGTGCTTTGCGCGTGTGCGCATGCGCAATAACAAAAAAAAAGCTGAAAAAAAGATGGCGACCGCATGCACAGTGCCGGAAGTCGGCTTCTGCACATGCTCAAAAGGAAAAATAAAAATAAAAATAAATTCAAAAAAAAATTCAAAAAAAGATGGCGGCCCCCACGGACCGGCACCGACCGATCCGTTTCAGTGACATCATCGTGATGTCACCAGCGGGCCGCTACCGGTTCGGGAGAACCGGTCCAAACCGGGAGGAACCCACCCCTGGTGTGGAACAAACTCTAAAACTCCAACACGGCATACATCAAGTTTAATTTTGGAAGGCTAAGAATTTGGGGTTCTTAGTATTCAAAGATGTGTAAATATCACATGTCTGGGTAATAAATTGCCTTGGATGCAGAGATGATTTTTAATAGAAAGAATCAGCTATGCAACATCAATAAGCTGCTTAATAAAAGATGAAGCCCTAAGTAATTGGGGTGTATTAATGGTCAGGCAGGATGAAAATCTCAGGGCACCAAATATTCAGGAAATCCTGATAGATTTCATGGTTACTAACAGTCACCGTGCTGTATATGAGAACAGGGCTGTATAATTTGATGGGCATCACATGAAGATGTCTCCACAATCTTTGACAGATTAATCAAATATTAATATTTAGAATATTGGAATAGTATATACATTTCATAACCTTCCTTAGCTTTTTTTCTATCTGTACAGCTGCATTATGGAAGTTCTGTACACTCCAGTCAGGCACTCCCGGTGAGGGGAATAAAGAACAGCTTCTTTTATCATGGTGCTCATTACTTCTCAGCTTTGTAAACACTTCTATTTAAAATGACTTTTTTTTTTTTTGAAAAATCGCTTATCTGATTAATTGGAGTAACTTCAGTAATTGATCAAGGGTTGCTTGTTTGTTTGATTTAGTTGACTGAGTGAGTTAACTGGGTAATTACTGCTGCTAAAAGCTGAAAACCAGGTGGAGAAGACAACTGGGGAATGCAGCCAGAAATGGAAGAAGACAAATCTGTTGATGAGTGAAGTTTGAACCAAATATAGGCTGAGTTTGCAGAACTCAGAATTCTGCCAAATTAAAGGAGAGAGAGAGAGAGAGAGAGAGAGAGAGAGAGGGAGAGGGAGAGGGAGAGGGAGAGGGGGAGAGAGAAGAAATATGTAACACATTCATGCACACATGTACAATTTTATAAGTTAATTAATTTATATCACACTCCAATCCACACTCAAGGATAAACAGACTACCATAGCTCAAACATTGTATAGGACATAGAAATTAAAAAAAATTTAAAAGCACCATTAAAAATTGAGATTTGCTTCTCAGCATTGTCAGAAAATATTTCCGTAGTCATGTGGCCAAAAGACTCACGGACACTGTTATCTACTAAAGTGGTACCTATTTATCTACTTGCATTTGCATGCTTTTGAACTGCTAGCTGGGGCAAGTAACAGGAGCTCATCCCTTTGGGCAGTGCTCGGGTCCTGAACCCCAGCTATCATCTTTCCAACTGACAAGCTCAGTGTCTTTAACCGCTGAGCCATCCTACTCCTGTATAATATATGGCTTACCCAAAAGATCTCTCTTTAGGGAAATAAGTATCTTTATATGTACAAAAGCTAAAATGATATAAACGGATCACAAGAATAGTCCTACTGGGCAGGTCATCCACGCCACAATTCATTTTATACTAGTGGAAGTTGTTGAAATGGTTTTAAGGGCCACCACACCTGGAGCATGTTCCAACAGGATGACTAACCTCTCTTCAGAGCTACACTTTTTATATTAGAGTGAATTGCCACTTTTGTTAGGGAGACATCAATAAAAATCTGTCCATTAATCATACAATTTAAAAAAAAATTGAAGGAAAATCAACTTTCATTTATTTTTTACCAATTTTCATTCAGCTCTGATGACTGAGAATTAGTTTTATATATACTTTTCTTAAGATTTTTTTTTAAAGTCCTGCTCTTCATTGAAGAATCATTCCACCAATGGTCTAGAGCAGAGCTGTCAAACTCCTGGCCCGCAGGCCGAATGCGTCATCCACTGGCCACGCCTATGCCTGGTTTAGCGAGGGGGGAAAAAGTCCCGATACGGCAAGTGATGCTGCTGTGACACCACAAGTTTGACACTCCTGGTCTAGAGGGTTCCTGGCTTTGGTCATTTCAGTTCAATCCCTACAGAAGACATATTGAGGGAATCTTCCCAAACCCCTCTCCCCCCCCCACTATTTTTTTTCCACCTTAGCAAGCTTCAGAGTAGAAAACTGAGATGGGTCATAATTATTCAGATGCCATTTTATGGGGACACTCATAACATGTTCTCAAGATTCCAGTGATATGTGCTGGTACAAACAAGGTTGCATAATAATCCAAGAGAGATGGGTGATTAAGAAATATGAAATATAAATAAATAAAATAATCCTAATTAGACCAAGAAACCACTGAGGGAGCTCAACCAATCTCATTGTACATATGTTGTGCAGAGACAATAAAGATTTGAATTTGAATTGATTTTCCTATAGGCACCTCATTGGTGAAACTTATTAAAGTTAGATAGATAGATTCTTTTTTTAAGCAAATAATGTAACCAAGTTCCATTTAATTTAATTTAATTTAATTTAATTTAATTTAATTTAATTTAATTTAATTTAATTTAATTTAATTTAATTTAATTTAATTTAATTTAATTTAATTTAATTTAATTTAATTTAATTTAATTTAATTTAAATTTACTTTAAAAATATAACAAATTTCCTTTTCACATTCCATCTACTGTTCTGTCTTGCTCTAATCAATATACATCATCATCCTCAAATCTTACACCAAAAACCCTTTAATTTAATTAATCCACAATTTTAAAAATGCCAAATTTCCCACCCCACTTTTTCTACTAAATCTGTTTTGCCATGAATAATATACATCATATATCTCAATTACTACTAAAACATTTTACCATAAACCTTTAACTTAATCAACTATCCACCATAATAATAATAATACAGTTTACTTAAGTCTATTAATATGAACCTTATTTTCTTTTTTTTTCCCCACTAGTCTCTCAAAAATTCCACTTCTTATTAATTTTCTCCTTTTGTCCCATTCCCTTAGCTTCTTCTTCAACTTTATTTTATTTATTTATTTTATAAAATTTATATGCCGCCCAACTCCCGAAGGACTCTGGGCGGCTTACATCATAAAAAATAAAACATATAAAAACAATTTAAAAAAGAAAGGGGAAAAAAAAAAACCCCAACTATATTTAAAATAAAACATTCACACAACCATACATCGGCCAATCAGAACAACTATTGGCCCCAGGCCTGCCGGAAAAGCCAGGTCTTAACAGCTTTACGGAAGGCCACTAAGGTGGGGGTAGTACGGATCTCGGGGGGAAGTTGGTTCCACAGAGTCGGAGTGGCTACAGAGAAGGCCCTCCCCCGCGGTCCTGCCAGCCGACACTGTCTGGCTGACGGGACCTGAAGAAGGCCAGCCCTGTGCGACCTCCCTCTTAAGTAAAGAGAACATCATAACAAAACAGTGCACAGTGAAATAGCGGGAGGAAGAAAAATAACTTTTTTTTTTCTTTTCCCCCCTTTTTCTACTAACTGTTTCTCCCATTATAAAGGCTGTTCCTTAGGGCCATGTGCTTTTCACACTTCCTGTGTGACTGGAATAGCCGATTGGAAATGTAACACAGAAAAAGCTCTCATCTCTAAGAGCTCTCGGTGCTGTTCTGTGTCTGGATCTTTTCTTACTTTCTCCTGAAGTCAATTCTTCCATTAATCATTTTTGATGGAAGCTTATCTGACCGGGGCCATAGGAATACCAAGAATGTAAACAAATATTCATTATCAACTAATATTATGAAGCTTAGAGGTGAGAGGAAAACTGAGCCTGATCTTCTTACAAGACATCACTGGAAGAGAATATAAACGTTTTGAAATATGACTGTCTGATAGTTCTACAGTTTCCTGGAATGTAAAAATTATATATAGTTTCCATCTCTGTCTCTGTTGGAGTCAGACAGTATCAAGGAGGCCATAATGATGATAGGCATCTTCCACAGTTGCTCCCTAACAACTGGCATTTAAAACACATTGCAGGTAGTCCTCGAGTTACAACAGTTTGTTTAGTGACCATTCAAAGTTACAACAGCACTGAAAAAAGTGACTTGTGACCATTTTTCACACTTACGTCCGTTGCAGCTTCTGCATGATCACATGATCTACATTTGGATACTTGACAATTGGTTCACATTTATGACGGTTGCAGGGTCCCGGGGTCATGTGATCCCCTTTTGCGAACTTCTGACAAGCAAAGTCAATGGGGAAGCCAGATTCACTTAACAACCATATTACTAATAACTGCAGTGATTCACTTAACAACTGTGGCAAGAAAGGTCAAAAATGGGGCAAACTTTACTTAACTAATGTCTCACTTAGCAACATAAATTTTGGGCTCAATTGTGGTCGTAAATCGAGGACTATCTGTATCTTTGATTTTTAGAGGTTGTAAACAGCTATTAAGATTAGTAGCCACTGATCACCCATTCGCCCATGAATTTGCCTAATCTCCTTTGAAAACAATACCAACTGGTAGCCATCTTCACATCTGTTGCTGGGGTATTCTATAATTGAACTTTGCATTGTAATTACTGAATCTCAGTAATTCCACATTTTAATATTGAGGGGGAAAAAGAGAATCTCTCTTTTCTTTTCTTTTCTTTTCTCCCAGTAGAGCTGCCAAATGCTCTACCTAAAATCTGGGAAACCCAAAATCTAATGTGACAGAGCATTCTTGTTAAACCAAATGGTCTAATTTAGGATTGTAAGCTTGTTCCAATATTCTTGAAAATTAATTATCATATTTTTGTGACACACCACGACTGGCAATAGGTATCTGTATAATCCATGCAAAGAAAGCCAATCTGGTGAGGTGGTTAAGGCACTGGGTTAGGAACTGGAAGACTGTGTGTTCAAGTACCATCGTAGGCACAAAACCAACTGGGTGAGCTTGGACCTGTCACTTTGTCTCAGCCCTAGGAAGAAGGCAATGGCAAACCACTTCTGAAAATCTCATCTAGAAAACTTCAGGGATTACTGTCAGGTGCACAAAACCAGGAGCTAGAATAGTGTTAAAAGTACTATGCATTTATTTCCTCCTACCTATACATAAGAATTTGAACTACTACCGTGTTTTCCCAAAAATAAGACCCTGTCTTATATTTTTTTGAACCCTGAAATAAGCACTTGGCCTTATTGCCATGCACTCAAAAGCCCGATTGGGCTTATTATCAGGGGATGTCTTATTTTGGGGGAAACAGGGTAATTTGTGCTAGATAAGAATCAACAGAATTCATGGTGGGCTGGACTTAGGTCTCTTGTGGGAGTATAGTGACTCCAAACTGATGACATCTTTGACCCTGCCCTCAGACTCAGCCTACAATTACTCCAGGCAGCTGCCAGGATTCAATACTGACTCAAAGGCAAAACGAACAAACCGAAAATCCACGGCAAGTAAGAATTTCCTTTGGTGTCTTTTTATCCATGCACAGAGTTCATTAAGTTAAAACATAGGGAAGGGGAGGAAAAATAAAAGGAATGGCAAGTTTCTAAAACAGCCTGGTGAAATGTGTTCAAGTTGATGAACCAACTGGATATGGACCTATATTATTTCACATCTGATATAGTCATATTGCTGCATCAATAACAGATACTTTTTGGTCTGAATATTGTTTTCCTTTGTTATGCCTTTAGGAGCAGGCTGATTATGAATTAAGCAGGAATGCTTTGCGCATGATATTCATGTTTATACAATATAATATTCATGAATATACTACAACGTACAGCAGAGTTCCCCAAACTTTCCGGGTTGGTGGCAATGTTCCCTCTGACATTGGAAATTGCCGCGCGGCAGTTGGAAACTGCCGTGCAGCGATTTCCTGTCAGGTGCGCGGCCGCGCAGCAATGTTCCCTCTGATATTGAAAATCGCTGCGCGGCAGTTGGAAACTGCCGCGCAGCGATTCCCTGTCATGTGCGCGGCCGCGCAGCCACGCAGCTTAGAGGGAACATTGGTTGGCGGCCTGGAGCAGGGGGGGAGAGGAGGGAAAGAGGGGATGGTTTTGTGGGAGGTGCAGGTATGTGCACGTGAATGGGGCCCCGAGCGCCTGCGATGCTTGCACAAGTGAGGGCCTGAGCACCCATAGTGCTCACGCATGGGGGGGGCCGAGCATCCGCAATGCAGTTGTGAATAAGCTACAGCCCGGTTGCGAATAGGCCGTGGATTGGTAATGGGCTGCAGCCCACAGGTTGGGGACCCCTGCTGTACATGAGGTAGTCCTCATCTTACAATCACAATAAGAACTGGAAAATTCATCGTACAGTGGTACCCATCATGTAACCACATCACCTTTTATAATCTTTTTGTCACAGTCGTTAAGTGAATCGCCTCTGGTCATTAAGCACAACATCACATGATTGCAACTTGCATCTCCTGCTAGCTTCCCCATTGACTTTTCTTCTTAGAAGCTGGATGGGAAGATCAGAAATGGTGATCACGTTACTACAGAACGCTGCAACTTTTGTTAAGTACAAGCTGGTTGCAAAGCACCTAGAGAATGATCCCATGATCGGAGGCAAGTTATGACCAATCGTAAGTGCAAGGACCAGTCATAAGTCACTTTTTTGCAGTGCCATTGTAACTCTGAACAGTCGTTAAACAAGTGTTGATTAAGCAAGGACCACCTGTTAAGTAGTTAAGTGGATTCTACTTCCTGGAACAGCTTGGCAGATTACCTCACATTGAAATCTTTAGAAAGGCAGGTTTGATAGTGGAATGTGTCATTAAAGACACATGTGTAGCAGCTCACATTCACTTAACTAGGCCTAATTGATGGTTTTGAAAGAGTCCTGCACACCTCCATGACAGCGTACACAAATAGTTCTCAACTTGTAACCAGTTATTCTTCCTATTATAAAAACAAAAAACCTTAACAAGGCAAAAAGACAGTTGAACAAAGCAAAGCAGTCTTTAACCTTTTCATGGCTGGCAACCTTGTGAAATAGATATTTTCTGAATACAGTTCTTGGAACAGATTATTGTCAAGGTTGACTCAGCCTTGTACTGCAGGCTACTTCTGCTGAATGCCAGCTGCCTGCAATTTGGCAGTTCACATCTCACCAGGCTCAAGGTTGACTCAGCCTTCCATCCTTCCGAGGTCGGTAAAATGAGGACCCAGATTGTTGGGAGCAATATGCGACTCTGTAAACCACTTAGAGAGGGCTGTAATGCACTGTAAAATGGTATATAAGTCTAAGTCAGAGGTGGGTTCCTACCGGTTTGGACCGGTTCTATAGAATCGGTAGTAACTTGGTGGCCTGGGTCGCTGGAACCGGCAGTGACCCAGGCCTGCCACGCCCCTGAGCTGGTTCTCTTGGCAGTGCCATAGGCGTAGCCATCTTGTTTTTTGCTTCTGCGCATGCACAGCTTTTTTTGTACTGCGCATGTGCACGAAGCACACACGGACCTGCGACCGCCCATGCGGCGCGTCCCTGAGCAAACCGGCAGTAGGAAAATCTGGAACCCACCCCTGGTTTAAGTGCTACTACTATTGCTATTTCAGGAGCTGGTTGAGGAACCCTGGTGGTGCAGTAGTTAGAATGCAGTATTGCAGGTAAACTCCACCCATAGCCTGAGTTCGATCCGGACGGGCTCAAGATTGACTCAGCCTTCTATCCTTCTGAGGTCGGTAAAATGAGGACCCAATATGCTGACTCTATAAACCGCTTAGAGAGGGCTGTAAAGCATTGTGAAGCAGTATATAAGTCTAAGTGCTATTGCTATTCTGCTTAGAGCATACTTTGTTTTTCCCCAAGGCAAAACTCTTGCACTGATGGGGAAACTCCATTTTGTCTCCACAGCAACTCCCAGGATAAAAACAGCACAGCATACACAGCATTTATCAAATGCCTATGTCACCCAAAATTTGATAAGATGCATTCAGAAATCCATAAAAAGGAGGGGACAATCGAACTCTCTTCTATTGTTGCTTCCTAACAATTAATATGATGTTGTTTAAGTAACTAACATACTGTATTAACATACATTAAAAAGCAATAGCAATAGCACATAGACTTACATACCGCTTCACAGTGCTTTTACAGCCCTCTCTAAGCTGTTTACAGAGTCAGCATATTGCCCCCAACAATCTGGGTCCTCATTTTACCCACCTCGGAAGGATGGAAAGCTGAGTCAACCTTGAATATTAGACTGTGTGTGTTTGTGTAAACATACTGATAATCACTTATAGTTCTATAAGTTCTATGTATTTATGCTGTTCTTTGAAATCATTTGCATCCTTGGCCCTCATCACAGCTAGTGATACCCAACTGGGGAGCTGACTCAAATTGTGAAAAGACAGTTCTTCTTTTGAACAACTTTCAGGACCTCCCATATTTACCTTCAGTCAGGGGTGGGTTCTAACTTACCTCGCTGCCGGTTCGCTTCGTCTGCGCAGTGCCAAAAAATAAAAAAAAAATCCAAAAGAAAGGCCGAAAACAAGATGGCGACACATGCGCAGTGCCGGAAACTCGGCTTCTGCGCATGCGCAGAAGAAAATTTTTTTACAAAATTCCCCCCCAAAATTCCCCCCCCAAAAAAAATTCCCAAAAAAAGATGGCGGTGCCCACGGACCGGCACCGACCGAACCGGCTCCGTGACATCAGCGTGATGTCACCAGCAGGTCGCTACCGGTTCAGGCGAACTGGTCCAAACCGGGAGGAACCCACCTCTGCCTTTAGTGCTTGGTCTTATGTTCTACTATATTCTACAGTCTGCATTATTCTATTTCCCCTTGTCATGCTGTTGTTATTCCAGGGCTTTGTGGGAATGTAAGAAGGAAACATTAGTCCAAAAGATCAGCCTAAGAAGAAATGGAAAAAAAAGTCCTAAAATTCATGCTATTGGATGTCTTCTGAAACAACTTAGTTCAACTCTTACAGCAATCGCATAAAAATATAGTCTATAGAAACAAACTGCCTGCAGAATAAAAGAATTCAATGCTCAGCCTGGAGCATTGTTTCTCAATTTTACAATTTCTAGGTGTGTAGACGTCAACTCCCAGAATTTCATAGGTAGAATCAATGAAAAATGTAGGAGTTGAATTCCACATACCTGAAAAATTGCCATGGTTAGGGAAAACTGGCCAAGAGGATTAGCAATGAAGCTTGCTTCCATGTGGACATATTTGTAGTTCTGAGGACCTCACCTGACCTTTGGCTGGTATTTCCATGGCCCCCATCCCTAAAAGAAAATTAGTTTTTTTGGATAGCCTCCAGGTTTAAGTATTCTTTTCATAAGATCTCCTTCAAAACACTTTGCTGCTTTATGAAGCTATTGGTTCTTCAAAGGGCTATTTCACCTCAATAAATCTTACATGAAAGTGCCCTTTTGAAAGGCTTCAACAAACCAAAGTCATTCTCTGACTTCTAAATGCTGGAATGTAGCAGTTTTGCTGCTTTACTCCATCAATAAATGGGACTTCTACACATATGCAATGGATGTTTGCAAGCCAGAAGGCCAAGTTGTAGATGGAGGCAAATCAGAGTGGAGAAGCACTGGGACTGGAATTAGAATTAGGAATATATTCCTGATGCTTTATTTTTTTTAAGATGAGGTAAAAATGCCTTTCTCTTGTAACGGATGAAGATCATTTTTTCTCAAGTGAACGTTATGGAGTTGACTTCTTCCTATGCTTTTGATATTTTATTGGGATTGAAATTATGTGGACATATGTACCGAACTATAGATTCCAGCCTCCATTAACCCTGGCTGTGCCTCTAGAGCTTCTGAGAATTGAGCAACATCTATTAAGCTAGCCATATGTCAATTGCAGGCCTTTAAGAAAGATTATCCTTTTGAATTTATATTGTTAACCACATTGGAAATTGGGATGAAAAAAATACCATAGAAATATCTAGAAGAAGGAGCTAATATGTAATAGGGTTGAATGACCTTGGATAGAATGATTCTATTCATTCCTGAAGCAATTTCTACTGCTCCTAAAGCATTAATGTTTCCATGGGATCAAATATTCACATTATCCTCACATTTAATGTGTGTTTCCTTGTTCCATGTATATACCCATCTATAAACCACATTAAAATAATAAACAAAACATTAGTGGGTTTTTTTTAGAATATATCAAATTAATCTCTCCCTAAAACTCCCCCATCTCCTATTTACAAACTTAACAGCAAAGGTATATCTCTTTACATTTAGATAATGCACATTTAGATACATGTAAATAGAGTCCATCTATAGGGCACATATGGCATCCATCAGCTGGGGCACATTAAATTCTTTAAAGGTATGGCCTTTTTGGAAGCCCAAATCTTGTTTTAACTTTATGTATTTACTTGGGAAATTTATTTAGCCATCTGGTATTAATGTGACTCTGGGCAGCATATATCAACTGAAAAATTTCAAAAGTTCAGTTACCATTAAAACAAGTAATAGATGATTGAGGACCTTCAATCACATTTTACCTCACAAGACAGGATGTTCTATCACCCTGGCTTCGAAACCTTGGAGAAGAGCCATGTTTTAATGCCTTTCTAAAAGCCAACATGGTTGGAGTATGTCTGAGTATGACACTGATATATTTACATATTTGCCTATAATTGAATAGATTCCATAGCTGTATACCTATGCATGAAATTAACACCAGAATCAGGTGACATTTTAAATTATGACTCCTATTAAATCACATTATAACTGATGGTGTAGGATTATGGAGCATCTGGAGACCATTTCCAATCCCTTGATTACTCTTGGGAAGCACCCAGACAGGCAGTGGGGAGTCCTCAAGTGTGGAATTAGCCTCAAATCCTTGCTTAGCCCCAAGAGATCCCTCCCTTAAGTTCCACAGAGCCTCAAGTACCTATTCCAAGGCAAAGGATGGCAGTCTAGGGAGATTCCTGTATACTAGGCAGAATATAATAAAGTAGTTAATAGTTGAACTTTACATGTATGGATCTGGTTTGCTAAGTTGTACCTGACAATTACTTTGAACTATAGTGTGCTCTTGATTAAGGTTTTGCTAAGTTGTACCTGACAATTACTTTGAACTATAGTGTGCTCTTGATTAAGGTTTTTGTGGCACAAAATCTAGGATTCTTCTAATACTTGATAAGGTTCTGTGAGAGACTAAATCTATCTATCTATCTATCTATATCTATCTATCTATCTATCTATCTATCTATCTATCTATCTATCTATCTATCTATCTATCTATCTATCTATCTATCATCTATCTATCTATCTATCTATCTATCTATCTATCTATCTATCTATCTATCTATCTATCTATCTATCTCAAATGCAGGTAATTTTCTCTCATTAAAATTTTGTCTCTAGATCAAGGCTTCTTAGATTGATTGATTCAGAGGTGGGATTCAGCCGGTTAAAACTGGTTCGGGTGAACTGGTAGTGGTGACCTGCCTGCCCATCCGCCCGGGCACAATCCCGTCCTATATCGCTGTGTTTTATGATGCCGCACGCATGCGCGGACGTAGCTCACGTTTTCGATTCTGGGCGAACCGGTTGTTAAATTATGTGAAGCCCACCTCTTTGATTGATTGATTGATTGATTGATTGATTGATTGACTAACAGATTTTGCAGCTCGAAGACTGTTGCTCTAGATCAGCCTTCTACAGGTCAGAATCCTCCATAGTTCTCAGTCAAAGGGAATTATATTCTAAATAGATTTGTAGAACAAGAGTTTGGTGATGGCTGTTGTGAACAATACTGAACTGTCTGTGAACAAATGAGTAAATCATCTGGGCTTCAAAGAACGAAAACTTTTGTTCATTGTGCTAAGATACAATATGGATTTTGCTCATTTAGCCTTACCACATAATGTGCAATTCCCTGGTGGCTTATTTATCATTTAACAAATCACAATAAAAGAAACTGCATCTTAGCAATTTCTGTTTGGTCACAAGAGAAGAGAATGCTGTAATATCTTGATAGGTAGGTAGGTATATGGCAAAAGGTAGGTAGGTATATGGCAAAAGACTGTGGTTCAGAGTTTGGAGCCCAGAGCTAGGAGCTTTAATCCCAACACATTTCAAGAATATGGATTCACTCTAAAAGACTGCTACAGACAGGAACTCTTTTCAACCCATGGATCCTTTAGGGAATCAAACAGCAAAACTCCTTCAGGCAAAGAATGTAATGACCATAGGAGAAAGGAGAAATTTGCTTGGGTTATGTATCAATTTGCCTTTTCCAAGCTGCCCTACAAACCATTTTGCCACTGATTCTCTGCATTTTGTCCTGCAGTTATCCAGTTAAAAGTTATGCGTACGAAAATGCATGTATTGGAGAAAGCACACAGAAAAATAGGGACTTCGGTGAAAATCAAATGCAAAAGGATATTACTTTAGGGAAAAAGTGTTTGCAAAAATATGTGCATATTAGGGAAGGTAATGTGTATATTGGGAGTCATGTACCTGAAAATGCATACAAATTTTGTGCAAGCTTGAAAGACAAATTTGCAAACGGATGCTGGAAAGAGATGAAACTAATTTAAGATCAGGGGAAAATGAGAAAAAAGAAAGAAATGGAAACTAACAAGAGTGTGTGTATCCCTAGCTCTGCCACAACTCTACAAACTACCCTTCCTACATTAAAGTGTTTTTATTGATGGTATGCTTATTTCACAAAACTTTAGGCACAACAGCCAATGTTTCTCTGAGGGATATGCAGTTTTTCTCTCTCTTTAAAATGTGTCATTTTGATTTAACATGTCAAATTGGATGTATAAGTGCTAAACTTCTATGTCTTACAAATGGTTTGTAATGGTGACACATATGTTACAACTCACACAGAACAGAACAGTCCCTCAGTACTTTTTAAATAAATCTTTATCTGATAAATCTATAGAGAAAAATAGAGATTGTCCAAGACATTTTTGAAGTTTGAGAGAAAAACTCTAAAGGGCTGGATTTGACCATTGGGTGTCCTTTAATAGTACTTAAGAATATATTGGTAGGTGAGAAGTCACTTTTTCTTATGGTAAAGCTGGCTCTGGATTATAAATTGCATCCCTTGGGAAATAAATAAAATATGTTTGAACATTTGCAAGCTGTATCAAGGCTTCTGAATTTAATGAGTGGAGCTGAGCCATAACATCTGCAGAAAAGCACAAGATGTATTTATGGAATAGTATATTGTAGGAGACAATCCACCCATTTTGCATACACAAAGGTACTTCTGAAGCAATCCACAGTACCCATAGAAAGGGATGGAGAAAACACAATACCTAAAGAGTTCTCACACTATGTGGTTGTGGCTGTTAAAGAGATTGGATAAAAATCATGAAGGCTACATCCACCTACAACTAGTATCCTAAGATTGGATTCATTATAGCATGTTAAATCCAGGTTGGCGAAACTCAGTTGCCCACACTTACCTAGCACACTATGACAAATTAGGATTGATTACAGTGGCCTCATTCATGCTGCATGCTAGGACAAGGGCTGGTCTCTCACAACATTGTGAATTATTATATTCCCAACTCTGCCTAGTATAACATGTTATGGGAACCTATTCGTGTTGTCTACAAAATCTCTATCTTCATCTGAATGCCAAAGATTGAGAAAACTTAATCAACTTGCCAAAGGTAATGTGTTGAGAAACATAATGATAGAATAATACATTTGAATCAGAGGTGGGTTCCTCCCGGTTCGGACCGGTTCGCTCGAACTGGTAGCAACCCGCTGGTGACGTCACGATGACATCACCGATCTGATTTGGTTGGTGCCGGTCTGTGGGCACCGCCATATTTTTTTGAATTTTTTTTTAAAAAAAATTTAAGATTTTAAATTTGGGGGGGGGAATATTTTTTAGTTTTTTTTTTCTTCTGCGCATGCGCAGAAGCCGAGTTTCCGGCACTGCACATGCGTTGCCATCTTGGTTTTGGCTTTTTTTGGAATGTTTTTATTTTTCAGCACTGCGCATGCACACACGCGCGCCCACGAGGTGCGGCCACGCGGCGCTGGAGGAAGCGAACCGGCAGCAAGGTAAGTTAGAACCCACCCCTGATTTGAATGTGAACTACCAAGATACTGGTACTTGTTTCATTTAATCAGGAATTATAGGCAAGAACTAAGGCTATTAAAGATAGAGGTAACAACGATAAGACATCTTCCGTTTAAGAGTTTCTCCCACCTCTGCTATGGCCACTACTTCCTCACTATACATAGATTAACGTCATTAAACTGCTATCTAAATTACTATATAGATTTAGTTTCATAGCCTAAATTACTATCTATCATGTAGGTATGAAAGGTGTTTATGGAATGGAAAGTTGAGCCATGCATCTTCCAGATTTGGTGATCCACAACTTTAATTTTCTCCACTATTATTGACAATACTGTCTGCAGGCAAAAAAAAAAAAACCAGTCTTGTCCAACACATTCTGGAGAATGTCCATCTAAAATTCAAGTTCTTCTCCTCATCAAAACATGCAAGCATCCAGGGAGGAAAATAGAACCAGCAGAGTGAAGGCTTGGGGAACAAATACAGCAATTTTTCCTACTCTCTAATTTTCAATATCAACAAAGAATGCATAGGGAAATCTGGGGATTGTAGTCCCAACACACTGAAGAATATAAAGTCGGAAAGGGCTGGCATGAAAACAGGAAGCTTGAAATAGCAATAATGGATCACAAGTACATGTGTAAGAAGGTAGCAATAGCAATAGCACTTAGACTTGTATACCATGCCAAACTGTGAGCAGAGTTTGCCTGCAATACTACATTCTAACCACTGCATCACCAGGGCTCTAGAATCTGGATCCAAAAGATCCAGGAGATATAGAACAGGGGTGTTAAACTCACGGCCCACGGACCAGATGCGTCACAGGCTGGCCACGCCCACCCCCATCCCCATTTTAGCAAAGGGGAAAAAGTTGTGATGTCACGTGATGACAACGTGACGCCATGAGTTTTACATCCCTGATCTAGAAGATCTAAAGCAGAAGATCATTCTGATTTAGAACACTGCAAATGTCTTTGAAAGTATGTGAAACTACAGTATTCCAGACATATAAGCAAGATTGAATCCCACTGCAATTTATTACCTTTTGAAAGATCTCTGAAAAGACTTTAGCCTGAAAAGCATCAGCAATGATAAATAAAATAAATTCTCCAAACTGTGAGTTTCCATTTATAAGTCAAGTTAGAACATAGAGGGTAATAATGAAGCATAAACTAATATTCAATACTTTATTACAAAGTAATGCATATCTACCCTTTCCATAGCTGGCTAAAGGTTTTTAATCTCAATTCTGGGATTTATCTCAATCTTTAATAAAATATTAGATTCTATATTCTGCATAGTTGTATGTCTGTAGTGGGGATGGGATGCAAAGTATTAGTTCTGTTGTACGACAAACTTATTAATAAAGCTTAGGAAAATTGTCAGATTCTGATGCATGTTTTACATAATTTATAGTAGGTGGAAGAGCACACAATGTGCCTTTTAATCATAAATTATTGTTTAAGATAATTAATCAGGCTTTTTACAGCTTAATAAAGGAAATGAGTCATTGATGAGAAATTGGTACATCATCATTTTTGGACATAAAAAAGAGAGCAGGTAGATATGCTCATTAGTAGAGGAGACATAAGCTGCCCAGAGTCACTCTGAACAGTGAAATGGGCAGCATATAAATTTAATAAAAAAATTAATGAGTCAGAAGAAAGAATTTCGTGAAATCTTGAATGTGTCAAGACAAAGGAATGGAAGCCCACTTTTACTGAACCGCTATTACTCAGCCTAGAAGTTTGGGCTGAATATCACAGAACGGAAAATTTAATTCTGGAGAACAAGTTGACTAAATGACAGGAAGCATTGAGAAAAAGGCAAAATAGTATAAAATGCCTCTGGAAGGCTCTCTTCTTAAGCAAGGGATTCATTTATTAGGTAGATAATGACTCCAAGCTTTCATGACAGTCTCATGAATAAGTTCACCCAAACAAAAGCTTGAGAAGAGCTTGGGGAACTAATTAGGATGAAGCAGTTCCTGAGATGTCCAGTTCAAAGTCCAACTAAACAGACAGTATACATACTGAGCCATCCAGTAAGAAATATCACCAACCATCTGAACCGCAGAGGTCTCCAATGAGCAATGAAACCCAATATACTGAGAAAGGACACCTGAAATTTGTAAGGCTGATCCTTATCTAAGTTGTTGTTATAGTTGCAATCTTGTAGGTTTAGTGTACTCTTCCATTTTGAATTGCTCCGTGGAAGGAAGAAATACATAGGAGGGAAAGCCACATCTTCATTTTGTAAAGCATGATGGTCTCAGTATGTTTGTAGCAGAGGTGGGTTCCTCCCGGTTCGGAACCGGTAGTAACTTGGCGGCCTGGGTCGCTAGAACCGGCAGCGACCCAGGCCTGCCACGCCCCTGAACTGGTTCTTTCGGCGGCGCCATAGGCGCCACCATCTTGTTTTTTTGCTTCTGTGCATGCACAGCTTTTTTAAAGCACTGTGCATGTGTGAAGTGTGCGTGAAGCGCACTGTGCATGCGCGAAGCACCCCCGCGCCCGTGCGGCACATCACTGAGAGAACCGGCAGCGAAGAAAAGCAGAACTCACCCCTGGTTTGTAGGTACCCTGAAAGCTTATGCACCAGAGACAGATTCCTTGTGTGTCAATCACACATAGTCCATAAAGAATATTGTATTGTATTATGTTGTCTCTTTGCTAGGTAAAAGAACAAAATCAGACTTAGAACCTTTTCTCTTTCTGACCGGTTTCTAGGAAAGGTTCTTTCCTAGAACCTTTTCTCTTTCTGACCGGAAACAGAGACAGGCTTAGACTCAATGTATTAATTTATGCTTGGTTTAGCTATGGTTTACCGAATGAACCACAATTGCCTGAGTAGATAAGACATAAATTCTCAAATACAGTTGGCTGAGTCACATAACTTGCAACTTTGAAACAAACAAATCACATTATGGCTTAATGCAATGTGCAGTCCAGGTCAAAGAGTTTCTCCATCTTTTGCCCTTTATATGCTATTTTCTATTTAAGCTATTCTTCATGAGAAGGCCATCTTCTGACTTAATGGAGCATTTGAATTGTATAAAAGGACCATTTCTCCTATGAGTCCATCTTTGACAGGCCTGCAGAGTGGGCACCATCATACTTTCCCCAACACTGTGTTAAGGTAAGAAATTATTTTAGTTCACATTATCTCCATCAATCAGAGAGATAGCCAGAGGTAAGACCAGAGAAAGATAGAAAATCTTGTAAGCAGAAGAAAAGGGAAGAAGCATGTATATTTATATCCTTACATTTGCACCAAATAATATTAGTTTAGAGCGAAATTGCTGTGATAAACAAAAATTATGCTTTAAACATGAAAATATGCAGTGTGTATGGTAAGAAAATGTAAATATAGTACAAGTTAATATTTCAAAAGTTCTTAGCATGCATTGCCATATTCTATGGAAGCTATTTCAGCTTGCTGATTCTTCTTTTGTGCGCATTCTGTTCATTAAACATAAAACCTCTGCACTTATTTTCATTTATCAAATATTACACACTTTTAACCTATAAGTTTATAAGCAAACCCGTTGCTTTCATTTTTTAAAAAAAAAATTATACCAAAGGATTTCCCTCTTCTATGAAGGAAACAGATGCTGGGAAAGTCTGATTGATTGACCGGTTGATTATATTCATCTATTTATCTGCCTATCTATCTATCATATATTGGCATACTGTTCTTCCAAATAAGCATAAATATGAATAATAATGCTTTAAAATAGACTGTATTGATCACAGCCTAATGTAGGGATTTGATTACATTACAAAACAGGCATTGCTAAATTTCACAAAGCTATGAGCCGAGGTGGCGCAGTGGTTAGAGTGCAGCACTGCAGGCTACTTCAGCTGACTGCTAGCTGCAGTTCGGCGGTTCAAATCTCACCAGGCTCAAGGTTGACTCAGCCTTCCATCCTTCTGAGGTGGGTAAAATGAGGACCCAGATTGTTGGGGGCAATATGCTAACTCTGTAAACCGCTTAGAGAGGGCTGTAAAGCACTATGAAGCAGTATATAAGTCTAAGTGCTATTGCTATTGCTATGATAAAAACAACCTAAATTCTAAGTTTCTATGGTCATACCACCCATGGTCATGTGACTTCATTTTATGATGATTTTACTGAAAAGCAGCATTTACTTTCAGTTTCTGGTGAAACCATTTCCATAGGGAACCATTGGTTTGCTTAACAACCCTAGAACTCATTTAATAACCACAATAAAAGGTTGTAAAATCAGATTATTCGTGTGACTGACTCGTTTACACCATCACAAGTTTCAACCATGATGGGCAGGCCCCATTACAGTCATAACTCAAAGTCTACCTGTATGTAAAGAAGATGTTGACACATCAACTTGCAACAGCTTGGCAGTCTTCCTGGGTAATATAAATACTTCCATTTGCCCAGCCTTGAAGCATGACCTCTCCTTCTTAATCTTGCTTCAGGAAGAATCTAAAATTCCATGTCTATACCCTGATATATTTTTTTAAGGATTATGTATTGTAATGAATGGCTTCTGAACTTTGATCTCTTGGAAATGTGTCCTATGGTATTACTTTTATATTAGGGTTGGGGTTTCAGCCAGAAGTGGGTTCCTCCCGGTTCGGAACAGTTCACCCGAACTGGTAGCAACCCGCTGGTGATGTCACGTAGCCGGTTCACTCGGTGCCGGTCCGTGGACGCCGCCATCTTTTTTGGAAGGTGGTTTTTTTTGGGGGGGGGGAATTGGAATTTTTTTTAAATTTTCTTCTGCATATGCGCAGAAGCTGAGTTTCCGGCACTGTGCATGCATCGCCATCTTGTTTTCGGGGGGGGGGGATTGGAATTTCTTTGGATTTTTCAGTACTGCACATGCGCACACGCAGAAGCTGGGTTTTCGGCACTGCGCATGCGCGCACGTGGCCACGCGGCGCGGGAGGAAGCGAACCGGCAGCAAGGTAAGTTAGAACCCACCCCTAGTGTCAGCTTTATTTTTGTGGTTAATGATAGGATTTTGCTGCTAAGGTTTTGTTTTATATTATAAAACCACCACAAGTTTGTTTTTATTGGGACTGAGTGAGTTATAAATGTGACAAATAAATAAATAAAAATAAATTATAGCATCAGTTAGCAAAACCAAGAATTACTAAGGCTCTAAAATGTTTATGCTATTTTATTGATTTTATAAAGGTTTTTATGTTGCTTTGAACTTGGTAGAGGATTATAACAGCATATAATCCATTTTCTGTCCTCTCCATCATCTTTATTTCATTCTTTCTCTTGTTATACTACAATCCCAGAATTATTGCTGAACGTTTTTCCCCCCAACTCTCTTTCTCCAGTATTTTTTTGGCTCCCTTGGTCTATTTTAGTCAATTTTCCCCTCTCCTCCCCATGCTGCATGTTATCCAAGCAGACACTTTTACGAGGAGTGAAATTTAGCCAAGCAAATGGGGTACTGCAAAAGAATGATCATCAGCAATATTCAAGAAGGTGAGGACACCGAAAGGCAGGAGGTAATTTAGCATATGACTAGTAGAAAAGGAAAAATAAATAACCCAATAGGCAATTTCTTGTTGATTATGAGCAAAGCCTTCCTGTAATGAGATCAGTTATTCAGTGTAATAATGTCTCAAAGGAATACTGGAAACCCATTTCTTCAGACGCTTGCAAGGAGAAAAAGGAAGTGATCGAAAACATGCTGATAAGGATTGAGCAGTTTCAACTTCCTCCTTCCCTATGATGCTTATTTTGAAGGTGATTCCTGATGCTCTCCTTTTAGGCTGCATGAAGACTCCCCTGATGTTAGATTCTCACTGGGTGTAGTCTGATTTTGTTATTTTTTTTATTAAATTTATATGCTCCTCATCTCACTATCAAGCTGTGATGACCCAGGGCACGGCACAGAGATAACACAAACAGCTGGCAGTTCAAACTGGCCCTTTCAGTGCTCCAAATTTCCCCCAAACAAACCTCAAACAGCCTCTGGTCGCAATTAGTCCAGCCCTGCACTGTCTGCACCAAGGCTGCACGGCCATAAATCCCAAATTTATCTAGCAAAACAAGAACAAAGCAAGGAGTTTAGGGAGCAAAAGATACAGATAAGCAGTCCAGAATGCCACACAGGAATGCAAGGATTCTTGGCAAGTTCAAACATCGGCACACAACACTCTAGGAATTCAGCGTTTGTTCCCGACAAATGCCCCTCCCCACAATGTCTCCTTAAGTCTCATTCCCCAGGTGTGCCTGGTGAAGCTGGGCGGGGCACTCTCCTCATGAGTGGCCTCCTCCATCTGAGCTGATCCTGCCTCCTCTGCACTCTCCAAGCCCTTGCATCAGAAGGGGGTGGTTCATGCTCCTCGGCTGAGCTCTGTTCCTTCCTGCCTGCAGGCCTTGCTAATTCCAAACAGCCTTGCCTGGACTGACTCTGCCCTTCCCCAGTTTCCTCCAAGGCCAACGGAGCTGCCCTCTCACTCGCTGTCAGTTCTTGTTCCAGCTCATCTTCCGCCACAGAGTCAGACTCCGACAGGGGCATGACACAAGCACTATCTGGGCAGCTTTCAATACAGGCAGTCCTTAACTTACGACCACAATTGAACCCAAAACTTCTATTGTTAAGTGAATGTTGCCCCATTTGACAACTTTCTTGCCATGGTTGTTAAGGGAATCAATGTAGTTATTAAGTTTTTAACACGGTTCTTCAGTGAATCTGGCTTCCCCATTGACTTTGCTTGTCAGAATGTCACAAAAGGTGATCACGTGACACCGGGACACTGCAACCGTCATAAATATGAGTCAGTTGTCAAGTGTCTGAATTTTGATCACATGACCATGGGGATGCTGCAACGGTCATAAGTATGGAAAATGGTCATAAGCCACTTTTTCGGTGCCGTCGTAACTTCCCAATGGTCACTAAATGAACTGTTGTAAGTCAAGGACTACCTGTAACAAGAAATAAGCCAGCCACAATATCAGCCTACTTTTCTTCGTGAGCTATCTTGCCTCTTCTTTCTCCATCCCTATTATCAACTTGTTTTTATTTAGTCTTTTAATTTGGATTGCCAGTTGACTAAGACAAATACCACTCCACACTCCCCCGGGAGATGGAAGGAAAGGTAATGACAAAAGATTATCTGACAGTGAACCTTTCCAGAGTTTCCATGAGTCTACAATATTAATAATGCAAGAACTCTCACATGTATTTTCTTCTTCTTCTGGGTTTCTCAGGGCATGTGCGTGTTTCCTGTCGCTCTCATTTAAATTGTCAGCTCTTCTTCTTTTTGGCAGAGACTGCCTCTACAGTACATTTCTTGCTTTCAGCAGCTCTTTCAAAGAAAGCTCAGCATGTGTCTTTTCTCTCCCCCCCACCCCCATTTTTTTTTAAAACAATCCTGCATTGTCATAAATATTTTGAACAAATGTTCCAGAAGGCTCCCTAGAGCACCAAGGAAGATAATTCACACCAACCTGGAGTGGTTTTTTTTTTCCCTTTCCCTTCATTATTCCATTCCATAACTATCTATGGATTTCAAAAATGAAACTCAATTAAGAGGAAGTACATATATGAAAAGCAATCAATTATTTTAACCACAATTGCAACTTGAGGATATCAAAGGACAGATAGTAATTTTTTTTAAAAAAAAATGAATGCGACATAAAAAAGATAGTAGTGATGTTTGTTTTTTTCTGGGCCCTAAACTCTAAATTTAATTTCTGCTGTATCCAATTTTAAGGATGAGAATGGTTAAGTGTTTGCTTTTTGGAAACTTTTTTTGGGTTTTTTTTGGGGGGGGGGTTTGGAAGCTTTTTGCTTTTTTTTCTTCCCCAAACCCAAAAAACGTTAACCTTAGACTGTCTACTGTCGACCTCACCCCATTCCTAAGAGGTCTGTAAGGGGCGTGCATAAGCGCACCAGCGTGCCTACCGTCCCTGTCCTACTGTCCTATTGTCCTCATCTATCTGTATTCACTTTGATTATGTTTATGTTTATACCTATACCTGCTATCTTGTACATGTTTGACAAACAAACAAACAAACAAACAAACAAACAAATAAATACATGGAGCTGTTCCAGATAACAGGGATGAGCACCTTTTCAGTGGTCAGGACCCACATCCTATGGTAACAGTAGCATTGTTAATGGCATCTAGATCAGGGGTTAGCAACCTTAAATACTCAAAGAGCCACGTGGACCCGTTTCCCACAGAAAAAAAACACACCGGGAGCCACAAAACCTGGGTGGGTGTGGCCAACTCGATGTCACTCACTCCCACCCAATCACATGATCCCCTAGCCACGCCTACCCAGCCATATGACTCCCCCTCTCCCCCCCTCTTTCTGTATCTGTGTCTCTGTCCCTCTCCCTCTCACCCCCTCTCTCAGTATCACTCTGTGTGTGTGTGTCTATGTCTCTCTCTCTCTCCCTGTATGTGTGTGTGTGTGTGTGTGTATGTGTCTCTCCCCCCTCCCTTCGGGTGACCATCCTCCTCCTCCCTCCTCCTCTCGTGACCTCCTGGTCGGCTGTGGCTGAGCTGGGAGCGTGGGCATGCACAGGGAGACCCTCCTCAAATGATCGCCAAAGCGCAGCAAAGTGCAGCGCTTTAGTGAAGGGGTTAAACGCAGAGGTTATGCTTGGTTGTATAAACAGAAGGCATAGAATCAAAATCACGTGAAATATTCGTACCGCTTTATAAAGACTTAAGTAAGACCACACCTGGAATACTGCATCCAGTTTTGGTCACCACATTACAAAACAGATGTTGAGACTTTGGAAAAAGTGCAAAGAAGAGCAACTAAGATGATTAAAGGCCTGGAGACTAAAACATATGAAGAACAGTTGCAGGATTTGGGTTTGGCTAGTCTAGAGAAAAGAAGGACTAGGGGTGACATGATAGCACCATTCCAGTATTTTGAGGGGCTGCTACAAAGAGGAGGGGATCAATTTATTTTCCAAAGCACCAGAGGGCAGGACAAGAAACAATGGGTGGAAACTAACGAAGGAGAGAAGCAACCTGGAATTAAGGAGAAACTTCTTAACAGCGATTCACCAGTGGAATAGCTTGCCTTCAGACGTTGTGGGTGCTTCATCACTGGTAGTTTTTAAGAAGAGACTGGACAGTCACTTGTATCAAATGGTACAGGATCCCCTGCTTGAGCAGGGGGCTGGACTAGAAGACCTCCAAGGTCCCTTCCAGCTCGATTCTGATCATAAAATTACAAATTGTGCATAAGCAAGGACTCTCTAGCTCTGGGGTTGCAATCTGTACAGAAGAGGTTTGCAATATCCGCTGTGAAAGATATCTGAGATATTGCCATACTTAATCATAGAACCAATGTTTAGGGTAAATGTCATGGGGTGTGGAGAAGAGGTTCTTGAAACAAGCAGCACACAGCACACAAGGTTTCCCTCGTAAACCGTATCATTTTTTCTCCTTATTTGTAGCCCTGTAGGATAGAAAAATGTCAGTTTCTCTGAGAGCTTTACTTTCACAGCTAGATAGCTTTGTAAGCGGCATCCAGCTAAAGCAAATAAACAAACATCTTCAGATCTCCCTCCCTTCTGTTGTCTGCCATAAAAACGTTGGAATGCAATGAAAATCACTTTATGATTGCAACTGCTCTGCAATTAAGTATTTTCCTGCCTGCAAAGTAATTTCCTCCCGCCAGAAAACAAGCGTGTCAAGCCCATGGCTCATGGGTTGCATATGGCCCTGGACAGCTAGAAATGTGGCCCTACACAATTGTAAACTTTTATTATTATGTATTTACTGTATATATATTAACTATTATATATTTTACATGTGGCCCAAGACAATTCCTCTTTACTCAATGCGGCTTAGGCAAACTAAAAGGTAGTATACCCATAATCTACAGTATACCAACGTTTCTTAACCTCAACAGCTTTAAGATATGTAGACTTCAACTCCCAGAATTCCCCAGCCAGCTGTGCTAATAACCTAACTTATTATTATGTATGCTGCTATACTGAACTACAGTTGATCAAGAACTTCAGACAAAGTTAGTTGGCAACTTTTCAAGGCTAGCAGAATGTTGATCTTTGAATTCTCTTCTCCTTTAGGAATTCTGGGCAGGATAGAGTGAGGGACCTCTTCCATCTTTGGAATTTTTCCCAATTAGGTTTATCAGTTACAAGTATAGCTTGTACCTCTGCCACATTTGACAAAATGCCACACTGGGTTTGACTGTGCCATTCTGTTTCCACAAAGGTCATACCCATTGTCATGAACTCTATGTGGCCCTAATCTTAGGTACTGCCCAAGATGGTGACCCCCCCCCAAAAAAAATAGTGGCAAATTGGCCAATAAGAAAAGTAGGCTTTTCTGTATTTTTTTTAATAAGAAACTTTTTTAAAAAGCTGGTATGTAACCCATAAATAAACTTAATACACTTAGAATGGGGATTTTTTTTTCGGGGGGGGGGGGAGAATTAGATCCTCCTCCTATATTCAAAGAAGGTATCCCATTTTGTTATTCCATCAACCCCCACTTTCATTTTGATCACCAAAGTTGCTTAACTCTGGCATAGTAATTCAACTGCTGGATTCGACAGGAAAAACCTGGTTGGAATCTTAATTCATCCATGACATTCTCAGTGTGATTTTGGGCTAATTGTTTGTGCTTTATCCTTTCCTTAGCTTTCAGGAAGTATGATGAAATAAAATGGAGATTAAGCACACTACCCTAATATCCTTCAAAGAAGATATTGATTCCTAATGTAATGAATGGTAAAACAGTGAACTGCAGCTTCTCTTTTTGGAGCGTATCTTTGATATGTGCAATAACAGTTTGCCTAGTTTTCCTTTTATCGAAATCTTCAAAGAAATTACTGAAACTGTAAGACATATGCAAGGTGAATTGTGGAAATTAAGAGAAGCTGCAATAGGTTCCTATTGCAAAGTGGATAGATAAATGTCTATGGAGATTCTCAGTCATCCAGGTCATGGTTGTCCCAAAATTGCTTTTTCAAGAGGCAACTGGACTTTCTGGTTTTCCTTTGAAGACATTTCGCTTCTCATCAAAGAAGCTTCTTCAGCTCTGAAGAAGCTTCTTGGATGAGCTCATGAAGTTTCTTGGATGAGAAGCGAAACATCTTCAAAGAAAAACGAGAAAGTCCAGTTGCCTCTTGAAAAAGAACTTTTAGGTTCCCATTGATATGAACTGTATCTGTGAATACATAGATACATTTTAAATATACAAATCAATGGTTTGAGGAAAGGCACATGGATCAATATGAGGTCCTTGGTGTTCTCTGAGCTTGATTGATTCCTTGCAGATGTTTCATTATCCAACTAGGTAACATAATCAGTGCTATAAGGGAGTGGGGTTTGCTCTCTTTTTATATAATAATGGCTTGCCCTGTCAGTGTTGGAGTGAGTGTTCTTGGTGGCTCCTTGATTAGGCTGCTGTTTACTATTAGCTTGTATGTCTGAGTTGGTAGTTCCTTGATTGGGGTGTTGTTTATTGCTTGCTTGATATGATATTGGAGTAGCCATCTCCCAGACCTCTCTCAGTAGTCTATGATCCATTGCTTGGTGGCTTGTAATGGATGGATGCCTTTGCTCTAAATGCCTCCAAATATTCTAGATTGAAATAGGCAAGAGTTCAATCATCATTTATCAGCCCAGGAATGGAGACTTATGTCAGGTCTTCCTCGCTAGTGGCAGAAAAGACCTTCAGAAGAGAGTGATTGTCAGTGCAATTTGCAGGCTAAGAGGAGCTTCATATGGTGACCTGATAAATCACCTTGCTGTATGGCTTATAAGTTTCCCCTTGGAACATCAGTCATTAGGAATGATCTATCTAAAGCTACCATCTTTCACAAGCTGTTCATCATCATAAAGATACTTCTGTCATTGTGATGGTTCCTTTTTGACCACAGACCATTGGCCATCTAGCATCATTATTGTCAAGTTTTAACAACTGTGGTGCTAGTTACCATAAAGCAAGCATTCCCTAACAGCTGGAGAAAGGAAAATCGTACCATTTATTTTACCAGGTAAGAGTTATCAAGTTTTAAAGCTATCTGTCAATGACTACTTCGGCTTCAACCGCAACAATACAGGAGCTCACAATAGATACAAACTTAATGTAAACTGCTCCAAACTTGATTGCAAAAAATTTGACTTCAGCAACAGAGTGGTCAATGCCTGGAATACATTACCCGACTCTGTAGTTTCTTCCCCAAACCCCCAAACCCCCAAATCTTTAACCTTAAACTGTCTACCCTTGACCTCACCCCATTCCTAAGAGGTCTGTAAGGGGCGTGCATAAGCGCACCAGCGTGCCTACCGTCCCTGTCCTAACGTCGTACTCGTAAAGTCGTAAAGACTAATAGCCATGCTTTTTCTGCTTATTATGATTACAATCATGTTTATACTTTATCTGTAATCATATACACGTTTGACAAATAAATAAATAAATAAATAAATAAATAAATAAATAAATAAATAAATAAATAAATAAATAAATAAATAAATAAAGCAAGCAAGCAAGCAAGCAAGCAAGCAAGCAAGCAAGCAAGCAAGCAAGCAAGCCTGCAGCCAGTTAGGGTAGAGGGGAGATATCATTGCTTTGGTAAAGAAAATATGTACAAAATAGTTAATTTTGAGTTACAATTGATACCGAACCTAGCAAATTTTATTTTCGTGGTTTTGAGAGCTTTCTAGACTTGGCGTTACTAACCTCATATTTCTATTATTTTGTATGTCACTGTTTTCAAAATGATTGATATTTTTAATATACCCAGCATATATACATTGTTATTCATTTTGTTCATATACAGGTTTTTGTTTCCCTTTTCCTACCATACAGACAAAGAACAGGGGTCGTATCTATGAATGCAACAGAATTAAATAAGAATCAGGACTAGAAAAGCATAGTGAACAATTTGTACAGTTTAAAATTTCAAGTGAACAATCCTATTTTAATATTCAGTAACAGACATTAATTCTTATATGCACAATGTTTAGCTTAGACATGGCTTATAAGTAGCAGTAACTGTTTTGTAACAACAAAAATAAATAAATAAAAAATAAACCAAATAGAGAACCACATAATATTGACTCACAACACACACACAAACCTACGTACACAAACTATAAAATGTTGTTCACACTAAGAAAACACAAAAACAATCCAAAAGGCAAACCCTCCCAAGTGGACCAAATACTTGGGGGAAAATTGGGTCTTAATGGCTTTTCTAAAGACGAGAAAAGTTGGGGCCTGTCATGTATTGTCCGGGGGATGGGGAGCAAGGAAGAGATTGTTCCAGAACACAGGGGATGCTCCCCAAAAAACATGCTTCCTAGGTCCTTAAATTTTTAAAAAAGGAATCTTTTATTATGGTAGTGGGGGGGGGAAAAAAGGAATCTTTTATTATGTTGGGGGGGGGGGGGGCAGGTTGAGAGAAGGCAGTCACACAATTAACCTAGTCCTATGCTATGTTGGACCATCATCTGTGATCACACCTATAAATCTGCTGAGAATCAATGCACCTCATGAAGTAGTTGTGTTCCATGGAGAGAACAAGCTGTGCCCATAACTATACAAGCTGCTCTGTTCTAGAACAATTGAATTTTCTGGATGGCCTTCAAAAGCGGCCCCCAAAGCATCAACAGCAATCATAACATAAAAGATTAAACATACTGTACAAAGCTACTTCTCAATTTAAAGATAGCCAAACCGGGTTTCAAAAAATAAAATCAACCCAGACCTTTTTTATATATTAAGAGCCACAACTCCTTGATCTACCGAAGGTAGTGAGTGGGATCAAGAGCCTGTTTGGTGTAGTGGTTACAGACAACAAGCTAAAAGCAGAGAGACCTTGAGTTTTAGTTCTGCCTTAGGCACAAAGTCAGCTGGAGGACATTGGATGCCTCCATCTCTCTCAGCCCAAATGTCAAAATGTTGTCATCAAGAGTCAAGATTGACTTAAAGGCACACACACAAAAAGAGTGGGTACAATCAAAGTTAAAAATAATTGATGGCACTTATTTGACGCACTCCAAAGAACTGGGTAAACCATTAAAAACCCAGTTAATTTAATTAGTGCTTACATTAAAATGTAATTACATTAATGCAATTAAATCAATTAACTGAATTGTAGGGCAATTATTCTGTATCTTCCACTTCTGCCCCATCAAAAAATTAGCCCCCAAATTTTGGTTAGCAGTGGGTGGCACTTACCACTCTATATTTACCCACTTACCACTTATACCTTAGATGGCATATTCCTTGTGTAAGTGATTTGAATCTCTATTATTTATCTTGACCTTTCTACCTCATCTTCTGATACCTATCCATGTAATTTTTAAGCAGAAGAAAGTGATCATGGAGGAAAACCTACTCTATTATAATTCAATGTCTCCTTTGAAAATAACTGATCAAACTGGTTGGAATTCTAATTTTTATTGCTTGATGAATTTTTCCCCTTATGAGATAGAAACCTTTCAAATATCCAGTATTATACTTTGGGACATGGGAACAAAAGAGCATTTCCAAAGGATCAGTGTTGTCACTACTGATATCTGTAAAAGTCATGCCTTCAAACCCTGTGCTGAATATTACAAAATCCATTTAGATTTTAGTTTAAAGGGAATTAAGGAATACCTCAGGAGGACAAGAACTGGATGGAGGGTTTCTCTGAATTTTACTGCCCAGCTGAAGGCTAAAAGGGGAAAAACATTTTACAGCTGGATGACCAAGATCAAACAATGTGGCAGGTCTAATTAGGCACACAGCTTCTTTTATTGACATTTGATCAGAATGCTAATTGAGATTTCATGCAAAAATAACTGGAGTGAAAATGGGGAATGAAAATTCGAAACTCAGCTGGATTTCCTGCCATAGGTTTTTTTAAAAATATGTAAGCTTGCATTTTTTAATCTTTCATTTTCTGAAACTTAGATATCAATAAATGTCTCTTTTTAGATTGACTGATTTATTAAAATTGATACTCCACCCAGTTCCTATGACTTCAGGCAACTAATAGGGAAAGAAAACTACCAAGACTTTTTTAAAAAGAACAAAACATAATTCAAATATACATTTAAGAGTTAACGTGACCCATGCCACAAGAATTATACCCTGCCAAAAAAAAAAAAAAAATCTACTTTTTCATGGCTTTACAAACATTAGGAACGTGGAGCTGTCAACCGGGAACAATCAGGACCACATGTTAAATTCCTATTAAGAAGATTTATTGCTCAAACCTTTACACAAGAATCTAGTCAACTAATGGTCAGCACTAAATTGGTATTAGATAAGAGTTAATTCAAGGAAGGCTGGATTTGGATTGCTCGTTAGTTCATGGTAACTCCAGATTGATTCCTCTTTTGACTCCATTCTCCTCCTCTTCTCCTACATCAATCTATATATTTTCAAGAGACCTACCTCTGAAAGGATTTGTTCTAAATCATCCCTCCCCACCTTAATCTGCTATAAAGTGAGGCTGATCAAACTGTAAATTGGTAATCTCAACCTAAACCATGTTGGGATTTATGGATTAAAATAAATGCTTTTTATTACTCCTAGAAACAAGCAAGTCAGAACAGTGGTGTCAAAATGTTAACACAGTTCTAATCACTTTGTAGTGATAACTTTGTAAGAGCTGGAGTTCCCTTATAGTTTCTGCCCATCACGGTCATAACCTATGACGGTTGTACGTTGGGTCACCCACATGGCTGACCCAATTTTACAACCTTTTTTGTAGTAGTTGTTAAGAAATTCATTAAGTTTTGCTGAAAATCGGAAGTAAAAACCATTTTTTTGGCAAAACGATTGTAAACATTGGTTATGGGTCATGGGATGTTGCAAACAACCCTAAATGTGGCCTGAATGCCAAGCACCCCAAATGCAGTCAGGTAGGGGAGGCAGCAGTTGGAAGCTTGAATTTGAGTTGTAAGTACTCCCAGGGAGGTGTTGAGAGCAAATTTACTTTAATCAATTCCAATGACCATAAAGTAAAAAAGGGAGGATGGGGCTCTGTTTTGTTTTGTTGTTTTCTTTTGTTTTGTAGTATCATTTTTCAGAATTCAACTTCCAGATTTTGCAAAGTACCCTTCAACTGAAAGTCCAGGAGCTTAAGAGAAGGAATTTCTACAGAAATTACTTTTCCCTAGAGAGGAAAAGCAATCACTCCAAATGCTTGTCCCATTTCTTCAGAATACCAACAGTCGTATTCTGGTGGTACCAGTGGTGAATTAAGGAATTAATTCTTACCTTTCCTACCGGTTTGGAAGTGTGCGCTTTGCACGTGATTTTTCACCCTCTGCGCATGCGCAGAACGCTTTGCACATGCGTAAAGAGTTAAAAACAAGAAAATGGCAACATCCGGGCGGGTGGGCAGAGCCTCGCGCTGCCACTGATACCAGTTCTCTGAACCACCGGCGGCCACCGCTACTGGTACACCCGGGCCGAACCGGTAGCATTTCACCCCTGGGTGGTACAGTAAAAACCAGAAAGATGTGGGCAACATCAGGCCTGGAGATTGGGAAAGGGTGTCCAGTCCCATTTTCATAAGGATCCAGGCTTCCTTACATGAAGTATTTTTTCAACATCTGTTCTAAAATTTTCCAAATATAAAAGATCCCATCAGAGGAGAGAGAAAAAAGAAAATACTATAATAATTAGGTATCTTGCTCCCAAGGAAAGTGGGAGCCACTGTTGTTGGTAAGATTTACAGGCCACAATTACACAACAGAAACAGTTGTGTGTGTGAGTGTGAGTGTGTGTGTGTGTGTGTGTGTGTGTGTGTGTGTGAGAGAGAGAGAGAGAGAGAGAGAGAAAGAGAGATGCGTCTGACTATTGCTGAACGAAAATGTCAAGGGGAAAAAAAAGCTTTAAAATAAACTGGTTTATAAAGGGGATATAAATTGTCACATTTTGCCTTTCTTTGGTACACTATCAGGACCTTTTATTTATTTATTAAATTTATATGCTGCCCATCTCCCCAATAGGGCAACATTTTTATCCCATTTACATAAAAATTGGAGGTGGGGTGGGGGGGGAGAGAGAAATAAGAAGAAATCTATATGGGAAAAAGTTTTGAGTTTTTCTGTTGTATTTCTGGGAAGGTTTGCATTCTGTACTTGGAGAGATCAGATTGTGGGGCTGAATAAAAGTTGCTTCTTTGCTACAGGAATGTAAATGATCCTGGGAGTTATTATTCGTGCTGAATAGTCAGTAATAAGGGCTGAATAGTTTTCAGCAAGGAGAAGGAAATAGAAGAAGAGGAGGAAGAGGAAGTAATAAACCCTGTGTAGGCCTATATCCAATCTGCAGGTATTGTGGATCAGGTGACTACTTTAAAATATGAACTCATTAAATTACTTCCCCCTTCACAGTCTACTCACACAATATTCTATAAATCAGATTGCTCCGTTGGAATTTAAAGTACCAAACCATTGACAGGATAATATCTCCAGGTATGCAAGGCGTCAACACAACTTATTTCTGTCCTAATGATAACAGATTTCAATGTGTTTAATATCCCTGAGGTAACGAAAGGGACACTTTGAAGAAATTAATTCCTCAGCCGTTTGTATTCATTCACTGCATTACATTATACATATCAGACTGGTCATCTGGCGGCAACTCAGCAGCGCTCCTCCATAGTGTCATGTATTTCCATGTAATTTATTTCTTAAAACTAATGACAGGCCTTTTTAAAAGCACATTTTAAAAGGGTGGGGTGGGGAGCTTAAATATGCTGTGCACTCAGACAATGAGACAACGATCAACGCAGCAAAGTCTGTGTAATAAATAGTGTGCTGTGCCCCTTACCAAAGGTTACACAGCAGTATTTTCACATAGTGATGAAAAGGCAGAGGTATTTTATATATCTATAATCTTTATATATTTATATATACGTATGGAGAGAGAGAGGGAGGGAGAGAGAGGGAGAGGGAGAGAGAGAGAG
>QLTV01000387.1:185727-204667 GCA_003457575.1 Thermophis baileyi
ACGCTCTGGACCGGAGTTGGGTCTGACAGCGACTCCGCGGTGTCAAACACCTCGGGGCCACAGTGACTTAAGAACACAGCTCTTTTGCGGTTGTCGGTCAGACCCAACATATCGTTTGCTTCCAGGAAGCAGTCGAATCGCCGCATGTAGGAGTCCCATTTCTCCCTGGTCGGGTCGAAAGGCGCCGGCGGGTGGAAGGTGGACATAGCGGCAGAAGGAGGCAGGAAGATGTCTGCCAGGCTGGTTGAAAGTGCTGAAGAAGCTAGTCACAGTTCTCCTGGCCCAAGCCCTCGTCGCCACTGTTAGATGGTGGGTAGAGATGACAGGAGACAGACTTCCAAAACAGCTCTTTATTTCAGCTCTTGTGTAAGCAACCAGCAAAGAGCAGTCTGACAGCTTGCCCTTTTATAGGGAGCTGTCAGACAGACCAGCCAATAGCGTTTGAGCTTTTTCCCGCTCAAACGCTGGACCTGGTTGGAACCATGCAACACAGTTGAAACAGTTAGAACATAACAAATGCCTTTTCTCCTGTGACCCACTGTCTCCTTTCATTTCCTGGGGAAACCTATTGGACATCGAAGAATCAACTGATTTCAATCAAAGATCAGCCAAGATTATATAAATCCATGTAAATAGATCTGGAACGAGATACTCCTTTAGATTAGAGATCACTGTTCAAAGCAGAATCAATTTACACCATCCCCAAACCAATATCCGACATTTATTTAATTTATATGCCCACCCATCTCACTGTCGGGAGATTCATTTTAATGAATTTATAGTGAAAATGTGCAAATACAGCCATGATTGTGTTGTGCTAGTCACACTGGTTCCCGGTTTTCTTACAGGTGCAATTCAAGGTGCTAGTTATGCTAGCGTTATGCTAGACCAATTTTAGAGTATTGTTCAACTGTTTGGAATCCCCACCATATATCTGACATTAGTACAATCGAACGGGTTCAGAAGTACTTCACGAGAAAAGTCTTGCACTCTTCTGTACATAATAGAATTCCTTATGCTACTAGGCTCGAAATTCTCGGTTTGGATAATTTAGAACTTGTGGTCAGACTTAAGAATTGCATACAAAATTATACGTAGTAATGTTTTACCTGTAAATGACTTTTTCTGTTTTAATCGCAATAATACGCGCGCGAACAACCGCTTTAAACTCAATGTAAATCGTTCCAAACTTGACTGTAAAAATATGATTTCTGTAATAGAGTTGTCAAAGTCTGGAATACCCTACCTGATTCAGTTGTCTCCGCTACAAATTTTCACAGTTTCAGTCACAAATTGACTTCCGTGGATCTTACTTCATACTTAAGTGGTCAGCAGAGGGAGCGTGCATAAGTGCACTAACGTGCCTATCGCAAGGGTGAAATGCAATCGGTTTGGCCCGGTCCGGGCATACCGGTAGCGGCGCCTGCCGGTGGTTCGGAGAACCAGTAGTGACGGCAGTGCGAGGCTCCGCCCACCCGCCCAGACGTCACCATTTTCTTGTTTTTACCCTCTGCGCATGCGCAAAGCATTCTGCGCATGCGCAGAGGGTGAAACAGCCCGTGCGCGAGCAGAGCGCGGGTGAAAAAGTGCAAGCGCGCGCGGATTGAGCGCTTCCGAACCGGTAGAGAAGGTAAGTAGATTTCACCGCTGGCCTATCGTCCCTGTATTTTTATTCTCTTATTTTTGTTCTCGTTTTTGTTTGACAAATTCCAATAAATAAATAGTTATCACATTTAAAGCCATACATGGCACAGGGCCAGTGGCACAGGGCCAGGTTATTGACAAGACCACCTCTCCCTAAGAATATTCTGGTAGGGTGGGCATGCTCCAGGCCTCTTCCCTGGAATCTTGCCATCTAGTGGGACCTTGGAAGTATGCCTTTTTTCATGACTTGGATGAGCCCCTTCCCTTCTAGCCTTTCAAAAGGCCATTAAGACCTGGCTTTTTACTGAGGCTCTGGGATTATATAGGTAGAAGGTATGGAAAGAGGGTATGGGACACATGGGAAGGATGATGGTGCATGGTTTTTTTTTGTTGTTGTTGTTTATTGTGTTGCTGTTTTTTATGATTGTTTTATTTATTGGGGGTTTTTTGGTTGTTATGAGCTGCCCAGAGTCACTTAAGATGGGCAGCCATATAAATCATTTCAATAAATCAATAATTAAATGAGGAAAAGCAGCAAGATTTCACTCTGGAGCACTGACTGCCTAACAAACTAGAATCTGGCTTCTCATCTACCATCCTGAACACATGTTTAATTGTCCCATTTCAAAATTAAAACTGTATCTATTTTGTTCATTGAGTTCTAACAGAATCCAACCCATTGCATCGTCTAAGACCTCCCCTTGATTATGTGAAGATGCTCTTTTGCTGTTCTGATTCCACAGCTGTGTATTCCCCAACCGTTGCTGCTCTAAATCTATTTTACTTGCCCCATTCATCAGATATCAGAGATCCTTGTGCAGCTAAGTCATGTCCATCGATCTCCGAGTAGCAGTTAGCCTCTTGGGTCAAATGAGAAATGAAAATAAATCAAAGAGGGTGACTTTCCTGTAGCCAGCAATAACAACTTAACAATCCCTTGAATCTCTTGAATTTTATCCAGTATTTACTGATCTTAAGCTATGGTACAAAGACTTCTGAAACACCAGTAAATATTATAGCACATGGAAGGCAGCCATCAGCTTTGGGTAATAAGCATATTCTGCGGTGGACAAAACTGTGAGGAAGGGAGCCAAAGTGATTCAGTCAAAGACTGTAGTATGCAAGAACTTCATGTTACTGTTCCAGTGGATATTTAATTAAGCACTGAGACAGAAAAGCAAAGCAGTTTCCAAATAAACCAACGACATAAAAATTCAGTCTTTCACATGTGTTCAGTACTTATTCTCCTCCTCCTTTTTGCAGCCCAGTTCAGTTGCCAGCCTGAGAGCAATTCTATCTGAATATTTAAAAATAAAAATAAAAAAATGAGAAGGATATATGACAGGGATAGGTAACAGTTCTGGCAGAGCTTCCTTAGTCTGCTTGTGAGTCTTTTATGTTATCTGCTTGCCAGCTTTTAGGAACAAAATGTTGGACAAGAAAGGCCCTTTGTCCGATTTGTCCCAAATGCAAGCAGAGGTTCGTGTTTTTTATGACTGGCAGTAGATTGCATTAGCTTTTCACTTGAATCTTTGTGTAAACGGATTTTATTGCAATTCTCATGCAAAACAGTGCTTTTATTATTTTTTTTGCACATGCATACATGACTAGCTTAAAGGCTTTGAGATGAGGAAGATGGATTAGCTGACAGTTATTTGTCTCTTCTCTATAAATGAGCTAAATAAACAATGGCCCATTGTGATGACCTTCAACTTGGAAATATCCGATCCCTAGCTGGCTTCATCTCATCAGATGTTTAAAAAATCAGGGTTTTTTTCAGATCAGCATCTGCCTGAAACTCCTATTTGCTTCCCTGTTGAGCTAGAAATACAGTTACAATTAGATAATAAAACTTTCCCCTCGCTTAACTCAACTGATGATATTCACTGCCAACAATCATTCCTGGAAAAAAACATTAAAGCTAAGCTAAGAATCAAGCAGCAAATCCCAAACCAGCTAATCTCCAGAGTGCTAAACACAAGGCAATAAACTACCTTTTTAATATAATTACCATTTTGTTTTGTCTGACATCCAAGCAAATAATTAGAATAGCCACATGTCTGTAGTAGCTACTATAAATTTAGGAATATAAGACATTATGCCTGATATGACTGTTGCCAAACATTTTCAGATTAAAGTAGTGTTCTTACTACCATTTCAAATAAATTGTCTTTTCACTCCCCTTCCCAAGAAATTAGGCTGAGAAAATGCACATGAAATAAACGCAGTCTTAAAAGCCAACCATTGTGAAAGAAGATTTTGCAATATCTCCTTGTCCCAATAAAATGCCTGCAGTATTTGTCATCATTCAGGAAAAGAAAAGTCAATAGCAGGAGAATGAGAAAGGGAGAAAACTATATCAAGGATAAAAAATGAGAGTCTTAAAAAGCATAGATCTGGGAAACAGAAGGAATATGTAAATGACGACAAGAGCCCAAAGGCAATGAAAAATACTTGAGAAAACCAAATTGAAAAATGAGCATCAAATAGCGCTGAGGATTTGAGTTAATACCAAAGAATATTTTAGGCATAATTATATACCGAACAACTGGCAATGAGAAAGGAAAGTGATGGAGTATAAAAGAACAGGAAGGCTCTTTTTAGCAATTACTTTTGCACCCGTCTTTGAAAAGGGAACAGGGGCAGCTGTTTTTGTTTTTTTTTTAACTTAAAAGATGCAACAGGCAGAGATATGAATGAAGGATGGGAGAACAGGAGGGGCTGAAATCCACAGTTCAGAGAGCAGAATGTATACAAGCTTTTGCTCAGAATTCCAGTTGCTAGTTTGCTTATGTCTCTCTGGGCCGCTGCAATTCTCAGAGAAAATGGTTGCTGCAGAAACCATACGTTCCGTTCTCATCAGACGAGCTCTTCCTCATTGGGCAGGACATAGAGTATTTCCAACTTTGTAGAAGACACAAAGATATGGGGCACGGGAAAAACTTTAGAAGAGTTCATCAAGGTTCAGGAGATTTTTGTTGTGGTCCGCCAGTGGCCTGTGGAGCTGGCAGCAGAGTCGGACAGCGAGGAGGCTGGGGAGGAACATTGGCCAGGCCTGGAGTCTGGAGAAGGCTCGGTGCCAGAGGCAGGGATCCAGCCCGGGCCATTTGGGAGGTCTGAGCTGACTCCAGAGCCTCCAGAGGCTGACATGAGCGAGGCAGAGGAACAGGGGGAGCCTGTTCCCAATGCGTGCATGCACAGAGCTGCCAGAAGGCAAGAACAGTTACAGAGGAGAAGGACTACTCAGGAGTAAGGCTTGGAGATAATTGGCCCCTCCCATAGGCTATAAAAGTGGAGCGAACGGATGTGCTCATTGCAGGAAGCAACTTGGTTTACTTCTCAGCATTTTGGTTCTGACTCCGTGTTTCTGTTTGGCCTTGCAAAGTTTCTTGCCAATTAGGTCTTTGGCAGTGTGTCAAGAAAGATAAAGGTTCGTGCTTATCTGCCTTCTTCCGAGAGAATTCTGTTGGACTTGTTATCATTGTTTGGGACTTATTACGGCTGGGAATGAACTTAATTCACAGCCGTTAAAAATAAAAAGAGGTTTTTGGGACTCCGTTTATGCTGTATTATTTTATCAGGAAGCCTAGGTCAGAACAATTTTGACACGCTTTGACAATTGGCTGAAACCAGCATGATGAATTTCATTGGGGACAAATGCAAGGTCCCACACTTGTGAAAGAAACATCGAAGTATAGGATCAACCCTGACTGCTCTTTTGAAGGACAGATACTGAAGCTGAAGCTCAAATACTTTGACCACCTAATGAGAAGAGAGGACTCATTGGTAAAGACCCCGATGTTGGGAAAGATTGAAGGCAAAAGGAGAAGGGGATGGTAGAGGATGAGATGGTTAGATAATGTCATTGACACAATGAACATGAATTTGGCAAACAATGCATTTGGGAGACAGTGGAGGACAGGGGGGCCTGGTATGCTATGGTCCATGGGGTCATGAAGAGTCGGACATGACTTAGCAACTGAACAACAACAACAACAACACAGGATGCAAAAAGAATTTTGTGGATCACAAGCTGAGTATGAGCCAACTATGTGATGCAGCTGCCACATAAAATGCAATCTTAGCCTGTATCAATAAAAGCATTTTATCAAGATCACTTTTTTCGTTATTATTCATTGATCATAATGCACCTAGAATATGGGATCCAGCTCTTGCACTGATAAACTGGAACATATCCAGAGGACAGCAGCCAAGATGATAGAGGCCCTGGGAGAAATATTTATCAGGAGACATTGATAAGATGATAAGAAGTCACAAATATGTATTCAGGTAACAAGAGCTGTATTGTAAGGCAGGGCAAAATTGTTCAAATTTGTTTCAAGAGAAAGGACAAGAAACAATGAGTAAAGAATTAGGTTGTTTTTTTTAATGGACATCAGGAAGAATTTCCTAATGATAAGACTGTATAACAATGAAATAGGCTCCCTTATTAAACACCTCTCACTGGAGGTATTTAGACAGAGGGTGGATGGCTTCCTGTTGGGGAGACATTGGGCAGGAATTAGATTAGATCAGCTTTTTTCAACCATATGGACTTCAACTTCCAGGCTGGCCAAGGAATTCCAGGAGCTGAAGTCCACTTTAAATCCACTGCTAAAGCTGAGAAACACCGGATCAAGTCCTTTCCACTGCTTACGTTCTATGATTCTATGACTACCTAAACTCAGTCAATTGATTAAAGAAAAGAAGCTAAAAAGAAAGAATGAAAAAGAAAGCCCATTCTCTAATTTATATTCTATGGCTTGCCATGTCAGTGTTGGTAGGAGTGGTCTTGGGGGTTCTTTGTAAGCAAACAGCCCAAGCAAAAAACTTCCAAGACCACTCCCCACCAATGCTGACATGGCAAGCAACCAGAATATAGATTGCGAGCAAACCCCATGATTTTGTTACCTAGTTGTTACCTAGTTTGGGTAATAAAGTGTCTATAAGAAAACAACCAACTTAGAGAGCACCAAGAACCCCTCCTGATAAACTAAAGGCACCAACATCCAAGATACCTTAGAAGATATTCCTAACTCAAACTAGACTAGAGCACCTCTAATCTAGAAGTTGAAATTAGATCACCATTCTGGTCATTATCAAGTCAAAAGGCTATAGGAACTGATGAAATACTGTCAGGTGAAAACAATTAGACCCAAACACAAAGAGTTCAATCAGGTGTTTTATTGTTCATGCCTAAAATACAGGAATCTTCTCAGACTGGTGGTTTGCATCTGGGTCAGACTAGTTAAGGTTCAGTGGCATTTAAGCAGGTGGGGAGGGTCAGAACTTATCTTCTTATGCATGTAGGGATTCCAAACTAATTCCCTATTTCACTTCTCGCCCTGGATTAGCCAGTCTCTCTCTGACACTCACTGAAATATGACAAGCAACAAAAGAAGACTCAGCCAAAGTCATAAAAAACCTTAAAGCTATACCAGCAAATATGGAGAACAACACAGTGGCCAACAGATCAGAAGAGGTTAAGTTACATTCCAATATCAAAAACCGGAGACTTGGCAGAGTGTGCAAACTATCCTACCATATCCTTATTTTCACATGCTAGCAAAATAATACTTAGGATCATCCAACACAGATTAGAGCTTTAAGTGGAAAAAGAGATGCCAGATGTTCAAGCTGGCTTTAGAAAAGAGACATAATTGCTGATGCACACTGGATAATTGAGAAAGCCAACGAATATCAAAAAGGAAGTCACTATGTGCTTCATTGAATATATAAAGGCCTTTGATTGTGTTGATCATATCAAGCTGTAGAATATTCTCCAAAAAAAATGGGAATCCCAGCAAATCCCATTGTCGTTATGAGAAACATATATGTCGATATTAGTTTCGACAGAACATGGTGAAACATACTGGCTCCAGTTTGATAAAGGATTATGTCAAGGTTAAATACTCATTTATTCAGTCTATATGCTGAATATATATTAAGGGAAGCTGGATTGAAAGAAGATGAGTACGGTTTTAAAATTGGAAGAAGAAACATCAATAATCTATGCTATACTCTGATTGACAAAAATGCAAAGGATCTGCAAGCTCTGGTAATAAAAGTAAAGAAGCACAGTGGAAAAAAATGGGACTAATATAAAGACTAAACTAATGACAAAGGGTAGAATTAGCCTTAGAATTAGCAATGAAGATATTGAAGTGGTGGATAGCTTTTGCATTTTAGGATCAACCACCAAAATAAATGAACAGGCAGTCAAGAAATATGCTGCAGTTTTGGTACAGCAGCCATGAAAACCTTGGAAAAGACATTCAAATACCTGATGTCTCTATAGTAGGGGTTCCCAACCGGGGGTGTTCGCACCCCCTGGGGGTGCAAGATGATATTCCAGGGGGTGCAAAAACTTGGCTTTAGAAGTTTCAAAATTATAGTGTATATGTATAATTATATGCATATAATTATTTATTTTTAAGGGGTGCAAGAATATATCAGAAGCGTTCTAGGGGTATGGGGTATATAAAAGATTGGGATCCCCTGCTCTATACCTACAAAGATCAAAACCATACAAATCATGGTATTCCCTGTGACACTCTATGGAAGTGAAAGTTGAATTTTGAACAAGCAGGATAGAAAGAATATTGATGCTTTGAACTTTGATATTGGAGAAGACTTCTGAGAATACCATAGGCAAGCAAGTTAGCAATAGCAATAGCACTTAGACTTATATACTGCTTCACAGAGCTTCACATCCCTCTCTAAGTAGTTTACAGAGTCAGCATTTTGCCCCCAACAATCTGGGTTTATTTATTTTATTTATCAAATTTATTGGCTGCCCATCTTACCACGTGATAACTCTAGTACAGGGGTGTCAAACTCGATTTCATTGATGGCTGCATCAGGGTTGTGTTTGACCTTGGGGGTCCGGGGTGGGCGTGGCCGGGTGGGCATGGCCAGCTTGACGTCACTCTTTGAGGCTCCATTTTCTACTGCGACGGCCTCCTGCAGCCCTCTGCCAGCGAAAATGGAGCCCGGGGAGGCTTCACACAGCCTGCCCAGGCTCTGTTTTTGGCCACGACAGCCTCCTGCAGTTCTCTGCCAGAGAAAACAGAGCCTGGGGAGGCTGCACATGTTTTTGCTGGCAAAGGCACCGTGGGCCGGTCCTTCGCTGTTTCCAGCGGGCCAGATCTAAGCACCCCACGGGACGGATCTGGACCACGGGCCTTGAGTTTTACACCCCTGCTCTAGTAAGTATCACCAGATATTTGTTTTCACTTGAGGCACAAATGAGCAGGTTCAAATTATCCTACTTCAGACACATGATGAAAAGACCCAGCTTTCTGGAGAAGGCTCTTATCCTGGGAAAGGCAGAAGGAAAGAGAAAAAGAGGATGACTAGCAGCAAGGAGGATAGACTCAGTTACAATGGCAACAAGATCACCATCGGAAGACCAGAAAGACCAGGTTAAGGACAGATCACCATGGAGAATATTTACCTATGTGACTGCTGTCAGGGACTTGATGGAATATAATCCAGTGGTGGGATTCAAATTTTTTTACTACCGGTTCTGTGGGTGTGGCTTGGTGGGCGTGGCATGGCTTGGTAGGCATGGCTTGGTGGGCGTGGCAGGGGAAGGATACAGTAAAATCTCTATTCCGACCCCACTCCAGGGGAAGGATACTGCAAAATCCCCATTCCCTCCCCTTTCCTGGGGGAAGGATATTGCAAAATCTCCATTCCCTCCACACTCCAGGGGAAGGTTACTGCAAAATCCCCATTTCCTCCCGATCAGCTGGGACTCGGGAGGTAGAGAATAGATGGGGTGGGGCCAGTCAGAGGTGGTATTTACCGGTTCTTCAAACTACTCAAAATTTCCGCTACCGGTTCTCCAGAACTGGTCAGAACCTGCTGAATCCCAACTCTGATATAATCCAACAATCAATCATCATAAATTGGCTCTCTGGACTGTTTTTCATGTGCACAGAAGGCCATTTGGATTGTTTAAGAAGTGATCCATGCTCGAGATAAATGAATGGAAAAGAAAACATAGAGCAGACAGCTTTGCATTTCAGGGCACATGCACCCTGTAGAGATGGAGGTCATTTGGAGGTTATGTGCAGCAAACTGCCTACCTCAGAAGGGCCTCAAGTACCTACATGATCTCACTCAGTTCCCATGATTTCACCCCGTTCATATTGCCTGGATTAAGAAGGACACTATCCCTGGCTGGTACATGATTTCATCTAGGTTGTATTAACAGGATGTAGGATGTTCTTAAGAATTGGCAAGGAGAATTCACCAATGAAAATGTTGTTGCTCTTTGTTACCTTTTGCTGCTTGAAAAACTGTATATAAGCAATAAACACTGCGAAGGCAGTCAGACACCTTGGCATCCTGCAATGACTGGTTTCTAACTCCATCAGCACCCCTCCCCCGACTTTGATTTCATCCATACTTTGGTTATCTGTCTTGGCAAAACAGATACATACATATACATTGATTGTTCATATTGCCCAAACAGAACAACAAACAATGCATTCTATATTCTCTAATGCATTTTTTCCAAGATCTAAAACTCATATATTCATTCAAATTACTTTGAAGAATGGCACCCTATCAGAATGACTGATGAATTCCAAAATGTGGGAAAGCAAAATGTTTTTGTAGGGATGTGCCAGCTATTTCCCTACAAAAACAATTGGAAAAAACAACAACAAGGCCTTTTAGGGTTGATTTTGTTTCTTTGCTTTATACATTTGTTTACTCCTATTTGCAATGTTCTTTCTCTGGCTTCAGTTTTTGGTACAAATGAAGTAGTGCAAAAGGTATATGTATGGGTGCTAAACTTAGAAAATTCCTCCTGAAAATGCCAGCTACCACTCAGGGATTATCATATCATCTTGTAGCCAATTAGATTTGTCTATGTGATGAGGTCACAAAGCTAATGGGTGAGAAAACAGCAAATCCTGCCTTTACTTATAATGTGTAAATTTGCATTGTTTTGTAGCTGACCTTCCTCATGTATCCTTCCTGTTCCTACAACGTGACATCACTTGTTTTTCCCAGTCTTCAATTTAGCTCAATAACAACTGACTTAATTTTCTGTTGTGCGTAACTAAGAACATTCTTCTCAAACCATAATTACAGCAGCGAATCATATCCTAGCAGAATTCAGCCACCTGCTAAACCTAAGCAAAATTTAATTGTACGCTTATCCAGCTGCAATGATCCTGATTAACACAATACTGTTTGTGAAGGATCAATTCTTCAATCTAATTCAGAATTCCAGAATTCCCCGAGTTCATTACATTCTAATCAATCTCAGGTTTTATACTAGATTGGGAGAGCAAAAAGCACATTGGAAAGAGAATCATAAGTTCAAGTTCAAGTAAATTCAAATAAGATTAAGATCCGTACCTCTCGAACACCAAACCTCCCAGACAGCAGCCTAAGGCTCCCAAATTGGCAGAACAGAGCAGCTGTTATTTCGTAGTGCTTAGATTCAATTTTAAAAGCTACTAAGTTTCCAAGAGAGTCCACTCGGTAGATATATGAACATATTGTGTTGTTGTTTACCATTTTGTTTTTCCCTTGCCATTTAATCAAAATTTGCCTTCCTGTAACTTAGGTACATAATTTTTCATCCTGCCCTCTGTGATAAAGGAGAATAAGCCCTCTCCTATTGCGTTGCATCATTTCAACTTTTTGAAGCATGTTTTCAAAACATTATCTTCTTAGCAGGGACATCTTTAGGTAGTGAGATGGGCAGCATATATCTATACTGTCTGTCTGTCTGTCTGTCTGTCTGTCTGTCTGTCTGTCTATCTATCTATCTATCTATCTATCTATCTATCTATCTATCTATCTATCTATGTGCAAGGAACTCTAACAAATGTCATGATAGCATGAAATTAAAACATTACACCTATAAGTTCCCCTATGCCTTTCTACCAAAGTCAGGCATGAAAAATCAAGACTGTACAATAAGTTTCATTTAAGCTTATTTATTGCTCATGCCTACATACAAAAATATAGTCAACTAATGGTCAGCATTAAATTGGTGGTAGATACAGTAAGAATTAACAGAATTCAGCAGGGGTCAGATTTAGCTCGCTTGTGGGAATATAATGATTCCAGGCTAGTTCCTCTCTTGAGTCTACCTCTCTTGAGTCTTCTCCTACAAATAGTGATGTATAGTGTGTTAATAGCGTCATCCAGCCATTGTTGAAGAAATCTAAAGCCAATCTTTGTTGATGTTATTTATAAATATAAACATATAAAGAAGTTCTGGAAAGAAACTGATCGTTTTCCCCCTTCAAAGACTACTGGTACTTTAACACAAAGATCTCAAATGATTTTATAGATTTTTTTTCTGCTGTTTACAAAGCTTTCTATATTTGTGAATTGCTTCAATATATTTACTCATGTGTCCTTGGAAATATTTTTCTGACCTTCATATCAATTATTAAAAATCATTTTCCTCAAAAGGTCTTCAGGATTTATCTGATCTGTTTCTTTAACCTAACAATTTAGACTGTCCAAAACCATGTCCTCCCCAGTGATTTATAGTGTTGCTTAAATTATTGATATGCTAATATATCAGTAATAGAGTTTTTTTTAATTTCCATTAAAGATGGTTGGGTAAGATGCTATAACAATAGTGTCAAATGATACTTGAAGCCTTCTATCAAGCTAACAAAACCAAATTCGAATATTTGCAGTTTATCTCTACATGCCATCTTGAGCTTGTAACTAATTACATATCTGATAGTTTGAATGTCTGCCATTATTTCAGTTAACCCCTTTGCCCTTCATTTAGCTTTATTATATTGTTCTTGCTTTATTTTCTATCTTACATGACAAAAAAAAAAAAAAAAATCTGGAGATCTAAAATTACTTCATACATTTTTTATTTTCAATATAACATAAAAAAAAAAAAAAAAAAATCTGGAGATCTCCAAGAACTGCACACCATTTTTCAACCCGAGTACTCCAATAAAAGCATCAATCTAATTTTTTTTTTAAAAAAGGACCAACATATTGTGGCTGTAAAAAATCTGAATGGCAGGAAAGAGATACAGAAAATGGAGCTCTTTTCAACTACCTAGCAATCACCAGCATTTTCGCAGCCCAGATAGGGTCACCCTAAATTTTTTTGCAAAAGATTCATTTTCAAATATCACACCACGTAAATAAAGTAACAAAATAGTGCCAACCATTTTTCTTGAACAATAAGGCCATGTAGAAAGGTCTATCCTTTAAAAAAACGATAGGAAAGAATATGTAACAATGACACTTCCTATGTCATTGCAATATCAACATCCTTATTGTGATTTATATCACCCAAGTCCTAGATCCAATTTTCTTTTAAATTTAGGACTGTGCTATCTTTTAAGTATACTTACATCCTATGCAATAGTGATGTGCAAATTGTAATGAATCAGTCAATGGTTGGTTTAAAAAAAAATCTCACAGACACAAACACACACACACGTAACATGCACACAAAAGGTTAAGTTAGTAACTCAGTCCTTTGGCAGATTTATTGCAGAAAAGATATCTGGCTGTTTGCATCATAAAACCACTTTTTTCCCTCCTTGAAAACTGATAAAGAAAGCAATATATGAGTACATGGGGCCATTTCTGTCACTGCATTAATGCACAATGATTTATACATATGTATTCTGATTTGACTCATCCTTATTAAAGCTAAAATGGAATCAACTGGGGAAATTAATAAGGCTTTTAAAACAGATGCCTGGACACCATCCAGGAGTTACTTTTCTTTTACAATATTTCATCACCACATCTCAGTATAATGGGTTGGAAATGGTCTATTTTACACAAGAATTCCACCACCTTTTTTCTCTCTCTTCCTGTAGCTCACATGCCTGGAAGCAAATGAAGATCTTTCTGTTACAAACACTTTAGAGTACCCACTGTAATATAGATATTTAATCCTATGAAATGTGGAACATGTTCCCATAAATCCTTATTCAATTAATTTAAAAGGATTTACATGTCTCCGAAGTGATATTTTCCTTTATGAATATCTTTATTTAAAAAAATTCATGGTTTTTGTGAATATGAACAGCTTTAGGCTAACACTAGCCTACTGCACCTAGAATGTACCCAAAACTGGCAAGATTCACCCTCGGGGTCATCTGATAGTCTTATCCATTTAAGAGGTGCCGTGGCTCAGTGGCTTAAAAGATACTGGAGAAGGTCTATACTCTGGCGGTTCAAGTCCTACCACCACATGATGGAGTGAGCTCCCATCACTTGCCTCAGTTCCTGCCATCCTCGCAGTTTGAAAGCATGTATCTGCAAGTAGATAAATAGGTACCATTTCAGTGGGAAGGTTACAGTGTTCCGTGTTTTGCCGTAAGCTTTGCACTGCGGTGTGATGTCATGCTGGCCACATGACCATAGAAACATCTTTGGATAGCGCTGGTTCAATAGTTTAAAGAAACAGAGATGAGCACCACCCCTAAACTCAAGTATGACTAGCAGAGTAAAACCCGCAGGGACTCATTTTATCCATTTAAAGCAGTTTATGTACAGATCAGGGGTGGGTTCTGGATTTTCCTACTGCCGGTTTGCTCAGGGATGCACCGTGTGGGCGCGTGGGTGTTGCGCGCCGCGCGGGCGGGTCATGGGTGCGCAGTACAAAAAAAAGCTTCTGCACATGCTCAGAAGCAAAAAACAAGATGGCAGCACCTATGGTGCCGCCAAGAGAACCAGCTCGGGGGCGTGGCAGGCCTGGGTCGCTGCCGGTTCCAGCAACTCAGGCCGCCAAGTTACTACCAATTCTATAGAACCAGTCCGAACTGGTAGGAACCCACCTCTGGTACAGATCCATTGATTTATCATTTCTATCTTAGGTCATTTCTGCTTTTCTGACTTACAAGTGTCTTCTAAAGACATCCACAGATTGTTATGCCAATTTAAGAATCATAAACACAGGCTTTATATCCTTTCAACAGTGGTGGGGTGATGTTATGAAGATGCTATGATTTGCTAGTGTGGAAATGACAAGAGTCCACTGAGAATCTGAATTCAATGTATGCAACTTCTTGTCATGTTGGACATTGGGATAGTATTCCTTCCCAGATCACTTTCTATCTATTGAAAATCCATGAGACTCTCTTTCATTATTTATCTGAGCAAAACTACTTTTTATTTTACTTTTATTTATTTATTTTACTTTTTCATTTTAAAGTGTTTTTCTGTTTCTACCAGCCATGCAAAGGAATAAAATGCAATAAAATTAGTGGTATTCACAGGAATCCATGCTCATGAGTAAGGGAGTAAGTGATGGGGCTTATTCCCAAATGGGTGAGTACTGAAATTTTGTCTAAAACACATGTTTAAGACTGAAATACTAAATACTGAAATATTTTGGTATAAGATCTACTCAATGTTGGTTAAATTTGCGAAGGACTACAATAAGCACATTTATCAGATGCAGTATGTTTCATGAGGAATGGGTTGCACTATTGTAACAGTTTAAATTTTAAAACAGCCTAACCTGGGAAGGATTTAAAGGAGGAGAAATACTGAATGTAGAAAAACAAAGCAAAGGCCATAACAATTTTATATAGGAGTCAGGGTTTACAAGCAACTTAGAGAGGAATCACAATTTTTGTTTTTTGTTTTTTAAAGCAGATCAGGATTGCTCAGCAAAGTAAGAATCCTGTTAAAATGTGTTTGCACTTGCCTGGATAAGGCCACAGAAGGTCTGCACAGACCAGTGTTTTTCAAATAGTGTGTAGAAAGTCAGCACCTACCCCCCAGAAGAATGAAATATTTTGGGAAATATTAAAAAGGCAGAATATTATATTTCCCTAAAGGAGAAATGGAGAAACATGCTCTTAAAGATAGAAAGCAGACTCAGTCTTTCTTAATAGCCCCCAGCAGATATTTTGTGCCCGTTAAGAAAGATTGGGCCAGCCTATTCAGAACCCAGCCCCAGTTTCCCTGCCCCAAGCAGAAACTGAGGAGGCCAGCTTTTAGAAATGCAGATTTGGTAATCCATTCAGAAAGACTGGGTCAAGACAGAAACTCAGATAAGCAACAAACAAAAGGTTGACAAAATTAGCTCAGACAAGCACCTAGGATTTGCATTTCCCCTTTTGCCTATAGAGCCAACCATGACCCCATAGGAATCCGCCAACAGCCAATAGAATATTAAAGGACATGTTCTTGCACAGGAACAGGAAGCTCAAGTGCAAAGCTCAAAAGAAGGTATAAAAACCCCCCTCTCTCAAGTCCATTGGGTCAGCTGCACCAGAACCACAAACACTGGTGGTTCTGTTCATCATTAAATCATCTTTCCAATCAGCCTCCATGTTTCCAGTGTCTTTCTCCCAGCTTGGAACTGAACCAGATGGGTATTTCTTCCCACAAGTGTTTTTTTTTTAAAAAAAAAACAGAACTAAGAGATGGACGGCATGGCCATCCATTTATTAGTTCTGTTTTTTGCATAGTTTTCATATTTTAATATATTTTAATATACTTTTTCTATTTGTTTTATAATCTGCAAACTGCCAGAGTTGCCTTCCAGGGAAGATGGACAGCATAAAAATTTAACAAATAGATAAAAAAGAAATATGACAACTTTAAGATGTATGGACTTCAACTTCCAAAATGCTGGTTGGGGAATTCTGGGAATTGGAAGTCCGCATAGATCAAACTTGCCAAGTTTGAAAAACATCAGCACAGACAAAGCAAGAATCAAATGCCAGAGTAACGTTTGAGAGATGGGTAAATTGGTCCAGTCACCTGTCAAAACCAGCCACCAATGTCAGTACAGTATTATTATGAATGGTGAATTAATTTCCTTCTGGCTGATGACTTTTAGCATGGCATGTACTACTACATGTTAGTCAGGAGGGACTGTAAAATGATATCTGTGAAGTATAGTATTTTTATCCATTATTTCAAACTTCTAATCTTCCAATATTAAAAAAGGGATTATTGGGTGGCAACAGAAGAACTAGACAAGATCAATCTTCTGGCAGTGCTGATAAAAGATGAAATCAAGAATGTATTGTGAAAGGTACAAATCTTTTGGTAAGTTGCGTATTCATTTCTTGCCTAGTACAGGCCCCAATGAAATCATTACTGCTATGAAAGGGCGGGAATGTTCACACAGATTCATTTATCATTTTAGATAGCTACTTTATCCCAGTATTTGAAAACCAAAGGAATGCATATTGAAATTCAATCATTTTTCCACCTTAACCCAGGATTTAATGAGCATAACTTCTACATGCTTCGTTCTTTCAACACAATTGATTTGTAAACTTATAAGGAAACAAAAGTCTGATGTTCAATAAGCTTGATGATTCAGGGGCCCTGAGCACCCTTGGAAATGTAGTTATGAAATCAATTCCCCATTTGCTAAACAGTCATATATTAAACAAGATGTACATTTCTTATATGCAAAAACTGCTCTCGTAATTCAGTTTTTTTATACCTGAATTTTCATCTCATCTTTCCACATCTTTTCACATTAAAAAAAAGAGTATTTTTCAATGGCACCGTTTGATTTGTAAAATTTCTGTAGGTATCTTTTCAATAGAAGGCAATGCACAAGTATAAAAAAAATATGGAAGTCAAAACGATTGCATGCAATTATGAAACCAGAAATATTTCTGCTTGGAATTCTAGACATGAAAATTGAGAAAAAATATTATTACATTATACTACAGGTACTTACTGCAGCTAGAATCTGCCTTGCACAATACTGGAAAAATAAAGATATACCTACCGAAAATATGATAATTAAAAAAGTTCTTGACTGTGCTGAATTAGACAAAATGACGATGGAATTAAACGAGGAGGAGTATTCGGAATATTATGAAATTTGGAACAAATTATATGATTGGATTGACAAGAGGAACCAAAATAATTAAACTAGTAAATAATTAAATCAATATTGTAAGTATTATGATGTTTATCTTTGTTAAAATATGATATTTATGTTAATGAATAATAACTAAGTATATAAATGGGAAAGAGCATATGAGCATGAAATTACTGTCGATATAAGTTGCTGTACTATAACCCCAGAGGTTATGTAATGTGTTTTGTACTGTATTGTTTTGTTTTGTGTACCCTTTGCATATTGTCTTTTTATGTTGTTTTTAAATGTAAATAATTCAATAAAAACTATTTTAAAAAAAAAAACGATTGCATGTCAAAGCACATTAAAATTCTCCTGCAAAATTAGCAAAAATCAATCTTGAGTTCTCACTTGAGGCACAAATGCCCAGGTTCAAATTATCACTTTGGAACACACTACTCAAAGATCCAACACCTTTGAGAAGTCCGTTATCCTGGGAAAGATAGAAGGAGATGAAAGGGACAACCAGTAGCAAGATGGATGGATTCTATTATAGTAGCAATGGGTGCACCACTAGAAGAACTGAAGGGCCAGGTTATGGACAAATGACCCTGGAAAAGGTCCTTCCATAAAGTCTTCACTTAGCAGAACATAATCAAGCAAGTATCTATGAGACATTTCTTAAAAGCTCTCCAAAGCACTAATATTTACCCAGAAGAAAATTTCACAATGTTCAGTAGGATTTATTTTTTCTGAGTATCTTGCATATATCGATAATTTGCCACTTGACAGTGATATCCTAGGATTTTTATGTCTGTGGAGATTCTCAGTCACCCAGGTCATGGTTATCCAAAATGTACTTTTTCAAGCTGAAGAAGCTTCTTGTATGACAAGTGAAATATCTTCAAGGAAAAACATAGAAAGGCCAGTTGCCTCTTGAAAAAGCACCTTTGAGACAACTATGATTTTTATGTTGATGTAAATTCCATTTTGCTCACTGATGCTTTCTCCCAGACATTGCCAGAGGACTGCAACCAGTCTCTACAACCATCTCTGTTATCTGTTTATTTTATTAATATTATGAAACACAGACTCTGAATACAAATTGAGATGGGTTGACCAATAGAACACACACTGATCCTCCTTATAGTCAAATCAAGACAGGAGCAAAACAATCCTACTATGAAATGTGAGAGCAGCATTAAAATTGGAATGCAACAAAGCATCACACAATATAAAAAATCCAATGATTTGAAAGCAGAGCAACAAAACAGTCAGTCTTACTTCCTTGGTGTGGACATTTGCAGACAGGAAGTAAAGTTTGACACTAGAGCAGTGATGGCTAACCTTTTCCGGACCGCGCGCCTAAACCACCAAAATGCAATGCGTGTGTCCCCTGTGCATGCGCCCCACGCCCCCGCATGCGCCCCCTGTGCATGCACGCACAGCCCCCGTGCATACACCCCGCTCCCCTGTGCATGCACG
>QLTV01000387.1:204725-216128 GCA_003457575.1 Thermophis baileyi
CCACATGTGCGCACACCCCCGCATGTGCCCCACCCCCCCACGCATGCGCGGCAGAGACCCAACGACCAGCTGGCCGGCGGGAGGCACGCACGCATGCGCGGTGGAGCTGAAATGGGGCGACGGCTCACATGCCCACAGAGAGGGTGCTGTGTGCCACTTGTGGCACATGTGCCATAGGTTCGCCATCACAGCACTAGAGGGTTTACTTAGACGACCAATGGGACGGCAAATCACTTACAGGACCGCAGGCATAGTTCACAGAAGTTTCCCCATTTGCTTGTAACTACACCACAGTAATATCCAGGCAATACGTACTTATTTTCTCCTTTGTCCCCATCAAACTGCATTTATCTTGTCCCCAGCCCATGAGTGAGACATCTTTAAGTAATCCTCAACTACCCCGGTGTCAAAGTAACATTTAGAGTGCAACACTGTCCAAGATAGTTTCAAGGTGAGCAAAATCTGTTAGATTTGTCACCTGTCTGGCAATGCTGGGGAACACAAGCAACTGAAGGACAACAGGGATAGCAAATGTCTTGCACACATATTGCTTCCTGCCAAAAGAAGTAGGCAAGAAGTCCCTCAGCTCAGCAGTGTCAAAAAGCTGTATGCCACTCTCTCCTCCCCTATTGCTCTCAGGATAAGCTGAAACTAAAATTGCCATAATACGCCATCAACATGGAAATTATAATCCAGAGACAACCAAAAAGTACTAGTGATTTCTCTTAATATGATTGCAATAGGAAGCCTAGTTACTGTCATTTGACCAGCTTGGCATTTCTAGGCACAAATTATGAATATTCTCTTTGAAGAACCTTCCCAACTATTAAAATTTCTTCAGACTGCTCAAAAAAGCTTTACAGCAATATTGACTTAATTGATATTTTCAGTAGAAAAGAACTGTGATTTATTTGCCTTACACCTTTTATAAAGCTTTTACATGCCAGTTCCATGTAGGCATGTATATCAATTCTATCCCATTTCTGTTTTAATTTGTACTAGGTTTTAAAAAAAAACAACCCTGCATATTTCAAAACACAGTTTGCACAATGCTGGCATTTATTCTTCTAGGTATGTTTTGTATATAGGTCCATTGCTCAGATATACAGCGATAGAGATGCATAAAAATGGTGTTGAATCACCCCGGGCTTTTGGGCGCATGGGACACTTCTCCGCCAACCAATCAGAGGAGCAATGGGAGAGGAATCCCACCTCCTTCTCCCTCATTTCTTGCTTTCCATTCCCCTCCACTCTGTGTGCGCCCGTGTGTTTGCAAGAGATAGTACCATAGATAGTAACGGGAGAAGAATCCCACCTTCTTCTCAATGGGGATGCTAGTCCAGGGGAAGACTGGCAGAATGAAGAGTGAGAGAGGAAAGGGGGAAGCAGATTTTCGGCAGGGCTCTTTAGGGGCGACTTCCAATTATTAGTAACAATGGCATCCGTATCATTTGATACAGAGTGGGGGGGGGAATGGAAAGGAAGGAATGAGACTGCTGCTGGACTAGCATCCCCATGGAGAAGGGGGTGGGATTCTTCTCCCGTTGCTATCTATGGTGGATCCTCATGCAAACACAAGCTGGAAAGCAAGGAATGAGGGAGAAGGAGGTGGGATTCCTCTCCCATTGCGCACGCAGAGTGGAGGGGAATAGAAAGCAAGGAATGAAGGAGAAGGAGGTGGGATTCCTCTCCCGTTGCTATCTATGGTGGATCCTCATGCAAACACACGCGTGCACGCAGAGTGGAGGGGAATGGACAGCAAGGAATGAGGGAGAAGGAGGTGGGATTCCTCTCCCATTGCTATCTATGGTGGATCCTCATGCAAACACCAGCTGGAAAGCAAGGAATGAGGGAGAAGGAGGTGGGATTCCTCTCCCGTTGCGCAGAGTGGAGGGGAATGGAAAGCAAGGAATGAGGGAGAAGGAGGTGGAATTCCTCTCCCATTGCTCCTCTGATTGGTTGGGGGAGAAGTGTCCCGTGCGCCTAAAAGCCCGGGGTGAATGGGCTTTTGGGCCCATTCGGCGAAAAGCCTGTGATGAAGGGCCTGGGATGGGAGGGGCTGGGACAGAGGGGCTGGGTCAAAGAGCTAGGGCCGTTTCAGCCAAGGAGAAAAGTCAGCGGTAAATGGTTGGGGCCGGAACCCTGGGGGCGAACCAGGGGCAGCAAAGTGGAGGAGAAGAACAGTCCCATTCCGTGATGAAGGTGCTAGATTAGAATTTGGAAGAGGTGAGTTCTAGTCCTCCTTTAGGAATAGAGTCCAGCTGGATGACTTTGGACCACTCATTCTCTCTCAGCAAAACCCACCTCACTGGGTGCCTGGTTTTGGGGGGAAAACAAAGAGGAAGCATTACATGTACTGTCTTATTCTAGAAGAAAAATCAAAGGTGGATTAAATACAATACAATACAATACAATACAATACAATACAATACAATACAATACAATACAATAAATTCTAAGGGGAAATCCAACACTTGTATTTCCAGTGATCTGGGAGCTAATGGTTCTGTTACCTGGCCTGGAGATGTAAGGGGAATAGTTGAGCAAGGAATGATTGTGCTGGTTTGTGTTGTTTTCACCTCAGCTCTAGCTTATGTCCATGTTGTCATTTTTTTTGTTTTAGTGCTGCTTTTAATTATTTAATTGTTTTAATTATTCTTAGCCCACCCCCTCATGAATATGGGATGGGTTGTAATATAAATCAAATGAATGAATGAGTTATAGAATCAACATTCTGGCAATAGTCTTCCTGTGACAAGACTTAGCACCTGCATTATTGTCTAATTAAAACAAAAATCAGAATGTTCAAGGCAAAATTGGCCACAGGCAGGCGTATTTTTTCCCCTTTTCCTTGTAATTAAAAATACGACCTTATAAAAAGATTTTTTTTGTCCTATCTTTATTATATTTACAAATAACTCAAAAGGGTCATTCTATTTTCCCCACAAAAATAACCCTGTGAGGTGAGTTGGGTTGAGAGACAGTGACTGGCACAGCTGCTTTCATGCCTAAAGTGTACTAGACTCACAATTCCCTGGCAACTGGTCCAAAGTCATCCAGTCAGCTTTCATGCCTAAGGTGGGACTAGAACTCACAGTCTCTTGGTTTCTAGCCTGGTGCCTTAACCACTAGACCAGGGGTGTGAAACTCGATTTCATTGAGGGCCACATCAGGGTTGCGTTTGACCTTGGGGGCCGGGATGGGCATGGCCAGTTTGACGTCACTCAGGGTGCCTATGGTGGCCCAAGCACTCTGACAGTGAAAACGGGCTCCCAAGCTCAGTTTCGGCTGCGACGGCCCCATGCAGCCCTCCCGAGCTAAGTTTTCGCTGGCAGAGGCACTGCGGGCCGGTCCCTCGCTGTTTCCAGGGCGGCCCTGCGGGCCAGATCTAAGCACCCCCATGGGCCGGATTCAGCCCCCGGGCCTTGAATTTGACACCCCTGCACTAGACCAAGCTGTCTTCAACTTTTTTTTAATTCCATTATGATGATTTCTTAAGGATAGGCTACACATTTCAGGCAGAAATATCAATCCCAGAACAGCCATATATTCTCCATGCAGAGACAGAATATTCCAGTCAGGCCTGCGAATAAATGGGACATGAGAGAAGCTGTGGAGAGAAGGGACACCACAGCTAATCTGCAAAAATAAAAATAACTTGGGAGTATTTTATGTGTGCAAGGAGTCAACTGTGCCTACCACTTTCCTCCTTCAAGGAAGACCAAGCTCCATTCTTGTTCAATATGTAAATTTTAGTTACAGTCTAATGAGATTCTTACAAAATATCCTATTAAAACTAAAGGCCTTGTGAGAAGATGGTACTTAAAGACATGTTGCTTATCTTTTTCCCATCAGGGATCCTTTGTGCTTTCTGATGTGTCGCTGGGCTAAATCATCTAGCAGCATACAAATTATCAGGTTGCTTACCTGCACTTCAAAGGGATTAGCTCCCGAAATTTAAAAGTATCTCCTTACACTCTCTGCAGTAGCTCACAAAGAGCTCCTTAGCCAAAATGGGTACCAAGCTTGCCCCATGGATAAGAGAACTGAAAGGAACCCTCAGGTCTAATTGACTCTTTTTGCAAAAGAACAGCTAACCAGGTGGGCTTGCGCAAAAGAGGTGAGGGAGAAAAAAATAGTAAAAAGATGCATGATAGGTTTTTTTCCCCTAAGAAAATAGCCTGAATGAAATCAATAAGCACTCCCAGCTGCTATATCTAACTAAATTAGACCTTCCCTAACCTGGAGCCCTTTAAATCGTCTGGATGACAATTTTAATCAATTCCACCAGCATAACTAAATATATAGGAGGTATACTTCAAAATATTTACTACATGGTATTAGCAATTTTTTAAGGGCCTGAATGCTACAATTTGTACAGTGTGGTCTATGACTTAGATACAATTTTATGCAAAGCATAGGTATGCAAATCTCTACACCTGCGTCATTATTAAAATATTGATCAAATGAATTTATTTCCCCCACCCTTAATCACAAAGTGGCCAAATAATTGGACAACCAGCACTCTATTCCATAAAATTTTGCTGTAGATCTTAAGTGTTATTTTTATCTCCTTTGTTTAGGTTGTTGCTGTTGTTTATGTGGCCAAAAAAATAACAGGGTGCAGACAGACCTGAGAATTTGCAGAAACTCAAAGTACGTTTAGAAGATCTTTAATTGGAGGAGCCCATTAAAGAGAAACACTGTAGTGGGATGACTAGACTCAAAACCCACCTTAGCCATAGAACTCAGTCCATGATTTGAAACTACAGCATTTATATTATCTCATCCCAACATATCTTGTAATAAAGACATAAAATTTGGGGAGACCTCCATGTATGAAGGAGCATACATGGAGGTCCAGCATACAGAAGAAAGACAAAATATAAATTATTGATGACTATGTGCCATCAAGTCAATGTTGACTATTAGTGACTGCAATGATAGATCTTCTCCAGAATTATCGTACCTCAATTTGGCCCTTCAGATCTTCCATTGCTGCACTCATTGCTATGCCAATCAATTCCATCCATCTTGTGCTGGTGTCATTCTAATTCAAAGGATTAAGGTCAGGGTTCCAAGTAACACCCCCATCCAAGTAAGACTCACAGGCAACCAATTCCTCAAAGATCTATTTTATTAGAGATGTCATATTGGCACATCTGGGAAAACCCGAATCTGAAAGCTCCCGGGTTTACCCCACCCAAAAGAAAGTCAAAATCCCTTCCCCTGCACCCACATGTCCATCACATGGTCCAATCAATCCACCGTCCCAACTGGAGATGCCTCCCAGTCACGGCACTCCAGGTGCTGGCTGAACGTCCTTGGCTCTCAGAGAAAAGAATGTTGTTATGGCTAAATAACTCTACCAACTCCATGCAACCCCCCCCTCCCACTTTCCCACAGCACTAAGTGTGGCAGCCCTGAAGATCCAGAAGAAAAGATGGCCTCCAGGGCTGACAGCTGGTTGTTCACTTCTCTTCCCTTCTACCTTTCCTAGCGCTCTGGACTTAAGGAAGCTGTCTTCATGTAATATGAGCCAAATATTATAATTTGGGAATATTCATTTGTATCTTGAGTGAAGACATTAATTCTTTCTGTGGTCCATTTATTTCCTTGGCAATTGTGGTGAAGTGAAAACATGAGACTAACTATGAGTAAGCCACAGCTCCAGACTATATGTGCCTACAAACTCAGTATCTATGGAGATTCTCAGTCATCCAGGTCATGGTTGTCTCAAAGGTGCTTTTCCAAAAGGCAACTGGACTTTCTTGGCTTTTTCCTTGAAAATGTTTCGCTTCTCATGCAAGAAGCTTCTTCAGTTCTTCAGAATTGAAAAGGCTTCTTGGATGAGAAGTGAAACATTTTCACTGAAAGTCCAGTTGTCTTTTGGAAAAGCACCATACAGACTCAGTACTTACTAAACATAAAGGCTGTTTTGAAGAAAGGGCAGATATGGATATTGGAGAAGTAGACTGTAGGTCAGGGGTCCCCAAACTTGGCAACTTTAAGACTTGTGGACTTCAACTTCCAGAATTCTCCAGCCAGCTATGCTGGCTGGAGAATTCTGGGAGTTGAAGTCCACAAGTCTTAAAGTTGCCAAGTTTGAAGACCTCTGTTGTAGGTGATAGCATATGCCAGAGGACAACAAAGAGAAGCCTGCTGGAATTAGCCTTATTAGCCCTGTATTAACTGACTCCCTCATTCATACACATTGCTTGGTTGAAACTTTGCTCATTGCCCAGCATGACAGAGAGAATAGAACTAGTTCCTCAAAGTAGAAAACCTTAGAGAGAAGTAAGTAGCCAGAGACTACAGAAGGAATACTCACAGCTAAAGCTTGAAAAGCTTATTAAGACTATTGAGGTAAGCAGCAGAACAAGCCTCAAACTGCTACTGCCAAACTTATTTACTTCCTTGATTTGATTTTTACTATGAGTTCTTGGTTTGGACTATTGAGACTCCAAAAAGTCTATTTTTGTTGGCCACCAGTTTCTGAATGCTCAAGGATATGGGAGAATAAACTTTAGCACCTAAAAAGCTTCAGAGTAACAAATATATTGTTTTCTGTGAAATAAATTGATGAAATGAAGTATTGCATGCATTAGGTGTTGATGGCAACTTGCTAAAATATACTGCTAGTATTACATTTATTTCATTAATATATAATGGAGCTAATACACTGCTTTTCTAAACAAATTATTTTTAAAATCCCTGAGACTAGATCATGATCTATTCAGATTGAATAAGTTCCTTTGGAATTAATATCTTAAGTTAAATCATGATCACAGTCTTGAATTTCATGGCATTACTCCATAAAAACATATAACAAATTTTAAATGCATCTTGAAAAGGAACAGTGCATGATAATAAAACAAGAGAAATGGAAAGGAATGGATTGAAACATTGATTAGCAATACCCATAAAACCTTATCAGTTGTTACTCAACCACTTGTCTATGTTTAACTCATTACTATTCTTTACAAAGGTTATTTTCTTCTCTGTTTGTTAAGAGACAAATTTAAATTTCCCACAGCCGCTGCCCTTTTAAAATCTAGACTAACACCTACACTTAAATTCTATACTTTTCAAAGGCATTAATATCTTTTCAATGCGGTAACTATGCAATGAACCATCTTATTTTCTATAGTAGCAACCAAAATGATGGAGAAGCCCAAAAAAAGAACTGAGAGTTGAATTTGTATAGCAAGTCACAGTGACAGCTGGGGAAAATGGAGAAGTGATTTATAGCATCCTAAAGAAAAAAATGCTGCCTTCACAAATTGAGTATCTTCACATTACAGTACATTTACTCTGAAAATAAGCAATGGTATTACCAATACTTATTCAGTCTCTCTATCTTTACAGTGTAGGATAAGAGCCATGTTAGATGATGTTGGTAAAAAAAAAATCTGGAGTGCTACCAGCCTCTTTCTGATTTACTTTCTACCAATCTTGATAACTACTGTAATTCTGCAAGTACCAAGCTCAGGTGTGAGTTGGGAGGAAATCTCATTCCAGGGGCCAAAGCCAACTCTTTCCATTGATGAGAAAAAGCAACTTGGCCAGGTTCGTGGTGGAGTCATATTTCTTTGCTTGCTTGGCAGTCACAAAGTTATAAGTAAACATAAATATCAAAATGAGTCAGTTGACTCACTTCTTCTGTTCTTTAACAAAGAACAGAAATAATTTGCTTTAAAAAGCAACCTAAGTTCATAAGCCTGCTGTATGTCAGAATCTATTCTTGTGTATGGATGGAGGACTTGGAGGTACCCTCAGAATATTGTGGAATGATGGTGCTTCATCTGGATTTTTCTGGAAAATTAAAACTGGTTTCCCGACTCGTCTGAGGCGACTCGGCATTCATTGGGGAGGAATCACAATAAGTGCCACTGGATGTATCATCCTCCACTCATCATCATGATTCCTCAATATCATCGCTAGGGTGTCTAACTCTCTAAGGAGAAATTTCCTGACAGTTAGAACAATTAATCAGTGGAACAACTTGCTTCCAGAAGTTATGAATGCTCCAACTCTGAAAGTTTTTAAGAAGAGGTTGGACAACCATTTGTCTGAAATGGTATAGGGCAGGGTGTCAAGATCTGGCCCGCGGGGTGCTTAGATCTGGCCTGCGGAGCCAAAACAGCGAAGGATTGGCCCACAGTGCCTCTGCCAGCAAAAACAGAGCTCGGGCGGGCCACGCGCAACCTCCCTGAGCTCCGTTTTCACTGGCTGAGGGCTGCAGGAGGCTGTCACGGCCAAAAACGGAGCCTTGACAAGTGATATCGAGCTGGCCATGCCTACCCCAGCCCCCGGCCCCCTGAAGTCAAACACAACCCTGATGCGGCCGTCAATTAAATTGAGCTTGACACCCCTGGTATAGGGCTTCCTGCCTGAGCATGGGGTTGGACTAGAAGACCTCCAAGGTCCCTTCCAACTCTGTCATTCTTTCTGTTATTCTGATGCTTACATTCATGCCAGGTCTGTAAAATGACTGAAATGGTTGGACTGCAAAGATGGAAATGTCATTCCAGTAACTAATTAATATTGAAAGACCATTTTAAGGCCTGTCTTGCTTAAATAAGGGATACCCAGAGAGATTCGCACATGCCTTAGTATTCTCCATATTCCCTGTCCCAAACTTGACTTTGAGAGATGCACTTTCATATTTGCAAGAATCTGTTAATGTAGATAATAAAGATAGTGCTAGTGTTCCTTGTTGGGCTTCTTGTGTGGACTATCTCAGAAATTTGACAAATGATGAGAATGTGGTTTCAAAATCTAAAAAGTGCCCCCATTTCAAAGAAAGTTGTTGATCCCAGAACTAGATACTTTCAGAAAGTTTTGTAAACGAGATACTTTCAGAAAGTTTTGTAAACTAGATACTTTCAGAAAGTTTTGTAAAGGAGATACTGTCAGGGTTCCAAGTAACACCCCCAACGAAAGAAAACTCCGAGGCTTGAGTTTCCTCAAAGTTCCATTTTATTAGAGATGTCATATTGGCACATCTGGGAAAACCCGAATCTGAAAGCTTCCAGGTTTTCCTCACCCAAAAGAAAGTCCAAGCCCCATCCCCTGAACCCACATGTCCATCACATGGTCCAATCAATGCACCATCCCAACTGTATGTTTCCCAGTCACACCCCTCCAGGTGCAGGGCACTCTCGAAGAAAGGAATGTTATTTTGACTACGGTACATATCTCCCCAGCTCCATGCAATCCCCCCTCCCAGTTTCCCACAGCACTAAATGTGGCAGGCCTAAAAATCCGAGGCCCAAAAAATGGCTTCCACGCCTGACAGATACTTTCAGAACGTTTTGTAAACCCAAGGCACTGTTACCGTGGATCTATGCTGCACGTGAACTTTCTACTCACATCCTGATTTTATTTATTTTGATTGATCCCAAAGATTTAAAGGTTAGTGAATTCACTTTTCAGTAATTGTGACCATGGCAACATTCTGTAACCTCTCAAAGGCTAAGGCAAAGAAAGGGAAGAGAGAGAGAGAGATTACTGCTAACTGAAGCCAGAGTTTTTTGTACAAAAATACACAGCTGTACCTTTGGTTAATTTCAAGTTTCATTGTTCATTGCATGTTTGGGGCAAAGTGACCATTCATCATAAATTCTTTATTTCATTCTCAAATGTCTTTGTAATGGCAAAGGTAACATGACCTACAAATTTGTCCATTGCATGTTATGACTTTGTTTCGGTTGCTTTATATTTCTGTTTGCACCCTCATCACATCTAGTATTATTAATTCGGTTTTTATTATTACATTTCTGATAAATAATAATAGGAAAAAATACAGATTACCACTCACCAAATGACAGAAAAGGCAACCTATTCTCGGAAACCTAAAGCAACCTAGGCTTTCAGAGACATGATTGCCAATATCAAAGTTCCAGATGCCAGAGTCAGTGTATGCAATAATTTTGACAAATGTGATCTCAACCTATTTGAAGAGCAGCAGGCTGAAGAAGACAAATGCCATCCAAAGAAGGGGAAATCCAGGTCATGCTATTAAATTTCTCCCCTTCTCTCTCTCTCTCTCTCTCTCTCTCTCTCTCTCTCTCTCTCTCTCTCTCTCTCTCTCTCTCTCTCTCTCTCTCTCTCTCTCTCTCTCTCTCTCTCTCTCTCTCTCACACACACACACACACACACACACACACACGATTCATAGTTATTGACATCTGGGCTCAGAGAAACAAGAGGATTCAAAATCCAGAACAAATTTAGTGGATAAATTAAAACATCATTTGCCTCCCAAGCCACGCTTCATTATAAAAGTACCAAATTGGGTACCAATGACCAAGAGATGTCAAGAAAAAAAAATAGGATGCTCATATCTCTTTGACGCCATCACGTGATTATCTACATTTCTGTGACTCAGATAGCTTTGCACATATGTACCGTATTTTTCAGACTATAAGACGCTCCGGACTATAAGATGCACCTAGCTTTTGGGGAGGAAAACAAGAAAAAAAAATCTGCCTCTGCCTCTCAGCATCCATCCGGTATTAATCTGGCCTGTTCGCCGCGGCCTATTTGCTGCGGTCCATTCGCCGCTACCCATTCACCACCATGGCCCGTTCGCCATAGCCCGTTTGCCGCCGCCATCCGTTGCGGCCTGTTCGCCGCCACCGCCTGTCGTGGCCCGTTCGCTGCCACCACCCATTCGCCACAGCCCGTTTGCCGCTGTGGCCCATTTGCTACCGCTGCCATGGCCCGTTCACCCTCACTGCTGCAGCCCGTTCACTGCTGCCGCCCACTCACCGTGGCCCGTTCGCCGCCACAGTCCGTTCGCCACCACCGCTGCAGCTCATTCTAAAACAGCTGATCGGTGCTGCACCAACCCCCCTCCCCCCCACCGCAATATTTGCTGTATAAGACACACAGACTTTTCCACCCACTTTTTTTTGGGGGGGAGTGCATCTTATACTCCAAAAAATACGGTATATGTCATTCCCACAGTACTGTTCTATGCCTAAGGATATCTAACCATGTAATAGGACTGTATTACTATTATCCTTCTCACCTTTCCTATTGCCTACTCCTATTGGTATCTTATGATTATCATTTGTTGGTTGTATCTTATGATTCATAACTATTTCTTACGATTTTTGATTTATCACTTTGTTGCTTGTATGTATACTGAGAGCTTATGCACCGGAGACAAATTCCCTGTGTGTCCAGTCACACTTGGCCAATAAAGAATAAAGAAAAATGTATGTGCCTATAGAGAATAGAATAGGATAGGATAGGATAGGATAGGATAGGATAGGATAGGATAGGATAGGATAGGATAGGATAGGATAGGATAGGATAGGATAGGATAGGATAGGATAGGATAGGATAGGATAGGATAGGATAGGATAGGATAGGATAGGATAGGATAGGATA
>QLTV01000387.1:247009-279518 GCA_003457575.1 Thermophis baileyi
TGTCATGATATATACTTTTGACAAAACAAACAAACAAACAAAAAAATAAAATAATAAAATAAAATAATAAAATAAAATAATAAAATAAAATAAAATAAAATAATAAAATAATTAATAAAATAAAATAAAATAAAATAATAAAATAAAATAAAATAAAATAAAATAAAATAACTAAGGCTATGGTTAGACTCATGCCAAAGTTAACGTCAGAGGCTGGAAGTACTCCGATAATTCCCACGTTTGGGAATATGGTGTGTGAGTAATTTGTGTATCCACTACACAATGATATCAGAAACATTTGCTGTTGCAAACACTGCAAAATTTAACAACTTTTATTCTCCCATTTCTGGGAACTAACAGAAGACATTGAGGCCTAGAACAATCAGGTAAGTGCAATGAATTGGTGGTTCAGGTAGTCTTTGACCTTGATTTAGCGACCATCCAAAGATACGAAGGCATTGAAAAAAAGCGACTTACAACAATTCCTCGCACTTACAACTGTCGCAGCACTCTCCATAGTCATGTGACCAAAATTGGGTGCTTGGCAACTAGCATGAATTTACAATGTTGACACATCCCAGGGTCGACTCGTGTGATTGTCGTTTGTGACTTTTCCAGCTGACTTCCGATAAGCAAAGTCAATGGGGGAAGCTGGATTTGCTGAACAACTGCCTGATTCACTTAACAACTTCAGCAATTTGATTCGAAAATTAGAGGAGACTCATTTAACAACCGGAACAGAAATTCCGGACCCAATTGCAGTTATAAATTGAGGACTATCGGTAATTGCACCGTTCATCTCAGATCAAAACTGTTGATGTTATGAAAAGTGACACTTTCATTATTAATCGGCCATCTAAACAATCTGTCATTTATTTTGTTGCTAGAATAAAAATGTCACATTCGCTGCACAAACAAGTGGCAGAGAAGAGGAATGTGTAAAGATTAAGTTCTGTAAGTAGATATATAAAAATATAAAACAATAAACAAGCAATATTATTGAATTCATGAAAAGAAAGGTCACAGGTAGTCCACATAAGACCTGCTATTGAATCAGTTGCTCAAAGCTGCCGCAATTATGGCTGCTAGTATTAATAATTATTAGGTGTCATGAAGCAAAATCAACATGGAGGGCGTGAAAACAGTAAGACCTTTAAGTGGGGGGGAGGCATGCTTCTGAGTCAGAACTCTGAAGATTTTGGTGTTGTGAACATGATGGTTGCCTATTCAAATCAGGTATGATTCATTGCCAGAATCACAAATTGACTTCATCGCAGTGGGTGTCCCAAACATGACACTATAAGCACCGAGGAAGGTAGAAATAACCATAGAAAGATTTCACCGTCGCTCCATTTTGCATACTGTGAAAAATATGAATATTTCACATCCTGAGATAAAGACAGTTGGCAGGTGGCCCAGAAAAGCCATCTTGTATCTGTCAGTCTCCCAAAGCTACACGAATGCAATGTTGCTATAGCATTCCCTCATCTGCTTTTGCTGATTTACACAACAGAAATGCATGGCGCACCGCTTTTCTTTTCTTCTCTTCTTTTCTGACAACTTTACAGACAGAAAAGAGCACCTTTGACCTTTCAAGTGACAGGAGCATAACACGAATAACCTTGGCCCCAGTCCAGCTGATTGACCCTTGGCTGTTCTTCAACTTTCTGGCACAAAGAAGTGTATCCTAAGCCACCGCTTAAAAATGGCTGGTTTAAGACAGAAGACTCCATTTTGTGTGTGTGTGTGTGTGAAGGTGGCACCTCAGAATGAAGACACAACCTGTTAGTTTTCCCTTCAGCCTCTCCTGAGTCTCTCTGGGATTCTCTCATTCTGAAGTAACAGAGTAACTTGCGGTTGGGTAGGCGGTTTGAACAAGCCTGGAGATCCCTCCTAGCCATGCTTTCCCTCCTGAAAGTAGAGCAGACAAATCAAAATATATCTGAGAGTGCTGCTAACCCCATTATACTACCTGCCTTCAATGTTTTGACATACAAGGGAGTTAGGATGGAAGAAACGCTGTGATCACCAACCTTTCCCCCCCCCCCACAAATGTCTTCCCTGCTACATGTCAAATTCACATAAAACCTGGTATGTTAGAAAAGGTCAGTGAGTACAGCTCCTGTGCCTGAAAGAGTCAGAGTTAAGTTTAATTTCAAAAGAAACACGGTGTCAAATAAGAAAGGTGGAAAAAGATGGATTGTGCAGCTGGGCATGAATGAAGAAGAAGGCTGCAGCTTACAGAACTATTCAAAGATATTAAAGGGGGATGTGCATGAAACGGGAAGAAATGTTTGGTTTCAAACCACTCCATTTTTGGAAGTTTTGACAGAGCGGACTGAACCATCACTGTTCAACCAAACCCAAATTTGGACTGTTTTGATTGGTCCAGGTTTCAGGGGTAAGAAAAGATGACTAAATAAAGGCTACCCAAACTGGCCAGTTTGATCTAGTGGTTAAACTACCAGGCTAGAAATCAGGAGACTGTGAGCTCAAGTCCTACCTCTGACATGACAGCTGGCTGGGTGACTTTGGGCCAACCAGCAGGAGACTGTGAGCTCTAGTCCTGCCTTAGGCATGAAAACCAGCTGAGTGTCAAGCGCAAATAACCAGAAGCATTCATTTATTTCAAAGCACAGAAGAGTTTATTATTTCTACTTATGCACAAGAATCCAATCAAGTGATGGCCAAAGCTAAATTGGTGCTAGATAAGGGTCAACTGAATTCATGTGGGGGGATGGACATGGGTCTCTTGTGGCAATGCAAGGACTCCAAACTGATGACATGTTTAATTCTGCCTTCCAGCTCAGCCTGCTCTTCCCCTGCAGATAGGTGACCTTGCACCAATCACCAAGAGACAGTGAGTTCTATCCCAGCCTCAAGCTTGAAAGCCAGCTGGGTGAGTTTGGGCCAATCACCAATGAATTCTAGTCTCACCTCAGGCATGAAATCTGGCTAGGTGACTTTGGTCCAGTCAGTTTCTCTCAGCCCAACTCAACTCGTGGGGTTGTTGTGGGGAAAATAGGAGAAGGAATAGGAGAAGTATTAGCCACCTTGAGTTATTTTTAATTAATTAATTAATTAATTAATTTTCACCCTTGCTATAAAGTAACATGGTGTAGCAGCTGAAATGGAGGCCAAGGGTAGAGAGATCCAGAATTGTGAGGGTTTTTCCCCCTGTTATGGAACTCACTGGATATTCCTGAGTGTCTCACTATCTTTCATCTCTACCTCAATGAGTTGTTGCTTTTGTACAGAACATGTAGGAAAAGAAAAGGAACCATGTATGCTATTTAGAACTCTTAAAATAACATCTGGATGCGATACTATTTTATGACGTAGCTTTTCACTCTCAGCAGCTTAGTTTTGTTTTGATTCAATGTCTAACTTTGCAGGTTTTAAGGTTTGATACTGTGATTTCTGTTTAAACTTTGTGGGTTGCTCAGAGATGCTGTAGAAAGGTGGTATCCATATAGATGGAGATAAATAAATTAATAAATGAAATAAATAAATGAAAGCCAGGATATAAATGTAATAAAACTAATAAACAAAAGCCAATGAAGGATGGAAAGCATCATCTTTTTAAAAAAAAGATTACTGCTCTTTCAGTATTTGTTTGGAACAAATGGATGATTCCCAGGGATGAGTAATTTGAACAGTACTTTACACAAGAGCACAGATCCCATCTCCCAGAACATGCTCCTATAACATTAGCATTGGGAAGTACCATTTTTTGCTTTAAAAATGCAATAAAACAGGTGTGTTGAGACGTAATACATTTATTTTACTAAAACTCCAAGGCAAAACAAGAGTTGGGACAACTGAATCAGCAACTTTCCGGCATCGACCATCTCTTCTGATGAAATTATTGACATCTCCCATGACGGCCCTGAACACAAAAACAATGACAGCACGATAGCTCCACGCTTCTGCAGAGTCATTTGCAATAGTGAGGCCAGTAAACGCAAATTCATCCACTCAATAAACACAGTCGCCAGAAACTACACTAACCATAATAAACTGCGTTTGCGGCCTGACCTATCCATATTACAACGTACATGCTCCCGTGAGCTTCGCGCAGAGCTCAAAAGACACCTGGATCATGGAGAGACTGACCTTTACATTGACTACCGCGCCAACTGTATCAAACACAAGACCAACGGCTCACGTCCCTACAACCACAACAACCCAATAACCAACAATCGACAATCCCAACAACCCAACATCCCAACAACCAACAATCAACAACCCCAACACCCCAATATCCAAAACTAGGATGCACGCCCCCAAGATCATCCAGGTTCACTGCTACAGACCTTAAATGCAAACTAATCAATACAAGAAGCCTTACAAACAAAATGCCAGAATTTCTTCTTCTACTAAATACGGCTCAATTTGACCTTATATTTGTGTGGGAAACGTGGTTAAACAAATCCTTTCCAGACTCCATTACCACTACAAATGACTACCATGTCCACCAGTCTGACCATGAAATCCGAAGAGGAGGTGGTATTGCCATCTTCTATAAAAAGTCCCTAGATCTGAAAAATATTCAAGTAACACAAGAGCTTGTTCTTCCTGAGACCATTATCTGTGATCAATCACTAAATACCACAATTCGCTTCCTATTATGTTACAGAGCCCCTGATTATGACCTTGATCATGCAAGCAAACTAACTACATTACTAACCCTTCATATCAAAGAACCTTTTTCCAACAGTGACCACAGCATGATTGACTTTTGTCTAAATTTACATCCATACAAAGAATCTCATAATAGGACTCCTAAATACAACTTCAAAAAAGCAAACTACGATCTCATAGCTGCCGACCTTTCATCTCTAGATTGGCAAATCCTGTTCACTGCAGAAGACTATTATAACACTATTCTACTTGAAGTTCAAAGAGTCATTAATCTATATGTACCTTTAGTAACACCCAAAGCCAAAAAGAACAAATTACCCATATCAATAAGGAAACTCCAATCCCCCAAAAAATAAAAAATAAAAATCCCTTTGGCAGAAAAATAAAACTGGCTATGTAGCTAACTTCAAAAACCGATACAAAACCTTATGCTGCCAAATAAAAACAGAATGTACCAATTACCACTGCAAACAAGAGGAAGAGCTGTTACACACAAAATGCAATCGAGCCTTCTATAATTTTGTAAACGCCAAACTTAAAGACTCAAAAACCATCCCACCTCTAAAAGGGCAAAATGGTGAAGATTGTAACAATGATGCCGTTAAGGCCAATCTCTTCAACACTTTTTTCAGTTCAGTCTTTGTCAACAGCAACGGCGATTTCCCCTCATTTCCTAGTCGTACCACAACCAATTGCAATGAACTAATCCACATTGATTTTACTGAAGATACCGTCAAAAGGGCACTACACAAACTAAAGCCAACTCTATCTATTGGTCCTGATGAAATATGTGCAAACATTAAAAAAAAGCTCTCCTCTGCCATAGCTGAACCTCCCATAGCTGAACCTCTAAGCACCTCTATGAAGTATCTTTTAGAATGAGCTCCTTGCCTGACATTTGGTCATTAGCAACAGTCATACCTATCTTCAAAAAAGGAGAGCCCGGCCTTGTTGAGAATTACAGACCAATCTCCCTTTGCTGCGTCACCTGTAAAGTCATGGAATACATCATAAACCAATCCATCACCCTCCACTTAGAGACAAACAGCCTACTCTCTAATAAGCAATTTGGTTTCAGGAAAAATTTGTCCTATAATCTGCAACTCATACACTGCAAAAATATTTGGACCTCTCAACTTGACCAGGGTAAAGCAATAGATGCAATCTACATAGACTTCTGCAAAGCCTTTGATTCAGTAGTACATGACAAACTTCTGTTAAAACTAAGTTCTTATGGCATTTCTGGATCTTTGCACAAGTGGATAGCTGCATTCCTATCAAACAGGCAACAAGTAGTCAAAATTGGAAACGCTATATCAAACCCTGCACCAGTTAACAGTGGTGTTCCCCAAGGCAGTGTTCTAGGACCAAAACTCTTTCTGCTTTACATAAACGACCTTTGTGATCATGTTATAAGCAGCTGTGTCCTCTTTGCCAACAATGTAAAACTATTTAACACCACAGACAATTCTACTACCCTACAAAACGACCTAGATTATGTATCTGAATGGTCAAACAATTGGCAACTCCAAATCTCTGCTAATAAATGCTCAGTCCTACACTTTGGCAATAAAAATCAGAACATCAAATATAAACTGGGCGGAAACGATCTAAAAGATGACCCACACTCTGTCAAGGACCTAGGAGTACTCATTTCAAAAGATCTAAGTCCCAGAGCTCACTGTAACAACATTGCCAAAAAGGCATTAAGAGTTGTCAACCCTATTTTACAAAGTTTTCTCTCTGGTAACGCTATACTGCTAATTAGGGCATACAAAACCTTTGCCAGACCTATCCTTGAATACTGCTCACCTGCCTGGAACCCACACTGTATTTCGGACATTAATACATTAGAGAGGGTCCAGAGGTATTTTACAAGAAGAGTACTCAACTCCTCTGCTCGCAATAAAATTTCTTATTCCAATAGACTTGAAATTTTAGGCCTGGATAACCTTGAACTACGCCGTCTACGTTCCGACCTAAGCTTAGTACACAAGATCATCTACCTTAACGTCCTACCTGTTAACGTCTACATTCTGACCTAAGCTTAGTACACAAGATTATCTACCATAACGTCCTACCTGTTGACGACTACTTTAACTTCAACTGCAATAACACAAGGGCTATCAATAGATACAAACTAAATGTAATCCGCTCTAATCTTGATTGCAGAAAATATGACTTCAGCAATAGAGTAGTAAATGTCTGGAACACTCTACCTGATCCTGTTATTAGTTTCTGTAACCCCCATACCTTTTACCTTAAACTGTCTACCGTGGACCTTACACATTTCTTAAGAGGTCCCTAAGGGGGTGTGCATAAGCGCACCAGCGTGCCTACCATCTCTGTTCTACTGTCCCCATTTATATGTAATCATTTTATGTGTTTATGGCTATGTTTTGCTTATTTATATCCATTTACTTGTGCCATTTTTTCATGTGTCCATGTCTATGTCTATACTGATACTTGTTTCCTTGTACTTGTTGACAAAATAATTAAATAAAATAAATAAATAAATAAATGGAGCTGATCATTTACTGGCCAGATGCCCTTCCTGACGCCATGAGGAGTTCGCAGCAGATTTTTTTTTCTTTCAGCCCTAAGAGAGAAATATCTGCCACTAACTAGGATCGAACTCTCAATATTCCAAGTGGGAGGTGAGCGTCTTCACTACTAGGCCACCATGCCACTCAAAACATTATATATACATATACATACATATATATATACACGTGCATGTATGTGTATACCCACAGAAAGAGATATACAGATACGTGTACATATACATATATATTAAGGTAAAGGTAAAGGTTCCTCCACACATGCGTGCTAGTCGTTTCTGGTTCTAGGGGCGGTGCTCATCTCCGTTTCTAAGCCGAAGAACCAGAGCTGTCTGAAGACGTCTCCGTGGTCATGTGGCCAGCCTGACTAAACACCGAAGGCGCACGGAGCGCTGTTACCTTTCCACCAAAGTGGTCCCTATTTTTCTACTTGCATTTTTACGTGCTTTCGAACTGCTAGGTTGGCAGAAGCTGAGACAAGTAACAGGAGCTCACTCCGTTACGCAGCGCTAGGGATTCGAACCGCTGAACTGCCGACCTTCTGATCGACAAACTCGGCATCTTAGCCACTGAGCCACCGCGTCCCTATATATATTACACACATATAAAAAGAATTGGAGCTGTATTTGCTGTCCCAGTTTGGGACTGGACTTATATTATACTTTGGGGCCCAAGCTTAGAAAAGCAGCACGTCCAACAATGCGTATGGTCTCTCAGGTCCTATCATATTTTTGCACTCTTAAGTAGGCAGTCTCCATTCATGAAGGGCTGTGTTTGGTATGGATTACAAGCTTGGTATGAAGAAATAATAAGCTTTATTCTAAGGGGAATGGAAATTAATCAAGATGAGCGCTAAGGATTCCTTCCTGCTCAATGATTCTTGATGCTAAGATTTCATTGTGTCCAGCTTTCTACAATTGTGGGTTGCCCTGAAGCTGGCTAGGCATCTTACAGACCTTGAACCAAATGAAATTTCATAATATATGCTAGAAATCTATCTATTGAAGTGTTTAGGTTGTGAGCCTCTCTACTCAGTCTGTGTAACTGTTAATGACAAATGCCCTAAATGCATCAACATCTCATAAAGAAAAAAAGAAAGCTAAGATCAATCCTATCAATCAATCTCTGAAAAATCAGCTGCCCAAAGAACTGGAGCCAACCATTAGCATTTTACCTGTACAACTGCATATACCCATGATGGCGAACCTATGGCACGCGTGCCACAGGTGGCATGCGGAGCCATATCTGCCGGCACACGAGCCGTTGCCCTAGCTCAGCTCCAGCACACATGTGCGTGCTGGCCAGCTGATTTTTGGCTCACGCGGAGGCTCTGGGAGGGCATTTTCGGCCTCCGGAGGGCCTCCGGGGAGCAGGGAGGGTGTTTTCGCCCTCCCCAAGCTCCAAAAAAGCCTCTGGAGCCTGGGGAGGGCAAAAAACGGGCCTACCGGGCCCATCGGAAGTCGGGGAGTGGGGGTCGTGCATGGGGGGGTTGTCACGTGTGCATGCAGTGGGGCGTGGGGGGGCATTAAATTATGAGTGTGGGCACATGCACGCACGCAATAGCGTGCATATGCGTGCTTTTGGCACCCGAGGAAAAAAAGGTTTGCCATCACTGGCATATACAGTATTTACATTTTCTTAATGCAAGTCTTCTATTCTTACATCTATCTTCGCCAAAACATACATAAATTGACCAATATATTTTGCAAGACAGCAGCATCGCTCAGCTTTAAATGGATAAAAGCAATTCTTCAACAGACCCCAAAGCAACACCATAATTTTGTGGAGTGTGCAATCTATGGAAATCAAATGAAAAACAAAAGAACTTTAAGTCACCCAAATGCTAAAGATCTTGCTCTGAATTCAGATCACAAATGAGGAAATTTGACAATGTGCTATCTTCAAGGAGGTCATAAAAATTGAATTAAAATGGAAATCTATCAGGAACGGCATATTGTACATTTACATGACATATGTAGAGCCAAAATTAATATGATGGTGACCCTGCAATTACACTCACTCAGATGACTTCTTATAAGGTGGAACAATGGAAAGGTTTTGGTCTCGGGTGAAATATGACAATGAAAGACAAAACAAAATATAAGTATTTATTCATCATTGCTTTTGAATCAATTATTTGGATGGATAAATTAAAGTGATAAAGTGGAACCATATATAAAGCATGGAGTAGAATTTTATTTAGTCTATATATTTTTTGGTTAACTGATAAAAGCTTACACATCAAGACTACCAGGCAGGTTGATTATCCTTTAAATGATACACTTATTACTTCCCTGTAAATTCTGATTTAGTGGACCTCAGTTTAGTGGAGAAAATCAATCTGTACTCTGTAAGTTTCTGTGTATGGTCATTTTTGTGCAATTGCCAATTTACACATGCATAAAATAAGAATATAAAATGCCATTTGGATTTAATGGACACCCATCCTTTCCATTAAATCAAGTTTGCTGTTCTTGAATCCTGTCAAAGGATTTCCCCTCCACTCCATGCACAGTGAGGTAGGACTTCTGCAGCAGGTTGGAAAAAGAAGCTCGGATCTTCATGATTCCTTTCTCTGGCCCAGGAGTTCCCATCTGCACATTGAGGGGAAATGCCTGTGCTCCTTCGGGTGGCAGATCTTTTGCTCCATCTGTTGAATGACCACAACTGGGAGAGTTGGGATTGCAATCATTGAGCAAAGCAGTCATTTGAGCATCTCATTTAAAGACCGCTTTGCTCAACAAACAAAATTCCGATCTCAATAATGGCCGTAAATTGAGGATTACCAGTATTTAATACTGAATTGATTTTGTTTAGCCTTTCTCCTAAACAGAACATTAATGAAGCAACACAGAATCTGGCAGTGTGATTGTTCATAATCAACAGCTACATTGCTAAACAATCAAGACTTATCCAAAGAGCTCAAATCATCAGATAAGGAACTCTATAATTAAATGGAAAAGGGCTTTGCATGCAGTTATTTCTGAGATTTCCAGTAGATATGTTAGACACAGGTATTGACTTATCTTACATGAGTTATAAGCCCCTTGATTACTGGTATTTAGCCCAAATATATGATTGCACTTTACAAGTTTATATATATATTTATCTATCTTAGAATTTTTCAATCCAGTAAAGGTAAAGAAAACAAAAAGATAGTAACAAAAAGAGAAACGAAAAGAAAAAAATACAGTCATAACTTCTGCCCCTCTTTATTATGTAATTATCATTTTATTATTTTCCCAATCCTCTTTGGATATAATCTCCAAATAAATAAATCATCATTTTGCTCAACAAAAAGCCCAAATAAGATTTCCAGTCTTTCAGAAATGTTTTTGTCATCCCCCCCTGCCCCCCCCCCCGGCTAGACTAGTCAGGTTCACCATTTCGGCAAGTTCAATTACTTTTCTAATCCAGTCTCCCACTATAGGTATTTCATTGCTTTTCTAACTTTGTGCACATAATCTTGCTGCAATTACCATATATAATATAAATTTCCCATATTTCTTTTCTAGTTCCATAAAACCCAATAGGAATAATTCTGGTTTCATTGTGACATTAATATATATTATCATAGACCAGAATAAATATTACTTAATCTACTGAATTCTGATGGTGGTGATTCCTTTCCCCCTTTATTCAGTTGCTGCTGAATATGTGTCATTGACTAGCCAAGATTTCTCTTTCATTTCCCTAAAAAAATCACTTTTGATAGTTTCATCCAAAGACAGGTAAGTTGCCTGCAGAACCTCAATGCAGTAAACAATGCACATAATCCTTTAAAGACCTGCATGGCATGGATCCAGGTTTCTTGAGGAACTGTCTCATCCCAATGGGACTGACCCACCCTACCCATGCCAGAAGAAGAGCCATGTTGCAGGACCTGTCAGTCAAGGAATTCCAGCTGGTGGGGTCCCAGGGAAAGAGCGGCCATGGCTCCTGCCCAATCTCTTCTTTAAAACCTCTAGTGTTTGAGCAACCACAACTTCTGGAGGCAAGTCATTCCACTGATTAATTGTTCTAACTGTCAAGAAATTTCTCCCTTAGTTCTAGGTTGGTTCTTTCCTTTCAATAACCTTTCAATAATATGCACCATGAAAGAACAGGGACCAGCCAAGCACAACCGAAACAATCACATTGCATAGAGAATATCAGCCGCTCCAAACTCGACTGCAGAAAATACGACTTCAGCAACAGAGTGGTCAATACCTGGAATGTACTACCTGACTCTGTGGTTTCTTCCCCAAACCCCCAAAACTTTACCCTTAGACTATCTAATGTCGACCTCACCCAGGGGTGAAATACGGGGAGGGAATGGGGATTTTGCAGTAGCCTTCCCCTGGAGTGGGGATTTTGCAGTATCCTTCCCACTCCCACCAAGCCACACCACGGCCACAGAACCGGTAGTAAAAAAATTTGGATTTCACCACTGACCTCACCCCATTCCTAAGAGGTCTGTAAGGGGCGTGCATAAGCGCACCAACATGCCTACCGTCCTTGTCCTAATGTTCCCTTTTATTCGTATCCATTTCATGTATTCATAATCATGTTTATACTTATATCTGTTATCTAATACATGCTTGACGAAACAAACAAACCTCCAAGAAAGCAATACTCTTTTCCCTGATACTATTCCTTCAATGCCATCCCTTCTTGACTGACACACACATAACTGAATGACTGACAAGTCAGGAAGCCGGATAATTTTACTGCCTGTTAAGCACATGTTGCTGAACATGAAGCTTTTTCTACACGCATTTCAAATTTGTCCAAAGAAGGTTTTTCATAATGAAAAAGTAAGCTGTCTTTTAAATGTCCTGCCACAAGTTGAGCTGGGCTCTTTTAGAATTAAAAGCAACATGACACCTGCAGTCTGATGTTGCTGACGACCTTGGTAAAGCAATGAATACAAATGAGGGATAGGAAGCTGGACTTTTTTAACTCCTTCCGAGCTTTGCCAGACTGTAAACTAGAAGAGATTTGTAAAAGACCATTTTCCCCTCAAGTAAATTCTTTTATTGGATCATAAAATGCAAATAACGCATTATGGAATACAGATAACAACTGAGTACAGTGGCATTTATAAAATAGGAACTAGAAATTGTTAACACTGCGATAATTTAGATAAACGTTTAAAGATGAGGAAAAAAGTTGGTACCAATGTTAAAATGTAACGAACATAAAGTTGCTTAAAATGTACAATTACTGCTAAGCATGACATTTTATAAACGGTTATAAAAAGCTCTGCATTATTTCTTGACAAATGTTTCGATCTTTGAGGTTAATACTTAATATTCAAGTCTCTGCTGTATCACTTATAAATTTTAAAAGAGTGGGAGAAAATGGGGGGAAAAGAGCTGCTTGGGAAAAGTAGATCGAGATTAAATCCCAACAACCTCCTTTCTTTATAATCTGACTACTGTTCAGATTATTTTTATTAACCTTAAAAACCATACAGTAAGTGTTTGTATTTGCCTTGCCAGGTGATGAAAACTTACGTTGTGTATATATGCTGTTTGTTTCACCATTGCTGTATATTCTCCAAATTAAATTGCAATCAAATGTTGTTGGTTTTGCAACTTTCTTCCAATGTTGGACAAAGTTAATTCTCACAGTTATGAGCGTGTGTAAATTATGGTGTTTCTGTTAATGTATTCTGGGATTGTATCAAGTAAAAATAATAAGATTTCACTTCAAATTTAATTTCTTGCTTCTCAGGATGATGCTACATATGTCTTTTTAAAGCTTTTGAGGGATTTTTTTTAAACCATACCCACTACATGTGATAAAATGTTCCTTCTGTTTCATGGCATTTTCATCATTTGTTACTGTGTGATTTGTCTGTCTTCTAAATTATTGAGTTGTATACCATCTGTTAAACATTTTACACCAGGTTTCAATTACAACTTTTGAGTACATTTTTAAGATTTGGTCTATCATTCTTCCCATTGTGATGGTGGTGACTGTTTTGCATCCATTTTATCATGTAGTTTTTAACTTGATCTGCCTCTGTATCATACCTGAGAAGGAACTTATATATGCATCCTAACAGATAGCATTGATTTTGTATAGATTTTAAATTCTGTCATTTTTGTTATTGTCCCTCCCTCATTCTTATCCTTCAAACAATTTTTAAGTACATCAACCATACTGTATTATAGCCTTCACTGAGTAATTCTTATTATGTCTTTAATTTATTCATGGAGCCTGGGTGAACCATATCTGTATGTAAAACTTCATTTTTCTTACTGTAATTATCTCCAAAATGGGAAGCACTTAGAGGAGAAGTTAACAGTGAAATTTGTTGGGTTATTATTTTTCTTATGGAATTTCATACTTCTATCAAACTTGATCTAATAATAGATCCTTTAAAATTTTTGTCCTCTTGTATATTTCTTATCACATATCTATGGAATCTATTGGCATCTAGACCAGCTCCTGCCATTATTGTCATTTTACGATTTGGAATTTTATTCACTCTGTGAACCATTTGTTTTGAGGATACAATTTAAATTTTGGAAGAACAAGATCATCTCTGTCTTTTGAAACGTGTTAATTTTTTAAACTCCATATCTTTTCCTACTCCATACAGATTTACTGATAATTTCTAGCCATTCTTATAAGGTTTTCTCTGAGATTTTGAGATGACTTGATGAGTTTAAATAGACACACTGCAGCAGAACCACTAATAGATCTGGTTTACTCAGACTTTACAGCTGATTATACCAATAAACTCTGCCACCATCCATTAAACTATCAGAGACTAAAGCTTTGATCCATCTTTATTTGAATAGGAATGTAGAGTTGAAATGAAGTTTAAAAAATGGTTTATTTATCCTACAAGCCACCCCAAACCCTCAATCAATTCCAACAATTATTTGAATCAAGTGGAATCAAGCCTTGGGTTGCTGATTGTCAATGATCCTCACTTTGATTAATTAAATTAACTTTACTTGCACATAGTCTGGCAATCTGGCAAAAACAGCTTATATCTACAGAGAGCTTGTGGTTCAGCTTCATTTCCCCTTCATCTTTGTACTAGGAAAAGGAAAAGCCACATGGTTCTTATGAAATTCTGGCATTGCAATTAACCCAATTCCAAAAGGCTATCCTTATAAAAAAAAATGCCCAAATTAACTCAGTTATCGAGTAGATAAAGCATCCAAGGTCAATCCCAACAAGATCTTCAAGATACCGAAAGAGAATAGGAGAAAATTACTAAAACCAGTCAGAATGACATTTGGTCTCAGAGAGTTCTTTATCACTTGTATCTTGGAACATGTCTGATCAGAATAATAAGAGAAATATATAATGTTGTACTTTTTTGATTATCTAACTAAATGTGAAAGAACTAATTTGGAGGCAACGTGGATAAGTTGTTGCACTCCAACCAGGCTCAACAAATTCATTTGATTTTTAGCAAGCAATGGGAATAACAAGGGTTCAAAAACCTAAACCATGATTCAACCATGAATGTGTACAAGCAAGTCGTTATGAGTAGTACGAGTATGAGTAACTACTCATCGTTACTACTCATAGAGTAGCTATGCCCTGTACAGAAGCAACTCTCATACTAGAAATTCTCAAGATGTATTGTCAGAAAGGTGTCAATATAAAGAACTAATTCTAAGGAGGAAAAGTTAACCAAACTAAAGCAATTAATTATGACTATAAAATCTAATGACTCTCATACCTTTTGGCAGAAGATAATGCAAAACCTGTCAAGAAATCTAGAACGCCATGTATCCGTAGCGGCCCGAGTAGCTTATTTCTAACCATTATAAGCACAGACTGATTATGCCAACGTTCTACCAGACCTAAACACAAAAATGTGAGCAAGTCGGCCAACAGTATTTATTAGAGACATAAGGCAAACAATAGACCAAATGAAAATCCATAAAGCCCTCAGTAATGATATTGTACTGCCAAGATCTTCAAAAATAAGGGTAATTTGTGGGCACCTGTACTGGCAGCTCTGTTTACTTATATTGAAAATATTGTTCACATTCTAAAAGAATATGGCTATCTTTGTCCCAATTTATTCAAAGATTTTTACAAAGAGGTTCCAAATTATTATCAGGTTTATAGTACGGAATACAGTTAGCAAAATGAATGCCAAACACTTACATGAGAAACTTCATGACTGAATAAAAGTCATAATATTTTAGCAGTGCAGCAAGCAAGATTTAGGCAAGGTAGAACTTCATTGGCTCAAGCAATGATTTTGTATCACTCAGTAGAGAAATATAACTATGGCTTTAAAATTCCATTTCATAGAACCTTTATAGATGTGAAATCGGTCTTTGATTCAGTCTTCAGAGAGAAATTGATGGCCACTACTAGAGATCAAGAATTCTTACTGATAAATACACTCTATAGTAACACTGGCATAAAAGTTCGATATGATTCCCATGGCCAATTACTTGATCCAATTTCTATAACTCAAGAAATAAAACAAGGAAGTCTTCCTGTTTCATTATTCTTCAACCTCTCCAAAACTATAGTTTCATAGCATCTTAGTCAGCTGTTGACCAATAACTGAGATAAAGCAAAACTTAGCTGCTGCTTCAACAATAGTCCTTGCAAATAGGAATTTCCCCTTTATTAAATGGGTAGCACGGTAGCAAAAGTGGTTAAGATGCAGGGTTTCTCAGCTGGAAAGCCAGCAGCCCAGGTTCGAGACCCGAGTGCCACATAATGGGGTGAGCTCCCGTCCTCGCTCCAGCTCCTGCCAACCTAGCAGTTTGAAAGCATGCAAATGCGAGTAGATAAATAGATACCACTTTGGTGAGAAGGTAACAGCGTTCCGCAACGTCATGCTGGCCATATGACTGCAGAAATGTCTTTGGACAGTGCTGGCTCAATGGCCTTGAAATGGAGATGAGCACCTCCTGCTATAGTTGGCAATGACTAGCGGAGTAAAATCCACAGGGACTTCTTTACCTTTACCTTTTATCTTTGTTAAATATTTAGTGACTATAGCAAGAGTAGTAGCAGTAATAAAGGTTCTTCGGGTTATTAGTCAATGAGATCATACATTAGTAAAAGCAGAGATAATTAAAAGAAAAAGTAAAAACAAAAATAACTGGAGGTCACAACCTGAACTTCAAGCAATGATGATTTCCTGTTTTAGCTTTTTTTCTCTGGAATTACTGTCCATAGAGTTATTTTTTTTTTTTTTTTAAAAAATGCCATTTTTTAAAAAGAGTACACAGGCATGGTTTTTGCCAAATTATTGTTTTTTTTTAAAAAATGCCATTTTTTAAAAAGAGTACACAGGCATGGTTATTGCCAAATTATTGCCTTCTAATATATTTTGTGAAATCTAGCTACCTGTTTGTGCACATGATTTGTGATAGACAAGAAAGAGATTAATAATACAATGCAATTGAAGCAGTGGCCTATCGAGTGTAAATAGTCAAAATATAGTTAAGGTTTCTTGAGGACTCCTGGATCTTGAAGAAAAAACTTCCTATTTACAAGGTTAGATCATCTGATTGTTATCTTTTCAGAACAGAAGATAAAACTACGTAATAATTGTCCCCTCACTAGACTTTTGTGCATCCCTATTGTTATTTTTCATTACCACGGTGCATACAAAAACTTCAATTACAGTTTCTATGCCTAGGTAGGCATTTTTACTTAATCTTTTGAGTAAATGAAAAATTAAAATGGAACAAATATTGTATTTAAATTCCCTTTCTTTAGAAAAGATACCAACAGAAATGATAAAATCAACAAATAATAAGGTAAAAGTAAATTATTTTCACCCATGGTGAATCACCTAGATTCAAAAGTTAGCAATAAAAAAAAGAAAAAAAATGCAATCAAAAAGCTTTTAATCAATAGAAGCACTTGCTGAATAAAGATACTTCTAGTTAAACAGATCTTGACCCTTGGGTGACAGCAGTTTATAACTTGACATGTTTTTAACTTTGCACAAATGTATACTAATCAAGCTTACGTTATCATCCTAGCAACAATAAAGAATGGAACACGCATGAGTTAAAACATTTCTACAAGAAATAGTATTTCAATCCTCATGGATAATGTTACTGTGATTCTTGAATTTTCCCATATTATATCTTCACTAAACACCTGCAATTGTAACTTCATAAAATACACTTTTTTTACTTTTCTTTAACTGGATTAAACAGGGCCTCATAGGGCAAAACCTTTTCAACAGGTTACCTCAAATGGGCTAACTTGCAGAATGCTAGGACCCAATGTCCCTGACATCTTCCCGCAAGTCAACGGGGAAGCCTGAGAAACTTGCAGTAGAAAGTCAATGGGGATCATGTGACTGGCTGACAGCTGGAGGTGCCGGAGAATTTGGATTTGTAATTTCTTTTCTGGAAAGCTCACAAGGAGAAAGCCAATGGGGAACCTTGCAGGGAAGGTCAAAAGTTGCTTGGGTAAGTCTCCGTCTCTCATGCAATCTCTGCCAAAAGATGACCTAACAGGTTATGGGTTGTCTAATACATATTAACAGTGAGGAAGACTTTACTGTGGTCAGGACAGGAAGACCCTGTGAAAAACCGGGGATATTTCAGCAATAGGATGCATCTGAAGAAGCTCAGCAACTGAAGGGTTGGATAGACCAGAAGCAATCCTAACTCTAGCATGAAGATCTGTAGTTGTAAGTAATGCAGTAAGTAAGTAAGTCCACCAAAAATTAGATCTAAAAGTAGACCATATGATCTCCCAAACAGACCCCTGCCAGAGCAACCTACCAAAAAAAGGGAACAATGGCAGGTAACCCCATGAAGGTGTCTAGCAGCAGAGAATGGCTTCCAGTAGCTGAGAAGTTGGGAGTGACCGGGGAAGCTTCTTGCAGAAGGAAACCTCAAAATAAGGTCCCACTAAGTCTTAGTCACAGCTAGTCTCAGCTCACAGCAATAGCAATAGCACTTAGACTTATATACCGCTTCACAGTGCTTGACAGCCCTCTCTAAGTGGTTTACAGCCTATTGCCCCCAACAATCTGGGGTCCTCATTTTACCCACCTCGGAAGGATGGAAGGATGAGTCAACCTTGAGCCTGGTGAGATTCAAACTGCCAAATTGCAGACAGCCGGCAGTCAGCAGAAGTAGCCTGCAGTACTGCATTCTAAGCACTGCGCCACGGCGGCTCACTGTAGCTCATAGGAAACTATTGTGGTTTATAAAGAGACTACTGTAGAGGGATTACTGTAAGTTTTTTGGGAGAAAACGGATGTTAAAAATATAATTGGTGTAAAATGTATTTTTTGATATATTGAATAGAAGTGTATAATCATATGTATTTGGAGATGTTCTAGGGTATATGTATTGATATTTGTTGAAGAAAAAATAAAAAAAATTATTAGCAAAAAAAGAAAAAAAGAAAAAAAGAAAAAAAGAAAAAAAAAGGAAAGCAACCTGGAGAAGGAATATTGCAACTTTCTATAACTAAGATGTCCAATTCATGGACTTTCTCACCCCACTTCCCTGTACTTGGTCCGATCCTAAGCTGAATCTTACAATACTTGCCATCAAAATCTACTACGATGATCAAACAGAGCTGAACATTGCTGTTCAAATTACAATTAGCAACAATAAAACCACAGAAGTTTGAAGGAAGCAAACTCACTCAGGTTTGTGTTTTTTAATGAACTCTAGTTAAATGTGGGTCTGACTTCTGTAGGGTTTTTTTTACCTTTTTGTTTTACTTCTTATCCAGATGGCAAAAAGAAATAATCAATACAAAATAGATGGCATGAATGCCATTTATTATAAACTTTCATTTAAGCTTGTCTGCATTAGAGGAGGAGGAGGAGGAGGAGGAGGAGGAGGAGGAAGAAGAAGAAATGGCAATGGTCGTAGTACTAAGTAAGGAGAAGAACAGTCACGACTGCAACGCAACTGGACTTTCCTAAGAGTGGGAGGAGGAGGAGCAGAAGGAGAAGGAGAAGGAGGTGAAGAAATAGAAGAAGTAGAAGCAGAGGGAATGGAAGTGGAAGCTGAAGAGGAGGGGGAGGAGGAGGAGAAACAGGAGAAGCAGAAGCAGCAGCAGCAGAAGAAGAGGAGGAGGAGGAGAAGCAGAAGCAGAAGCAGAAGCAGAAGAAACAGAAGAAGTAGAAGCAGAAGCGGAAGCGGAGGAGGAGGAGGAAAAGCAGAAGCAGAAGAAGCGGAAGCAGAAGCGGAGGAGGAGGAAGAGGAGGAGGAGGGGGGGAAGGAAGATCCACTGGGCAAGAGGGAGAAGCAATAATTGTAATCCTTTGTATCCAAACAAAGTTAAATGTGTCGACAAAGGCTGATGATAGTTTTTGAGCTCTGTTAAAAGGTTAGATAATAACTGTCAAATTAAAAAAAAAAGAATGGAGGAGTCACTAGGAAAGTTTTTCCACTTCAAAGACTGCATTATATACAGAAAAAGGCAGAAAGAAGCCTACAATAAAATTTGTTCAAAAGCATGACAGTGTTCCTTTCCTGTTTGATACACTTACTTGCTGTACAGTAGGATATAAAAGTATAAAAAAGATTGCCGTGGTTGGGCAGTCAAGTATGTAATTGCTGAAGCCAAATAGCACTTAGGGTGGAGGTGTTTTTTTCCAAGGGGAGGAAGGGATATTTACCTCCACAGGGTTGCCTGATTGCTAAGAGAAGGACCTAAACAACAAAATGGACTTCAATTTATTCTAACGCTAAATCTAGGCAACCGGTTTAAAAAAAAATTAATAATTGCAATCGTTGAGTGCAACGAAAAAAATTGAAAAAGAACAACTACAAAAATGTTACACAAGAGGCAGGTGCTGGTTGTCTGGTGATTGGGTGGAAAAAAAACTCCTCTGTTTTTACTCTCTTAGATAAAAACGGAAGTATTTTCTGGGGGAAAAAAACACCTCAACCTTTGTTGACTTTAAGATGGGACTTTCAACCCAGAAGAAGAATCATTGTCCTAGCAATGGCTAGCAAGAAGCAAGCCTTTTTGGAAAGCCTCCAGTGATGGAGCCCTCACAACTTCTGAAGGCAAGTTGTTCCACTGGTTGGTGGCTCTATTCACTACAGGACTACCTGCAGTTCAAATGGTGATGGAAGTTAATGGTAATGCTAGATCAGAGGTGTCAAACCCGCTGTCGTCTCATTGTCGTCACGTGACGTATCGCAACTTGTTTCCCCTTCACTAAAACGGGGGTGGGGGTGGCCAGCGCGTGACGCATCCGGCCCGCAGGCTGCAAGTTTGACACCCCTGTGCTAGATGCATGATTGTAAAGACCAGGATTGGATATGAGCAGAAAAGGCTCCTCACAGTTTATGAAGGCTCTGGTCCCTGGCTAAGTATGTGAGATGTGAGATGCCACGGATGGTGATCAATTCTTAATCAGTGGGCAATTTATACCGTACCTTTTAAATGAACTACAGCACAGCTCCAGAGCCCCTTATTCCCATCTTCCACAATCTATTTTGATCATTCTTTCTGAAAACTCCTGGCCCAATTTCTCCCCGTTTTGAGGCAGGAAACACACCAACTATAACGCAAGTCCTATAATAAGCCTTAAAAAGGTAAAACTCTTCCCAATTCTTACCTAAAATGATTATCCTTCACACTGTGGTTCCTTGCCATTAAAAGGTTGCCTACTGCTAGCTCAGATGAAAGGCTGTTTGGGTTCAAAGTAATTTCAGGGTTCTAAGTTAATGACCTTGAAGAACTGAATTACTGAAAAAAAAATGGGCATAAAATAATAACAGAGTGGTCCTGTTAAGTTTTCATCTCCTGCATAAGAGCAAAAAAAAAAAATATTGAAATTCAATTTCAATTCAGAGGAATTCTAACTCCTATGTAATAAATTGCTGTCTATTCTAATCGTAGTTAATTTACAATCCAGGATAAAACTTGCTTTGACTCATGGCTTCCCAAATTCATTCTACATATATAACAGGGAACTTTATTTTATTCTACAGTGGAAAAGGGGGAAAAAATTGCCTCCTACTCTCAAATAACTGGTTTGTGCAAGACTATAACAGCTAACCCTAGTCAAATGAAGTTTTATTATGCTGCAATTAACTATTTATAGGGATACTTACTTTTAGCAATATTTGGGAAGAGCTGCAATAGCATGAGATGTGTGGCTGTATGGATAATAACATTTTTTTCCATTCAGTCAGATTGTCAGATGCTCAGAGACTGCTTGGACAAGTTCCTGCAGTTTTTTTGGCAAGGTTTTTTTTTGGAAGTGGTTTGCCATTGCCTCCTTCCTAGGGCTGAGAGAAAATGACTGGCAAGTTCACATAGCTTGCCAGGTTCATAAGGCAAGACTAGAACTCATGGTCTCCAAGTCTCTAAAATGATGCCTTAACCAATACACCAAACTGGATCTCTAATAGCTAATACCAAAATATAAATTTAATAACTGTCATTTAATGCAACCTATTTTTATTAATTGCATCACTTATAATAACAGTACAGAAATCAATGCAGCCTCTTTGACAAAACAAAGCATTTAATAAGTTCAAGGGGCCCAAACGTCTTCCCACAACTTGTAAGAAAATTGGAAAGGAAGCAAATTAAAAACATTATTTTGCTGAGATTACAAATAGGCTGAAAGATTTGATGATGAATAACACCACATTCCTTTTATTTCCTTTTGTTTCCAAAGAACAATACTCTCTCTCAATAAAAAAGGAAATTGCCTTGAAGTTTAACGCTTATGAAAGAAGAAATGGAAAAGCACTAAATACAGCTCTTAATTGTTTTTTTTTTCCTTTGCCTTGGTAAAATCCTCACTATTCCAAACAATTATTAAAGTTCTAAATCTAAAAGTTTAACACACTGTCATCTTGATCATGTGCCAATATATAACTGCAAAAGTAAGTAGGATATATTACTGTTAATATATTTATCATTTGATATCTTATACATCATGTATTTATTGTTGTGAGCCGCCCAGAGTCCCTTGGGAGTTGGGCGGCATACAAATTTAATAAATAATAAAATAATAATAAATAATAATAATGTAGTAAAGCTGGATGAAAATTTTGTAGCCAATTACTTCTTGTAGCCAACACTTCTTCCTTGCAAGGTAGGGTTTTTGTGGTTGTTGTTGAACTTCAAGGAATACATGAGCCTGGCCAGTTTCATGACATCATTGGAGCTGCTAAGACCATCATCCTTGTGAAGATGCTTCTGATCTACCAACAGTTAGTTCTAGTGCTCCTAATAACTTCCTGGTGACAAGGTGGTTATAATCTCAGAGATGTTGGAAAATTCAGATTAGTGGTCCTAGAGGACTTCAGTATTCATTCTGGGCCCGATTAGGGTAGCTCAAGATTTAATGATTGTTATGATCAATCTGACAGATTTGGCAGATTATATTATGGAGTGTTTATTTAAAATAATGTAGAGGTATTGGTATTGGGGGGAAAATGGTTGCATGATCTTTAGATTTGTGATGGCAAATCTTCCCTGAAAGGACAAAAGAAAATGTTCTGGACAATAGAGTGACAACAATAGCCTCTGAATTATCCTGCTGAACGTATATGACTCTCAGTACCTTTGTGTATTCCTGATCATGGTACCCTCGTGAACTGGTTATTTGGGATGGCTGTAGGAAGCATTCTTCACTAGTGTTACTTGCTATCTTTAGGACTGGTCAAGAGCAGAGATGGGCTGCTGCGAGTTCAGACCGGTTCGGGCGAACAGGTAGTTCCAACCAGTGGCTGGGCCCGCCCCCCTGCCCCGGCGCTATCCCATCCTGTATAATCAACCGTGTGTTTGCTGCCTTCTGTGCATGCGCACTGTTCTGACCCAGCTGCTGAACAAAGGAACACAGCACAAACAGCGTCCATACAAACCTTGTTTTAATAGTAACAGCTACTAATTATCTGTCTTAGCAGTCATTCTAAAGTCAAATAAAGTATAAACCAGTCTTTTCTGTGCAACGGCTGTTAATTATCTTCTTAACAGTCGGCAATAGTACAAGCAAAAAGAACACAAGTCTGACGAAGAGTCTTTTAGATAACAGCAGATAAGCCACACAATCTTACTGTTGTTGGCAAAACGCCCAGGAGCAATTTGCAGGAAACTTGATGATTGCAAACAGGAGCCGAACAGAGGTTTTGCAGTCAAAGACCAGGACTTGTTGTTTCCTGCAAATTCCTCAGTTGTTTTCCTCACTTAAATAGGCTATGGGAGTAGCCAATTATCCTCAAGCCTTACTCCCGAGTAATCCTTCTCCTCAGGAGCCATTCTTGCCTTTTGGCAGCTCTGCGCACGCACGCATTGAGAACAGGCTCCTCCTCCTCCGCCTCTTCTTCTTCTTCACTCATGGCAGCCTCTGGAGTTCTGAAGGCCCTGGCTGAATCCCTGCCTCTGGCACCAAGCCTTCTCCAGCCTCCTTGCTGTCTGACTCTGGTACCAGCGGCACAGGCCGCTGGCGGACCACAACATGCGCGCTCACATTTTTGCGTTCTGGGCAAACCGGTTGTTACAGTATGTGATGCCCACCTCTGGTCAAGAGAATGGATTTGGATTCTTCTGCTTGGCCCTAGATTCTGGGATGCGGTGCAAGTAGTCTTTGACTTACAACTGGTCATTTATCAATCATTTAAAGTTACAACCTATCTAAAAAATGGGACTTACAGCTCATTATAAAATCAGGCAGTCATATTTTACAGCTGTTACAAGTTATAACCGTAACTGGAAGGCTCCATTACAGTCATAATTCAAGGACTACCTGTATTTTGTAGGGGACCATTCAGGTACCTTCACTGTTAGATCTACATGAAGCAACCTGAATGAGATCTTCAGGAAGTTTGCAACTGGGCACACTATGAAGTATCCAAAACATCCATTAAATACTTTTAAGGTAATTAATGGCTTAGGATTCCAATATTTGATGAAGTGATTCTCTTCAAGATAATTAAAGAGAGGAAACTCAACTTAATATTACATATTTTGAAGAAGCATGTTGTGTAATACACAAAAAAGAAGGCCCTTCTTTTGCTGAAGGCCAGTCTTGCTGTGGAATGCTTTTCCTCCCTCAATCAGTTTATCAGCAAGTTCTCCTTTCTTTCAAAGAAGGTAGCAACAAAGGCAGGGGGTTCATGATCTTTTTAATCACATATTTTTAATTGCCTTGAAGCTGTGACGGAGTTGTGTGCAACATAATGTCACGTAAACTTCCTGCATACAACTTGAAGCTGTATTCTATGCTGCAAGTGATGATTGATTAAATTTGAGAAGAGGTTTATATGAAATTATTTTGCCTGAAAATTCAAACCAGTCTTGGCTCCATTTCTTCTCTGCAGTACCAATGTCTTCCTTTCAACTTTGGATGGCATCTGCTGTGTTAATATCTGGTTTGCAAAACATTGTGGACAGCTAGATTATTAATCTATTAATCTCTTGAGAACAGGGGTGGGTTCTAACTTACCTCGCCGCTGGTTTGCTTCCTCCCGCGCCGCGTGGCCGCACCGCACGGCCGCATGCACGCATGCGCAGTGCCGAAAACCCAGCTTCTGCACATGCGCAAAGCAAAAAACAGAAGCCAAAAACAAAATGGCAGTGCCTATGGTGCCGAGAGACCCAGTTCATGGGCGTGGCCAGCCAGCCATCGCTCCCGGTTCAGCGAGCTGGGGGAAATTCCCACTACCAGTTCTATAGATCCGGTCCGAACCGGGAGCAACCCACCTCTGCTTGAGAATAGATATTTAACTTCAGGTGCTTCCTGGAACTATCTGGATTTTTTTAAATTAGGAATTTGAGGGTTCTTTGTTTTCCAAGGACTGGTCACATCACAGAGAAGGCAGAGAACAATGTTTTATTATAGCAAGTACCTTCCCCAACAATAGGCTGTTGCCCTGGGTTAACTCCACCCTTGTAGGCTTTACAGATTGATGTAGCCACCTAAATAAATCTTTGATGCTCAGTTTTTACAACAGGTAAAACTTCTAAAGTTTGTACAGGGTTGAACAACCTTGTATCCTTCCAAATGTTCTTGTATCTTTTGGGATTAGATGCTGCACTATCTCAACATGGTGGCTCTTTTTCTGGTTACTGCCAAGCTTCAAACTCTTAAGCAGTGTTGTTATTGAGCATCTAACCTGAGCTCTCAATACAAGCTCCAGACTGGAATCACACCAAGATATGCTGCTTGTCATAACTCGTGTTCCTGATAGCTGACTGACAGATCTCTGGCTTGCCTGCAATGGTTATAATTGTCCAAACATCTCCTCTTGCTTTCTTGTCTGCTTGCTGTCTTCTCCTTATCTCTTTTTCTCCTGTACAGCCATGTCTGTGACTGTGGTATTTCCCTCAACAAACTGGCAGAGTGGTGATGATGATGGTGGTGGTGGTGATGGAATAAATGAACCTATTCTTCTCAGGTTACTGAAGCTGTAAAATTTTATGGCCTTTTGGGAAAAAAGATGAGCTGAGCCTAGCCTTGGGAAAGTAGGAGTGGAAGGTTATTTCTACCTGGCTGCAGTCACCCTAACCTTAACTCTAACCCTAACCCTAACCCTAGGACAGACAGTTCCCTCAGCTTCATTCCCTCAGCTTCATTCCCTCACAAAGAACAGGGAATCTTCTGGATGCAGAACATGTCTTTGACCAGTTACCTAAAGCCTCGTTTTTTTTCCCCGTCAGTCTTAACTCTTGACAACTGCCTGGACAAGTCCCTGCATTTTTCTTGGCAAGATTTCTGCCAGTGAATGGACAGAGAGAGAACTGCTCTGTTTCCCATTAATGTATACAACTTATACATTAATGGTCCTCAACGTATGACAACTGAGCTCAAAATTTCCATTCCTTGGCAAGAGAGTTGTTAAGTGAGTTTTGTACAATCATACACAATTTTATCATGTGAAACTGCCTTATACTAAACCATTCAACTGAATGCAGCTTACTCTTTACAAACAGATCAATTTCTCCTCTTTTTTTTATTTAAGTGTGTGGCCTGCCAGCGGCCAGCAGAGCTGGCGGCAGACTCGGACAGTGAGGAGGTTGGGGAGGAACATGGGCCAATCCTGGAGACTGGGGAAGGCTCTGATGAGTGCTTTGCATCAGAGGCAGAGATGGGGCGAGGGCCGTGGAACAGTTATCAGCTACCTTTGGATTTGGAGATAAGTGGGGCAGAAGAACAGCTGGAGCCTGTTCCCAATGTGCGCATGTTCAGNGGTGTCAGGAGGAGGGAGCAATTAAGGAACAGGGGTTGACTCGGGAGTAAAGGCACAAGTGGACGCTGAATGGCCCCTCCCATAGGGAATAAATAGGAGCAAAAGGGGAGTGGTGTTTGCAGGAGACAATTAGTTCGTTTATTATTGTGAAGATTTGCTTATCTGAGTTCGTGTCTCACAGAGACTCCTTGCCAAGTATTTTATTGTACAGCATTGCGCCTGGAAGCTATCGGCCTGGCAACTATCCAAGGACTGATAAGGTCTGTTGTTGCAATTAAACCTCGAAAGGCTTATTGCCAGGGCTTTGCTGGATGTGAATGCGAGGAATTCACATTAGCCAAATAAAAAGGGGTTTTTTTTCGGGACCAGGAGTCTGTTTCGTGATTCTGTTAAGCCTAGGTCAGAACATTAAGTTTCTATGATCTGAATTACTTTCCACAACGGTTTATGCTTTAAAAAGCCCATCCCAAAAATATATACATATTTTCCATGCACATTTCCATTAATACTTTTATTGCAATCACTTTTGTCAGGGAGCTGGGTCAGAGAAACTAAAAAAAACAACCCTCTGAATATCTGATTCGGTTCATGCATTTGTTTAAGAAATAGCACTTAGACTTATATACCGCTTCATAGTGCTTTACAGCCCTCTCTAAGCGGTTCACAGAGTCAGCATATTGCCCCCAACAATCTGGGTCCTCATTTTACCCACCTCGGAAGGATGGAAGGCTGAGTCAACCTTGAGCCGGTGAGATTTGAACCGCCGAACTGCAGCTAGCAGTCAGCTGAAGTAGCCTGCAGTGCTGCACTCTAACCACTGCGCCACCTCGGCTCATTATAATCTACATTATAATCTACATTATAATCTACATTATAATCTACATTATAATCTACATTATAGAAAATCATTTTACATTTCTAACCAGATTGCATTTTCTCCTCTATCCCAAGGCCAAAGTCTCAGGTAGAAGCCCTCATAAATTACTGCAAGAGAAAAAAGAAACAAAATATATTCTCCATTTTTAAATCGTAAGAAAAAATAAATTAATTAATATTCATTTGAAGAAAACAAAGTTCCTTTTTTTTTGGTCAGAGGGACTCTGAGGCAGCAAATAATAAAGCCATTTCAATTCATCTATGTATCAGAATTTATTTTTATAGTGCAATGGCCAGTAATGCTATTAGATCAATTAGGCAATGCCCTCATTATGGCTTATTAATACTGAATTTCGGAACTGCTTCTTTAATAGGTGTCTGCAAAATTCTGTGCTCCTGTCACAAAACATTCAGATGTTCCTCTCTCTTTTTTTTTTTCTGGGATCAACCACTACAACTATTGCAGGGATGCCTGAAATTTTCCAGAAATGAATCCACGATTGAAACACCATGAACCATCTTCCCTGGTGCATTTCGAGACGAAAATGAATTATCCTTCAGAACAATAGAACATTTCATGATGGAACACAAGAGTATTGAGCGCAAGTACTATTAATTCCACATCTATCTTTCCAGTATGGCCTATGCATGTAGTATATTACAAATCAAGGTGAAATGTGGACTCACTGCGAGAGTCCGTAATGGAAAAAAAATACTCAAATGCCTTACACCAGGGGTGTCAAACTTCATTGAGGGCTGCATCAGGGTTGTGTTTGACCTGGGGGGGGGGTGGCAAGGGGGGTGGGCCAGGTGGGTGTGGCCAGCTCAACATCACTGATGTAGGGGCACCTGTGGTGGCCAAGTGCTAATGCAGGACTTCCCTCAGACCCTCCCTCCCTCTTATTATAATCTCCTTCCTTCCTTCCTTCCTTCCTTCCTTCCTTCCTTCCTTCCTTCCTTCCTCCTGCCTTCCGTCCTTCCTCCCTTCCGTCCTTCCTTCCTTCCTTCCTTCCTTCCTTCCTTCCTTCCTTCCCTCCCTCCCTCCCTCCCTCTTCATTCCCCTTTCTTCTTCCTTCCCCTCTTTCCTTATTTTTCCTTCCTTGCTCTTCCTTCCATCCTTCCATCTTTCCTTCTTTTTCTTTGTCTTTTCCTCTTTCCTCTGTCCCTTTCTCCTTTCCTGTCCCTTCTTGGATACGCAAATGCAAAAGGGGAAACATTTCTCCTTTTGTTTTGCTTTTAGTTTGTTTTGCTAGCCTCTGCCAGCGTAAATGGAGCCCGGCAGGGCTGGCTGCTCTGTTTTCGCTAGCAGAGGGCTGCAGGAGGTTGTCACAGCTGAAAATGGAGCCCGTGTGTGTGTGTGTGTCGCATGCGGCCCTCCTGAGCTCCGTTTTTTCTGGCAGAGGCACCGCGGGCCGGTCCTTTGCTGTTTCCAGGGCGGCCCCGCGGACCAGATATAAGCACCCCACGGGCCAGATGTGGCCCACAGGCCTGCAATTTGACACCCCTGCCTTACGCTAAGTCAAATCACGGGATTAGATCATCTTGTTCAACATTGCCTCATCTGCATGGAAACTGTTTTTCAATGTATCAGAATCACCACTCCTCGATTTACGACCATTTGTTTAGGGACCGTTTGAAATTACAATGGTGCTGAAAACAGTGACTTGCAGTCAATCCTCACGCTTATGACAATCGCAGCATCCCCATGGCCACCTGATCAAAATATGGTGCTTGGCATCTGGCATGTATTTACAATAGTTGTTGCAGTGTCCAAGGCTATGTGGTCACTATTTGGGACCTTCCCAACTGGCTTCTGACAAGCAAAGACAATGGGGGGGGGGAGCCAGTTTTGCTTATCGGCTGGAGAATTCACTTAACAACTATCACGATTTGCTTAACAACCATGGCAAAAGTCATAAAATCAGACTCACTTTAACAGCCGCTTTGCTTAGCCACAGAAATTCTGGTCCCAATTGTGGTTGTAAGACGAGGATTGCCTATATTACTCAGAAACACCTGCAACTGAACTTGCCATCTTTTGCACATGTAGCGAGCTGTGTACCAAAATTTCTGCATACAAGTAAAGAAAGCAGCACATTCTCCTTTTTTTTTTTTTTTTTTTTTTTTGCTGGGGCAGCCTCATTCCTTGAAGAATTCAGGACTGAATTCTTCACAAGAACCAATAAACGCTGGCTCATCCAGTCAACGGTAGTTTGGACAATAAATCCCTTTTGTCTTCATGGAATAAAACAAACAATTTTTTACTATGCATTCTTTCCATCTTAAAATCCAAGTGTTCTGCTAAGTACTAATAAAGGAGAATATTTGTAGCTCAGGGTTGACATGAGGGGTCCTTGGTGCTCTTTTCTTGCAGACGTTTCATTACCCAAGCTAGGTAACATCATCAGTCCTAGTCACTGATGATGTTACCTAGTTTGGGTAGTGAAACGTCTGCAAGAAAACAAGCAAGCTCAGAGACCACTGAGGACCTCTCATGTTCTGCTAAGTATTACAACATATTCTTTGCACATAGTTGAGAAATGCATATTTACTTAAAAAGACATGTTCTAGCACAATTAAGATCTAGGAGAGCTAATCCAACCAGGAGCATTGCATTAAATGTTTTTATACAAGGCATCTTTATTTTTCATTGAAATCACTCATCAAGCTCTACTTTCAATAAAGTGAAAGGTTAGTGTAATGAATAAATCTATTGATCTAAATAAAGGTCCAAGGTGATGTTTCATGTATTCCCTTAAGCTTTTTGACACTGCTTTCGTGTGGGTTTTGTGTGTGTGTGTTTTCCTCCTCTCTCCTCATTCCTTTTCATTTTATGTTATGTCTCATTACTTTTCCTTTCACATTATTTATCTTTATAAACCATTATGGGATCTTTAGATATATATATATATCTCCTCACCGAACTGCTTGCAAAGCAACTACATGGTAAACATGCACATTCTAAGAACATGGAAAGAGCACGGCAGTTTAGAATGTATCAGAAGCACAGCACATAATTTCTGCATATTTTCTTTTATTAGCAAAATGAGCAGCCACCTCACCAATGCATCAACGGATTAGCATGAGAATTAAGGAAACTCTACCCTAACAAATTTAGAGATACAACTGATGAGAAATTGAACATAACCAGTTTGCCATTTTTTTTAATCTAAACCCTTTTCTCTTTCAATAAATCTGGTTAAAGAAGATTCTGTTGATTCTGTTAATAATGAGCTTTACAACCTAGCATAAATGTATTGATGTCTCTCTCTTCCTAGAAAGGAAATCTCAGGGTTGTTTTTAAAATACTACAGAAATAGATCGAAAGTTAGCGCCAACAGACCTTTTAAAAGATAATTCAGCTTTCTGTCTTTCTGGAAGTGGCTTAAAGAAGTAGTTGAATATTATTTACTTTATAGTACGGTAGGCATAAGCAACCTCTTTCAGTTATTTTGATCATGGTATCTGGGACTGGAATTTGAGCTTGACCTAGGACCGTGATGGCGAACCTATGGCACACGTGCCAGAGGTGGCATGCAGAGCCCTCTCTGCTGGCACACACGCCGTCACCCCAGGTCAGATCTCCATGATGTTTCTTTCGTGAGCTTCTGTTTTCCTGCAAATGATGAAACAGAAGCTCACGAAAGAAAAAGATCTTACCTCTTGCCGCGCTGCCGGTGTTGGGATGCCCCGCCTCCTGCCGGCCAGCTGATCTTTGGGTATCTGCTGCGGATGTGCGCATGTCTGCGCATGCACATGTGCATGTCCACGCATGCACGCGTTCGCACGTGCACCTTTCAGTTTGGGCATGCGCACGCGTGCAGTTTGGGCACTCGGTGTCTAAAAGGTTCGCCATCACTGACCTAGGAACTAAGGCAGTAGTTTTAATCTAGGAGCTGCTGGGAGACAGAGATAGGAGAACAGCTTTGCTGGGGCAGCGATTACTACAAACTGACATTCCTAATTTTCTGAAAATAGGAAGGCTGCCACCTCATTAGAGGGAACAGTGTGTTATTAGTCTCTTGGCCCATATCAGCTGTGGAAAATGCGGCATGCATTTCTCTGAGACCAGCTGAGAAATGCTGCAAAAGAGGCTGTCAGAACATGATTTCATGACAGAAGGAAAAAGAAAGATTTGTGACGTTCCCAAGACAAGAACCTGATGTGGAAAGTATTGTCCTGCGCAGCAGCACCACACAGTACAGAGTTAGCTGTAAGACATCAGTTTTACCACCATTTTTAATTTAATTAAAACTTAAATTACAGTTTTTTAATTTACAGTTCAACTTCAGGCTACTTGTTAACACTGTTATGCTCAATGCTAAGCCCCCTCCAATTCTACCAAGATCACAAACATTTAACAATATCAAAGTTTTTCACTTAATCATTCTTTTCCTTTGCTATTCTTTCAAAATCCCAATACTTATCTTCCAGTCAGCAGCAGGGAACTAATCCCCTTCTTCTATTCCCTAGGGTTGTAATCACAGAATCAACGCCAGAGAGAATTAATATATTTTTTTTCACAGTTCCTTTCAACCCACTGGAAGAGTTCTGATTTTGTCCCTGAATGAGTTTGGTGGTCTTAGTCCTTTTTTTTTTTTTTTGCAATTAACCAGCTGAGCTGTCTATATTTAGGTTGGGATGATTAATTGTTGGAGTTTGACAATTGTAATAATATATGGGAAAGACCTTGAGAGACAAAGGTGAAGAGACGCTGCCTGGGGAATGGTCAGATAAGAGAGGGCATACTGTAGCCTGCAGTTGGATAGTGGGTAGAATAAGAGTCTCAGAAGAGACCCAAGTTCTGCAAAGGAGACAGCAGGAGAATTATACTTTCAGACTCGCAGAATTCTGTTAATGTAGCTTTACAATAGAGTAGAATGAGCTCATCTGGTTGTATTTCTTGACTGGTCTACCTGGTTAGGTTGCAAGTTTGAAAGTGCAATTCTCCCACTGTCTTCTGTAGGAAGTTAACACCCACCCCTCTCCTAGAAAATGAAATATGTTAGGAAATATTAAAAAGGCAGAATATTATATTTCCCTGGATGGGAGAAACATGTTTTTAGGCAGGAAATAGACTCACTCTTAATAGCCCCCACCTTTGTCAATGGACTATTAAGGCCAGGGCCCAGCTCACTCATTCCCCCCACCTTTGTCAATGGGCAGTCTATTCTACATAACAAAGATCTACCCCCTTCAGGCAGACCCATCTAGCAAACAGAAACTAAGCAATGGCACCTGGGAAGATTACATCAGCCAAGCCTGGGACACAAACAAAAGCCTACAGAGGTA
>QLTV01000387.1:307522-322300 GCA_003457575.1 Thermophis baileyi
GGTCAAAAGGGCCCAGCAGAGATTATACTACCTGAGACTTCTCAGGAAACAACAACTGAATGAAAAACTGCTGGTGACCTTCTACCGCTGAACCATAGAGAGTATTTTAACTTACTGCATCTGTGTATGGTTTGCCAATTGCACAGTGGCAGATAGGACAGCACTCCAGAGGGTAAACATCATTGCCCAGAGGATCATTGGTTGCCCTCTCCCCTCTTTGGAAGAGCTTTATAGCTCCCGCTGCCTTAAGAAAGTTCAAAACATTCTTAAAGATGCATCTCATCCTGGGCACTCTTTTTTTGAACTATTACCATCTGGCAGATGGTACAGGATAATAAAAACAAGGACAAATAGGCTGAAAAACAGCTTCTATCCCAGGGCAATAACCATATTGAATTCTACGGTATAGTGCAATATCGGGGTTTTCAATTTTCAGGGTGTTCTGGAAGTTGTTTGGGAGGGATCCTCCTCTGGTTGTCTGAGGACAGAGTTTCCTATTCCTCCTCCAAATTTTCCCATCTTCTAGCTCCACTTGGTAGGAACGGGGACTGGTAATGGTGATTACTTTGGCAGAGACCCAGGAAGGGCCCCCGGCATAGTTGTGGGCATATACTAGGTCCCCTATGCTAAACGACCAGAGCTTGCAGGTCAAATCGGTGGGAGCCTCGGCATTGTAATTTGGATGTAGCCTGTCTAGTTGTGACCTTAGCTTGTGACCCATTAGTAATTCTGCTAGGCTCCAGTTTGTGGTGGCGCTAGGGGTTATGTGCTGTACTAGTAGGAACTTATCTATTTTGGCTTGCCAGTCCCCAGGGCCCATTCTAGCTAATGTTGCTTTCGTGGACCGCACCATCCTCTCCGCCTGGCCATTGCTTGCCGGATGGAAAGATGCGACTAGGGTATGGCGGATTCCATGCTCTGCTAAAAATAATTCAAATTGCTTTGCTGTGAACTGGGCCCCATTGTCAGAGATCAGAACGTCCGGTAGGCTGTTGGTGGCAAAGAGTGTCCATAATACCTTGATGACTGATTCGGCTGTTGTTGTGGTCATGGGTATTACTTCAAGCCATTTAAAGTATGCATCAACAATTATTAAAAATGTTTGGTCCTGGACTGGTCCCGTGAAATCAATGTGCACTCGCAACCAGGGTGCTTTGGGATTTTCCCATCCCTTTGTGGGTGCCGTGGGTGGTGCTGGTCTGGATTCCTGGCATGGAGTACAAGTAGCGACCCATTCTGTTATGTCCCTATCCACGCCTGGCCACCAAACAAAGCTCCTGGCTAATGCCTTCATTCGGACAATGACAGGATGCCCCATGTGTAATGCCTCTAGTATTTGCTTCCTTAGTTTATAAGGTACAACCACTTGATCCCCCCACAACAGGCACCCCTTTTGGGCTGATAATTTGTATTGTCTCATTAGAAATGGTTTGAAATCATCCCACACAGGCCCCTCAGGCCACCCTCTCCACACCCAGTTCAGAACTTGTGACAGAGTTTTGTCTTTCGCTGAATGCCCTGCTATCTCGGCAGATGTGACCGGGCTGGTTGCAAAGTCCTCGATGAGCAGGACGGGTGCAACGGAGGCAGGGTCTTTGACAAGTCTGGGAGAGGGCACCGGCTGAGGGCGTCTACGTGACCTATATCTTTGCCTGGCTGGTATATTAGTCTGTAGTTATATGCTGCCAAGAAAATTGTCCATCTCGTCATTCGCGGGAGTAACATGTTTGGGGTGGGGGGTCCCCTGCAATAATGCCAAGAAGCGGTTTGTGATCTGTAATAAATTCAAAGTCCCCTCCGTATAGGTATTCATGGAAACGCTTGACCCCCGCTAAAGCAGCCAGCGCCTCCTTGTCCAGCTGGCTGTATTTCCTTTCTGCGGGTGATAGCGTTTTGGAGAAAAATGCAATTGGGGCCTCGGTCCCATTTGGCATCCAGTGGCTGAGGACAGCGTTGACACCAAATGGGGAGGCATCACAGGTTAATATGAGGGGTAAAGTCACATTATATTGTACTAGGACACTATCGGATGACAATAGATTCTTAACAGCAGAGAAGGCAGAGGCTTCCTTCCATCCCCAGGTCCAACTGGCCTTCTTGTCTAGCAGCCGGTGTAATGGTTCAGCTACAGTCACCTTCTGTGGCAGAAAAATACTGTAAAAGTTTAACAGGCCGAGAAAAGCCTGGAGTTCAGTCTGATTCTTTGGTGTGGGGGCTTCCTTAATGGCCTTAAGTTTGTTTTTGGTCGGGTGTATCCCTGAGCCGTCAATTAGATATCCCAGAAATTCGACTTGTGGCACGGCTATTTGACATTTTCCTTTTTTAACCTTAAGTCCGGTTTCTTGAAACCGACTCAAGTTTCTCTTTAGTCGGTGGATTAGTTCCTCTTTGTTGTCCCCAGACACGAGGACATCATCAAAATAAGGCACCACCCCCAGAATGCCCTGTAGGAGGCGTTCCATTAAGCTTTGAAATAGTCCTGGCGCCACGCTAACCCCAAATTGCAGCCGGCGGCATTTAAATGCCCCTCTGTGTGTTACAATAGTCTGTGCTTCTGTGGTGGCATCATCCACCAGCAGTTGCTGATATGCTTGAGCTAAATCAAGTTTTGCAAATATTTTTCCCTTTCCTAATGAATGCAATAAATGCTGAATGACCGGTACAGGGTAGGCACTCTGTTGCAATGCCTTATTGATCGTGCATTTATAGTCTGCGCAAATGCGAATGGAGGCGTCTGGTTTAATCGGTGTGACAATTGGGGTCCCCCATTTAGCATGATCAACCAGCTCCAGAACACCCTGGGCAATTAGTTTGTCTAATTGACTGTCTATTTTGGGCCAGAGAGCAAAAGGGACCCTCCTAGGCTTCATTCGGATTGGGGCTACGTTAGGGTCTAGGTTAAAAGAGATGGGTTTCCCCATGTACTTGCCCAAGCTTCCGTCGAAGACGTCCACGAATTCCTTAATTAGTTCCCCGATGCTGTTGTCTTGGACTGTGTCACTCCTAAACTCAGAGATTCGAACCACTCCAGTCCCAGCAGGCTTGGCAGGTCATCATTCATCACGGTCAGCTGCAGCTGTCCGACGAACTTTTTGAAGTTGACTTGGAAAGATCTGCCCCCTATGATGGGGACGCGGTTTCCTTGATAATCTTTTAAAATCACTTTCTGAGGCTTTAGTTGTTTCTTTTCCAGCCCCGGGACTGCCTTCTTTATGGTCTTCCAGGACACAATGGTCAGGTATGACCCTGTGTCCACCTCCATATCACATGGGGACCCCTCAATGAGAATTGTGATATGGATTTTCTTTGAGCTATGTGCGCTGGAATGCCCAATGGTCGTTTGGTGTGTTTCTCTTGTGTCCGTGGCTCGGTTTTCTCTTGGGTTGTTCTTTAGGACTTGCGCTTTTTGAAATCCCATTTGTCTTTCTGCCTGCTGTGTGTGCTGCCATTGATGGTACATGGTAGGCTGGTTGGCTCGGCAAGCTTTTGCTATGTGCCCTTTTGTCTCACATCTTTGGCAAATTGCATCGAGGAATCGGCAGTTCGCTCTGGCATGATTTCCCCCGTATCTGACACAAAATGGCGGTCTTTCTCCCGTCTCTGCCCTACTTTTCCTTCTTTTGGAGCGTAAGCGATGGATTTCATCGTCCTCATCTGTGGAGTCGTCATGCTCCCAGCTCTCTTGATGTACAGATGCTGCTTCTCGCAGGCAGTGTATTTTCCCTTTTCTTTGGATTGCCGCTGCTGACTTATCGGATGCCTCGGTTGCTCTTGCTTCATCAAGCACTGTTTTAAACGTGAGGTTAGGCTTTGTGAGCAATTGTCTCTGTAGATTGAGGTCCCTCAATCCCAAAACAAGCCTATCTAGCATAGCTTCTTCTATATCTCTGAATTCGCAACGAGCGGTGACTTTCCGTAATGCAGCGACTTATTGGTTGATCGTCTCACCTTCCTCTTGACTCCTGTGATAAAATTCGTGTTTGTTCACCATTGACGGTACGGGTGCATAATGTGCTCGGAGTGATTCCTGGAGTGTCGGCCACAGTACCGTCTGTAAATCAGCTGGTTCTGAGAGTGCTTCAGCCATATCAAGGACTTTGGGTCCACAGTAACTTAGGAAAAGTACCCTTTTCCTATTGTCCAATAGACACAATAGATTGTTGGCTGGACTCAATAAAGTGATTTCAGCTCTTTATTAAGAAGGATCGGTATAACACACACTAGGCTGTCTGACAGCTCCCTCTTTTATAGGGACCTGTCCGGCAGCCCAGCCACTGAGATTGATCCATTCTCCCACCGCTCAAATGGACCAATGAGCGTAGGGTATGCTAATTCCCTCCTTGAGACCGGACCTGAGTGAAGCCTTTGCTCAAGGCTTCACTCACTATTTACATATGTAGCAGAAACCACAGTTGTAGCCTGCATGAATGGCAAACTTCAGTTCTAACAATACATTATGAAGGTATATCATCTATATTCCACATTCCTTAACTAGTCAGAGATGCCTATGGAATTAAACCCAGATACAGGATATGATGTAACAATTCTGAGACACAAAACTGTGAGACATCATTGCAGAAAATGAATATAGGTAGTCCTCAACTTACAACCACAACTGAGTCCAAACTTTCTGTGGCTAAGCAAGACAGTTGTTGTGAGTTTTGCCCCATTTTACAACTTTACTAGCCACAGTTGCTAAGTGAATCACTGCAGTTCTTTAGTTAGTAATATGGCTGTTAAATGAATCTGGCTTTCCCATTGATGTTGCTTGTCAGAAGATAAAAAAAGGTGATTACATGACCTCAGGACAACGCAACTGTTATAAATACATGCCAATTGCCAAATATTGATCAAGTGACCAATATTCAGATGGGGATGCTGCAACAGTTGTAAGTGTGAAAAACATCAATAAGTCACTTTCTTCAGTGTTGTTGTAATTTTGAACTGTCACTAAACAAATGGTTGTAAGTCTTTAGAGTTACAACCATAATGGATATTGCCCATCATAACTCATGACAGTTTTAAATCACCCAATAGTTTACTACAAACCTGTTTTGCCAAAAACTGAAAGTAAATGCCAGGTTTTGGTAAAACCGTCATAAAATGCAGTCATCTGACTATGGGATGCTGCAAACAGCTGTAAATGCAGCCTGATGAATTCGGGTCATAAGGGAGGTCCATCGTAATTTTAAATATTTACTAATTGACCAGTCGTAAGTCAAAGACTACCCATACAAACCAGAAAACCAAGGTTTTTAAAAGAAAGATTTCTTGCTTTGAAGGGATAATTTTTACATATCCCTAAACCGAAATGGACTTCTATTTGGCACAACCTTACTCCTACATAACTCTGAATTTGACCAAACATTCATCATAGACTTCCTTTGTACACTTTAGTTTGTGAGGCACCTCTTCAGGAAAGAAGCTTGCATTATATACTTGCAACACAGCTTAGTCCAGTGAGTTGAAGAGTTTTAGAGAGGCTTCTAAGTGCCCCTGAAACATGAAAAATAACCAGCAATAAGCTCTGCTGAACAGATCTAAAACCTCTTATCTCCTAACAGTGAACTTTCATTTCAATATCCCGCCCATTTAACAATATAAATTGTCAGTCGGCTATGGAATTCAATTTACTTTCATCCACAATGAAGCCTCTTTTAACTTTCATTTTCTAATAAATATGCTTAATTAGTAACACAGAGGGCTCTCCCCCAAAGTCTTCTTTTAAAAAAAAAAAGTCAAATCTTTCTCAGCTGGAGGTGAGACTAAATTTAAAACAGAAAGGTAAATTAATTTTGCAGAAGAAAATCCTGAACACAAAGAGAAAATATGAAACAAGAAGTAGTCAGACTTCAAATGCCACCAACTAATGTGGGGTCCTTAAAGAGTATAATTGCATTATATTTTTATCTGAACTTTTAAATCTACTGAGTGATAGAAGTTAACAGAATGAAATCTTAATAAGACAGCCAAAGCTTCTACATTAATTTAGATGATATTGTATAATTTTTTGGTCAATGTATTTAAACTTGGCATACAGACTTCAAAAAGATTTGAAGAAAGATCTCTGTTTAGGGAGTTTATGGGTCTGTGGATATTTCTCTTATGTCTTAGGGTGCAATTTAAATTTGAATTTAAAGAAGCATGCCTCTGATCCCTAGCATAGGTTGAAGCTAAATACTGTATAAGTATAATGAAAAGCATTTTTTCTTGAAAGGGCGAAGATAATGCCAGAAATCGACATGCCAAATTTCAGCACAATGGAATTATTGTAATGAGAAAAATGCAATAATTAACATGGGATTTCAGAATTAACATGGAAACTCAGAATCTTCCATAACTTTCTAAGTGGTTAATATCTCCCGAATACAGCAGAACAGAGGCATCTTACACAACACTGCTAAATGTCCCACATTTCTATGACTGAACACACAGAGATGTCTTCAGTATTTTGATGTCTTCTGTAGCTTAATCAGGGTTTCCAAGAGAACAAGCTAGGAGTACACATGCATCATAAATAGGGCCCTTTCACATTATTGCTAAATACTTGGCTAGCCAAGACACAGTCAGGGGTGGATGTTGGGGGAGGGGGGGAGTTTCTGGGGCCTAGCCAGCAAGCACAGTCCTAGTATTATCTGGCAGCTGAAGAATTAAGCAGGAAAGCTGTATAATTTAAATTATAGTTTTCAAAATGTTAGACATTTTGGTAACGATTAGTGATGCTCTTCGATCCTAATTCTGGTTCTTCTCAGTCATGACTGAAGATGTTTTAGAATAGAATAGAGTAGTATAGAATTCTTTATTGGCCAAGTTTGATTGGACACACAAGGAATTTGTCTTTGGTGCATATGCTCTCAGTGTACATAAAAGAAAGGATACATTCGTCAAGAATCATGAGGTACAACACTTAATGATTGTCATAGGGTACAAATAAGCAATCAGGAAACAATCAATATTAATATAAATCGTAAGGATACAAGCAACAAGCTACAGTCATACAGTCGTGCAGTGCTCTATAGTCTCATTTTGAGGGTAGGGGTTGAAACAATTTATGTCCAGGATGCTAGGGGTCAGTGAATATTTTCACGGCCCTCTTTTTGACTTGTGCAGTATACAGGTCCTCAATGGAAGGCAGGTTGGTAGCAATTGTTTTTTCTGGAGTTCTAATTATCCTCTGAAGTCTGTGTCTGTCTTGTTGGGTTGCAGAACCAAACCAGACAGTTATAGAGGTGCAGATGACAGACTCAATAATTCCTCTGTAGGACTGTATCAGCAGCTCCTTAGGCAGTTTCAGCTTCCTGAGTTGGGAATTTTGCCTATTATTTCAAGCATTAGGAATAAAGAAAGCCTTGCACTATCTAAAGCTGGCCAAGAAATAAACACGATATCGCCAGTGATACCAATAGCAATAGCACTTAGACTTATATACCGCTTTACAGTGCTTTACAGCCCTCTCTAAGCAGTTTACAGAGTCAGCATATTGCCCCCAACAATTTGGGTCCTCATTTTACCCACCTTGGAAGGATGGAAGGCTGAGTCAACCTTGAGCCTGGTGAGATTCGAACTGCCAAATTGCAGGTAGCCAGCAGGCAGCAGAAGTAGCCTGTAGTACTGCACTCTAACCACTGCACCACCAAGGCTGATAATTCCAAAATGTTATTTTCCCCTTCTTCAAGTCTCTTAATCATAGCTATGGGTTCTGAATGGGAAGTTACTTAAATATGAAGAAACACAACCTTTTTTCAACATAGAATCGATCCAGTCTAATCAGCTGATCCATTGATTGATTAATTAATTGATCCAAACTAATCAAGGAGAGAACTAACCAAGAACTAAGGAGAAATTTCCTGACAGTTAAATCAGTGGAACGAGTTGCCTTCTGAAGTTGTGGGTGCTCCATCACTCAAGGTTTTCAAGAAGAGACTGGACAGGCATTTGACTGAAATAGTACAGGGTCTCCTGCTTGAGCAGGGAATTGGACTAGAAAACCTCCAAGGTCCCTTCCAACTCTGTTATTCTGTTATTTAGTCTAAGGAAGTGATCAATAGTACAGGCAAGAATATGTACTCATCAACCGGAACACAGCCACAACAACAATAACATTACATACTATTAATAACATCAATTCCACACATGATTGTATATCTACTTTATTAATCCACTAGAATACTTGGAATCTATGTAGCTGCTGCCAGGATTTCTGGATTGGCATTAAGATAAAGAATAAAAGATCCATTCCGGGGTCAGCAAAAAAGCTGGTTTACAGATGCCACAAATAAGAGAATTTGGGCCGAATCCAACCAAGGAACACATTTTTTATACCACCATGAGTTTTAATGGATGTGAGTTAATTAGGTGCTTAACCTGAAGACCTCATAAAGCACTTAGTGACAAAAACATCAAGGTAAGTCATTAAGAAGACAGGTGACTCAAGCACCTGTATGAAGGGAAAATAAGTACCACCAATATATTTATTTCATTATCAGCTGAAGCCGAAATGGACACTGTGAAGAACATGGTATGTCAAATCCTAAATCTTAAAGGGAGGAGAAACTTGTAGTACTTTACAACTTAAGAGCTGCCACCCTGCACAATTATTGCAAACCATGCAGGAACATACTGTAAAACAAAACTGTTTTTTAGGAAAGCAATAACAACATAATATTTTTTCAGTGACAAAGGCCTAATCTATAGGCAGATCGTCTTATAATAAAAAAGTATAGAGTTTATTTTCAGAGTAGAATTACTGTAACTTGGATTTGAAATAAATCTTCTTAGCTAATATGTAAGGCCTTGGTTCCTTTAACCAGGTGCCCATCAGATGCATTCAGATGCAAGTCCTTAATGTCTGGTCAAGGTTGCCACACTCACAAATGAAAGTGTTAGACCATGTGGTACTGCTAGACCAACCCACAGGGAGTAGTTGTCGTCTACATATAGAGTACAGGTAGTCCCTTAGCGACCATTCAAAGCTGCAACCAACACCCCTCCCCAAGATACCTATGACCCAGTTCCAAAATTCTGATGGACACCCCACCTGCATGTCGGGCACTCAACAGTTGGCTCACATGGAATGGAATGGAATGGAATACTTTATTTGGCCAAGTGTGATTAGATACACAAGGAATTTGTCGCCGGTGCAGGAGCTCTCAGTGTACATGCAAAGCAACAAAATAATGATAATCATCATCATCTTCATGAATAAGAGAGAGGATTGAGAAAGATAATAAGAAGGATAAATAATACTAGTTGTAATACATGGGTATTAACACATAGACATTAGACAGAACTGTGGCAATTAGATGTTCAGCGGAATGATGGTCTGAGGAGAAAAAGACTGTCCCTGTGTCTAGTTGTTAAATTTACGGCAGTTTGCAGTATTCTGCAGTCATATGACCACATTTTATGATGTTTTTACCAAAAACCTGCATTTACATCTATTTTTGGTCAAAAATGCTCCACAGTGAACAATGTATTCACTTTACAATCAGCACGTTCACTTTATGGCAGCCACATTCACTTAACTACAAAAAAAAAAGGGTTGTAAAAAAAGGCCTGGTCATGTGGTGATCCATTTTATGATTTATGACCATAATGAGTAGGCTCCATTACAGTCATAAATCAAGGACTGCCTGTACCAGATTGAGGAAAATTGGTGGATAACTTAATTCAACTTTGAAAAGAAAACAGTTCTTTGTTTTAAAAAAATAGAATACTGTATATCTTTTAAATCTTGAAAAGTGAATCTTGAAGTATTCTGTGGGGACTAAAAAAGTGATTCCCAAATGTTGGTAAATTACTCCAGGTTTGATAAAAGTAGATTTTTGAAGGGGATAATGACATGCAAACCCGTTACCCAATAAACAATAAACAGAAATTTCTGATAAACATCTTGGGTAATAATTACTGTGTATCATCCAATTTTAGTCCCCCAATCTTGCATCATTGGCAAAATTTCACTTTTCCAGTATTGGGCCAATTTTTTTTCCAGCTACCAACATATATGTCAGTCAATTGTGATGCTTTTCATTTGTTTTCTGGAATTATTCCCAATATAAATATTTGTGGTTTCAGTTCATATTTTATCTTTACATTTTTCTGAATGTTTTAATGTACTTCCTTCTAATACTTTTAGATTATTATTATTATTATTTGCATCACCACCAGATGTGATAAAATGTTTAACACTTCCAACATTTGTTGCTAGGTGATTTTTGTATTGTATTAACCATTGACAGAGTTACATAACATCTGAAAGACATTTTGTACCAATTTTCCCTCAAATTATAGCTTAGATTTTACTGATTATTTCCCTTTGTTTTTCTGTGATGACCTCTTTAAAGTTTTGCATCCATATTATCAAGCAATTTTAATTTGTTCCATATATCAATAGTGTCTCTCTTTGTGGATATGAGCACACGCGTGTGTGTGTTCTCCTTACAGATCTTGGTTTTGTAAAAATGTTTCAAATCTTTGTCATCTTTCTCAAGGTTCTTCCTTCTTTCTTGACAATAATTTTTATTCTTCCATGAATCTGTAAATACCTCAAAGGCAATTGTCTATGGAGATTCTCAGTCATCCAGGTCATGGTTGTCCCGAAGGTGTTTTTTCTAAAGGCAACTGGACTTCGTTTTTTCTTGAAGACCTTTCACTCCTCATCCAAGAAGTTTCTTCAGTTCTGACCTGAAGGAACATCTTGGATTGGAAGCAAAACATCTTCAAGGAAAAACAAAAGGACAAACAAAGTCCAGTTGCCTTTTGAAAAAGCACCTTTGGGACTCAAAGGCAATTACACACACACACATTTGCCTGTGGGGTGTGTATTTGTGTTTGTGCATGCATGCATGTGTATTATTGATGCTTTTTCATTTTTTTCCTTGTTTAACATATGTTTTTCTTTCTCTTCTATTTCTTGATTTTGTTTAGGTTTCGTTTCTTTTTTTGATTCAGTCATTTATTGTCTTTATTGCTTCATTTTCTTTCAATATTTCATTTTTGTACTCTTATCTTTTTTGCTGTCTTGCTAGAAAAATAACCAAATGGAAAAATCAAGAAGTGTTTAAATTGATGACATGAGCATAATTTGGTTTGCAATTAAAATGGCTTTAAATGGGAAAAATAACTTTCTATGGTTGCTGGATTCATAATTTTACAAGAAACATGCCACTCTTGTACTGCGTGATTTTTTTAAAGGTGTTGAACTGATTAATCAGGCTGCATTTTTGTTTATTAAATGGCTTTTCATTGATTAATCACAAATGATTAATAGAGGAAACATACACACCTAAACAAAAATCTTATTAAAATAACGGCTAATACAGAGCACATTTGTTAAAGTGTGAGAAATGAAATTCCCCTAGAATTGGAAAGTCCCAATGTGCTGCGATTACAGGAAAAGCATCTATCTTATGCCTGGGAGCTACACTTTTAATCAAAAGTCAGACTGAGGCTGCAGGGGTACACGAGCAATGATGGAACAGAATAGAAAGGGGCAAATTTTTCAATTTGTTTTTTTCTTTATTTTCAGTTTAGGGGAGGGTTGCTTATTTTTAAAAAGAAAACTAATTGTGTTAAGCCTACTGCTAGATTAATAAACCTATATTTCTTGGAGGCAGGAAAGAACAAAAAATTGTGTTACTCGGTTTCTGTTTTATCACTGAATTTGAGCATGTGATCAGGAGGAAGTTGGAGACAACCAAAGCAGAATTCCACAGCAGTAACTGCAGCAAACCGTAAAGACACCAGGTAAATGATGACACAATCATGCAAATGTGGCTGTCATGCACTTGTGTTTCAGAGTCTGAAAGAGGTATACAAGTATGAAGACATCATCAAGTACTTGTCCTCCTTGCCTACTCCACAGTTGTCCATGAGCTGTAGCCTGTAGGATGTCCATCACATGAGTCCTGGTGGTACATTGGTTAAGTGCAGTATTGCAGGCAAACTCTGCCCACAGCCTGGAGTTTGATCCTGATGGGACTCAAGGTTGACTCCATCCTTCCAAGGTCCATAAAATGAGGACCCAGATTGTTGGGGGCAATATGTTTACATTGTAAACCTCACAGAGAGTGCTGAAAAACACTATGGGGCAATACAGAAGTCTACATCCTGTTGCTATCTCTGATGTATAGCAATATAAGTCATGGCAACTATATTTAAGTTATAAGTTAAGCTACTGGTTTTTCAACTTCCTCTGCTCAGGGCATCTTTGAATTCTTATTTTTCTGCCCCAAAGTCCTTAATTATCTGCTCAAATTCCTCGAGTTATGACCGTAATGGAACCTGTCCTTCATGGTTGCAACTTATGACAGTTGTAAATTGGATCATTCATGTGGATGATCTGATTTTATGAGCTTTTTGTGGTGGTCATTAAGTATATGCTGTGGTCATAAAGCAACCACCATGGTCATAAAGTGACCACCATGGTCATTAAGCAAACACCTTGGTCATTAAGCAAATCAATGGTTTGATATGAGCCAGTTTTGCTGAAAACTGGAAGCAAATGCTGATTTGGGGGAAAACTATTGTAAATATGGTCATGTGACCATGGGACACTGCAAACGGCCATAAAATGCACCCAACTGCCAAGCATCTAAAGTTCAGTCATGTGACTATGGGGGAGGGGGGAGCCGACAGTCAGAATTTTGAAACTGGTTCATAAGAAACCCCAGGGAGGTCCGTTGTAACTTCAAATGGTTGCTAAGCAACTGGTCGTTAAGTCGAGGACTATCTGTACAGTTAACATCTTATATACCTTCATACTTCTTAGGCTTCAACATTTGGATATGGAGTAGGAATGACAGTGGTGTTAAATGCAGTTCTAAATTGCTGGGGAAGATGAATCAGTTGTGAATTTCACTGAAATTATTTTAAGCCATAGCATTTCCCACAGTTTTCAAACAACTGGCCAGAGCTGTAATGAGCTTCAGCAACCAAAATCTGTACCTGTATTTATTTATTTTTAGTTATTTATTATTCAATGTTATCTCCTGCCTTTATTATTATTTATAAACAACTCAGGGCAGCATATCTAATACTCCTTCCTCCTCCTATTTTCCTCACAAAACCGTGAGGTTAGTTGGGCTGAGGCAGAGTCACTGACCTAAGGTCACTCAGCTGGCTTTCATGGCTAAGGCAAGAATAGAAGCCACAATCTCCCCATTTCTATACCAGGGCCTTCACTATTAGACCAGACTGGCTCTTTTCTGTATTCCTGAAAACAAGGCCTGTATTACCACAGAGCATTTGTTGATCCCGTGGCCTTTGAGTGGCATGCTATGGGCTCGACTGCAAAACATAGGTGAAGTCAGGGCTAAGGTTACCAAAATGAATAAATGGACCAAAAATGGAGGGGTTCTTGGTGCTCTCTGAGCTTGGTTGTTTTCTTGCATAACGTTTCATTACCCAAACTAAGTGGCAGGCCACTTAAGTTGAGGAAAGCCTTGCCTCGGACTCTGATTTTATTTTGGATGCTATTTGGAACCCTGACACTAAGTGATATCATCAGTGCTAGTAGAGAGTAGGGGTCTGTTCTCAGTTTATATTCCAGTGGCTTGCCCTGTCAGTGTTGGTGGGGGTGGTCCAACACTCAAGAGTAAACCTTGTTTGATAGGCAAGTTGAACTGAGGTCCATCATCGTGCACTGATGATGTTAGTTTGGGTAATGAAACGTCTGCAAGAAAACAACCAAGTTCAGGGAGCACCTACGGTAGGACCCCCTCATTTCAGCCCTGTACATGAGCTACCATTATTCTCCTTTATTGGTAGCAAAAATTATCCATACAAGATTTACTTTAACATCCACCTAGATCCTCAATGTTCAGAGTCAATAGTGAATTATTGAGAAGTTCACTATTTCTCTTGAAGTTATTGCACTAAGGCAGGGGTGTCAAACTCAAGGCCCGTGGCCCAGATCCGGCCTGCGGGGTGCTTAGATCTGACCCACAGGGCCGGCCTGGAAATAGCAAAGGACCGGCCCGCAGTACCTCTGCTAGCAAAGATGGGGCATGGGGGGGGGCCAAGGGCGGCCCCTCCTGTGCCCCATTTTTGGCCTGGACGGCCTCCTGCAGCACCCTGCTGGCCAAAATGGGGTGTGGGGATGGCCCCACACAACCCATTTTGGCCGGCAGGGTGCTGCAGGGGGTCATCCAGGCCGAAAATGGAGTGCAGGGGGCCGCGGGTGCTGCAGGAGGGCGTCCGTCCCGTCTCCTCCCCCCTGGCCGGCCTGCGGAGGACAACTACAATGCTAATCCAGCCCTCCAAGAAATCCAGTTTGACACCCCTGCACTAAGGGGTTTCTTATTTATTTTATTTTATTTATTTTATAAAATTTATATGCCGCCCAACTCCCGAAGGACTCTGGGCGGCTTACATCATAAAAAATAAAACATATAAAAACAATTTAAAAAAGAAAGGGGAAAAAAAACAAAACCCCAACTATATTTAAAATAAAACATTCACACAACCATGCATGGGCCAATCAGAACAACTATTGGCCCCAGGCCTGCCGGAAAAGCCAGGTCTTAAGGGCTTTACGGAAGGCCAGTAAGGTGGGGGTAGTACGGATCTCGGGGGGAAGTTGGTTCCACAGAAAAAAGAAAGGGGAAAAAAAACAAAACCCCAACTATATTTAAAATAAAACATTCACACAACCATGCATGGGCCAATCAGAACAACTATTGGCCCCAGGCCTGCCGGAAAAGCCAGGTCTTAAGGGCTTTACGGAAGGCCAGTAAGGTGGGGGTAGTACGGATCTCGGGGGGAAGTTGGTTCCACAGA
>QLTV01000387.1:361068-389236 GCA_003457575.1 Thermophis baileyi
CAGCGGTGGCTCTTCCTCTTGTTTCCCAAGGTCATAAGGCTGCATTACTATTACTATCAGTCTTCTCATCGTTCCTATCACCCATCTCCTCCCACTTATGACTGCAGGACTGTAACTTGTTGCTTGTATCCTTACGATTTATATTGATACTGATTGTTTCCTGATTGCTTATTTGTACCCTATGACCAGAGGTGGGTTCCTCCTGGTTCACACTGGTTCTATAGAACTGGTAGCAAACCGCTGGTGATGTCACGGATCCGGTTCTGTCAGTGCCGGTCCATTGACGCCGCCATCTTTTTATGGGAATTTTTTTTTAACCCCCCCCCCTTTTTTTGAATTTTTTACTATTTTTTTTCTTCTGCGCATGCGCAGAAGCTGAATCCCCAGCACTGTGCATGCGCTGCCATCTTGTTTTTGGCTTTTGGGGGGGGGATGTTTTGCGAATATTCGCCACTGCACCCGCGCAGCCACACGGTGCGCAATGCGTGTGCAGCCACACTGCGCGGGAGGAAGCAAACCGGCAGGAAGGTAAGTTAGAATCCACCCCTGCCTATGACCATCATTAGGTGTTGTACCTTATGATTTTTGACGAATGTATCCTGTTTTTTTATGTACACTGAGAGCATATGCACCAAAGACAATCACACTTGGCCAATAAAGAATTCTATTCTATTCTATATTGCCCTGAGTGTGTCAGGAGAGAAACAAAAACACCACTTTGGACACAGAAAACCTTTGCAGAAGACAGGCAAGAAGCAAGCTGAGGATAACACCATCCATCACCATTATGCATTTTGCCCTCCTGAAATGGTAAGTGGCCCATCCTGCATCGAGATGAACAGGAAGTACAGACCAACGCTTAGCTCAAAACTTCACAAGGCTAGTGAGAATGGCAAGGAAATCAAGAGTTCCCTGCTGCTTAGGAGAAAGACTATGAAAAAAAATTAATATGCAGAGACACTAACAGTATTGTCAAAGCCATGCTATTTTTTCCCCCTAGTAGGAGCATATGGTTGTGAAGGGTGAACCAAAGAAAGGCTGAACAAAGGAAAATTGATGCATATAAAATGCAGCGCTGGAGGAAGTTGTTCAAAATAGCTTGGACTACAAGGAGCACAAATCATTAACTACTAGATGAAGTAAACCCAGAAAGCTCACTTACTGTATATGGAAGTTCTTATATGGAAGCTAAAGCTTAGCAAGGTATTTTAGACATTCAAAGTAAAGGCAGAAGTCAGAGCCAAAGAGCTTGCTGCTGGGAAAAATTGAAGGCAACTGGGAAAGAGACCAACCAAAAACAAGGTGACTGCATTCAGGTAGTCCTCGGCTTACGGTCACAATTCAGCCCACATTTTCTGTTGCTAAACGAGACAGCTGTTAAGTGAGTTTTACGATCATTATGCGACCTTTCTTGCCACAGTTGTTCAGTGAATCTGGCTTCCCCATTGACTTTGCCTGTCAGAAAGTCACAAAAGGGGATCACATGAGCCCGGGACACTGCAGCCATCATATATATGAACCAGTTGCTAAGCGTCCGAATTTTGATCAGGTAACCAACCATGTGGATGCTGCAACAATCATTAAGTGTGAGAAATGGTCATACGTCACTTTTTGCAGTGCTGTTGTAACTTCAAATGGTCACTAAATGAAAGGTTGTATGTTCAGGACTACCTATGCTACCTATCAGCTTCCAAAACCTAAAGGTGCAGTTATTGGCAGACAGTCCTGGTGACATGATGTCCAGAAGTTCATGAAGATTCAAAAACAATGGTATATAAAGTATTCAAGGAATTATGGTGACAAGAACCTATGAGAGAGGGAGGGAGGGAGGGAGGGAGGGAGATAGATGATGGATGGATGGATGGATGGATGGATGGATGGATGGATGGACGGACAGACAGACAGACAGACAGACAGAAAAATAGATAGATATAGAATTCTTTATTGGGCAAGTGTGATTGGACACACAAAGAATTTGTCTCTGGTGCATAAGCTCACAGTGTACCTACAAAAAGCAAGTAACATGTCATAGTTCATTATCATAGTTACAATGATTATGTACAGTACAATTGTGACAATACTACAAGTAGAACAACCCCATCTGACCTGGAGCCTTCCAAATAATTAAGATTTAAGCTTCCCTAATATTCAGCAGGTATAATCATGACCATGCTGCTTGAGGATTGGATGAGCTGTAACTCATCAAATCTGGAAGCCTAATATTTAGGAAAGGTATCAGAGAGCATTGCTTCAGTTATGGAAATTATGGAGAATGGTTTTTTTAAAGAAACCCACAATTTTCACTCCCTCAACCTTACTCGGTTTTAATCAATCATAAAAAGCCTGTCAGAAAAGGTAATGAGCCCGCCCCTATTATAATAATTTAAGTTATCCAAAATCCCCCACTTTTGCACAGGATATTAAAGGAATCTGACAATTGTTGCACGGACACAGCAATGTCGCACATTTTAAAAGGAGATTCTGATCCATACAATTAGTAAAGAAGCATTCAAACCCAGATGAGGTCTTAGGGATATGAGTACATTCCTGACAGAGAAAATTCTGACGCTTCCTCTGAAATATTATCACATTTCTTATTTCCATATCTGAGAATTCTAGACTGACAAAATGCAAAGGGGAGGTTTCTGACTGTCCTTAAACTCTGCCTGACATTATTATTCATGCTTTGTACTTGTCTTCAGTGAATTTGTACTGTTTTCATCTCTTTCAGGATAAATGATGCAAGGAAAAGCTTTGAACATTTAGAGCAGTGTTCCTCAACGTTAGCAGTTTTAAGATGTGTGGGCTTGAACTCCCAGCATGCTGGCTGGGGAATTCTGGGAGCTGAAGTCCATACATCTTAAGAGTTAAGAAACACTATTTAGAGAATGTCTGAAAGTATGTGAGTAATAATTCTGTAATTTTTTTATGGAGAACTAGAGTTTTGGTCTCCCTACTGAACACAAGAGCATCCAGTGATTCTGCAAGACACAAGATATATCTTGTTATATCTCCTTGGCATTTCCTGTATGTGTTAAAGAAAGACAGAAAATACTGCCCACTGGTTGTTCTAATTGGAATAATGGGAATAGAAATTCTTTTTGAGGTCTCAGTGTTGAACGCAAAGACACTGCAAGCTTCACCACAAGTTAACTTCTGTTTCCTTTATGAGTTGTGGCAGAATAACAGCATAAAATTTTTACTATGCCTGATAACTTGGGTCACACAGAAGAAGGCAACCTATTTTGGGGGGGTTCTTACGTGCTTCCACTCCACCTCTGTGCCTCACTTTTCTAATCACTTTTGGAAATTGCTAACTTATTAAAGTATTTCAAAACAAGTTTGAAAATGCTGGGTAAGTCTGCCTTCAAGCCTGAATGAAAGAAAATTTAAATTTAAGAATTTAAGCGAATTCAGCCTGGCAATGGCAGTATTCACTTGCACAAAATATTAGCATTTGTGAATCTAGATCAGACTTTTGGGCAGAGTCTGGGGCTACGGGAAAGTAATTCTGGTTAGGGTAACCAAGCCATAGTCTGAATCTTTTATTTTTGAAATTAAAATTGACAGAACCTTCTTCCTCTTTTCAGTAGTCTTCCTCACATAAGTCCATAATTGTAGATTCCTTTGTACTATACTGGTTATCAAGGCCCAAGATGGGGTGGAAGGTATCATCAACATTTACAATGGTTCTACTTCATTTATTCATTTATTTACATTTTTATGCCACCCGTCTTTCCTATAAGGTGATTCAGGGAGGCATTCATAAGTACTATGCATTCCGTTTGCACTTGCCCATTGAACACAATATTCTAAAGGGTATATGTGTAAATTAAAAGCAATGGATGGAAATTAATCAAGGAGAGAACCAACTAGAACTAAGAAGAAATTTCCGGACAGTGAGAACAATTAACCACTTACCACTTAGCTTCAGAAGTTGTGAGTGCTCCATCACTGGAGGTTTTCAAGAAGAGATTGGACAGGCATTTGTCCAGAATGATAAGGGTATGGGGTCTCCTGCTTGAGCAGGGGGTTGAATTAGAAGACCCCCAAGACCCCTTCCAACTTATTCTGTTAAATAATTAATAGTATGTTAAATATTGACTCTCTTTAGGAGGGAGATGTGGGAATTCCTTTCCAAAATAGTGTGTGCAGAAGATGGGAAGAGGTTGTCTTATGTGATCAAGCTGTCTTTTCCTGTCTTTGCTTTTGTCAAGAAATCATTTGCTTGCAGTTTTCACCTTTTTACCTTCAAGAAATCAGACGACTGGGCTATGTTGCATGATCATCAGATTCATTCCCAAATGTTACGTACGGACGGACGTAGCACAAATTTGCATAGCTGCCACTGATTGGCTAATCTAGTGGCGGGAGAAATAAACTGCTGTCAGTGGCCGGCTAGGCTACAGGGATGCCTATAAAGGAGGCATCCCTGGAGCCTGCCGGCAGTTCGTATTGCTACAGCCAGGAGAATAAAAGGTGCTGAACTGTTCCTGTGTCTCGTTCCCTCTTTCGCGCTCATATCTAACACTGGCGACGAAGGTGGGATCTTGAAGAAGGACAACAGAACAAAAGGCACCTCATGGCATCCGCGGCCATCTTGAAGCAAGCATCGTCCTGCACCGGCCAACCTGAGGATGACTACTCACACCTCCCCCGCTCCAGCAATCTTCGACCCGAAGACGGAAGAATGGCACACCTACATGAGTCGATTCTGCATGTTCCTGGAAGCCAACAATTTCCAGGACCTACCAGACAACAGAAAGAGGGCTCTGTTCCTCACCTACTGCGGGCTGAAAATCTACAAGATGGCACAGACCCTTGTAGCAGCCACCAATATCGAATCCATATCATGGGCAACTTTACAAACAACCTTGAAAGACCACTACGCTCCAACAGCAACCCCAATGGTAAGCCGAAATGAGTTTTACCATCGCTGCCAACGAGAAGGTGAAACAATTAATGACTTTGTGGCCAAACTCCGAGAGATTGCAACGAAGTGTGAATTTATAAATCCCGAAGAGATGATGAAAGATCGAATCATCTTACGGATGCGCGATCTCACGCTGCAAAAGAAGCTGCTAGTGAGGCGAGGGGCAACATTCAAGGACATAGTGGAAGAAGCCAGAGCCGCCAAATCGTCGGACAACTCTGCAGCCGACATCAGAAAGACAAACGGAGTCCATCGTACTCACAGGGAGCCCGACTGGATGACCAAGGTCCCGGAATATGATGATGAATTGGAGGAGGAAGAACTGGTACATCGCATCCACCCAGAGAAAAGGGTAAGCCCCAGGGACTATGAAAGCAGGCAGACCCATTGTTTGGGCTGCCTAGGGGGAAATGCCAGAGCGGTTTGCAGATTTAAAGAATCCATTTGCCGCCGATGCCAGAAGAGAGGACACATCGCGGAAGCCTGCAGAGCTACCCAACCAACCCCCTACCAACCTGCCCCATACCAACCCAAACCACCCATGGGATTGGGTTGGTATAGGGCAAGGACAGAACAGACCAGGGGGCCAAAGGGGCAGGCGCCGGGACGATCAATACCAGGACAACAGGGGGATCTACTATACCACTGTGGGCCACTCAGATGCCGGCCAAGGGGAGAAGTTCCACATCACAGTATCCATAGAGGGGACCCCATGTAAAATGGAGCTACACACCTGCTCCGTGTTCACTATAATGTCCTGGGACACGTTGAAACAAATCCAACCGTCCATCACACGACAACAACTAAAGACGCAACAGATCCGACTTAATGATTTCCAAGGGAACCCCATCCGAGTTTTGGGATGAGCGAAAATACCCCTATGATTCAAGGAATTCAGAGGCAAGCTACCCCTAACAGTCGTCGAGGAAAACAAGCCAACCTTACTCGGAGTGGAATGGCTCAAGCCTTTAGGCATCGGAATCACCGGGTTGCATCAAATAAAGGGGGATGAACTGGATGAACTACTGGCCGATTTCCAAGACGTCTTCAACAGGAGTCTAGGTAAATATAAGGGCAAGCCCATTTTGTTTAACCTAGACCCCAGGGTCACCCCCATTAGATTAAAGCCTCGAAGAGTCCCTTTTGTGCTCCGGCCAAAAGTGGATGAACAACTGGACAAGCTAATTGCCCAAGGGGTCCTAGAGCCAGTTGACCATGCCACATGGGAGACCCCCATAGTTACCCAAATGAAGCCAGACAGGTCAATTTGCATCTGCACTGACTATAAGTACACCATTAATAAGGCACTACAACAAAATCCTTACCCGGTGCCAGTAGTGCAACACTTGCTGCACTCACTAGGGAATGGACAAATATTCGCCAAACTGGACCTGGCTCAAGCGTACCAACAACTACCGTACCAGTGGACGCAGCCACCACAGAGGCCCAGACTATTGTCACACACAGGGGGGCTTTTAAGTGCAACCGCCTGCAATTTGGAGTAAGTGTGGCCCCAGGACTGTTCCAAAGCATGATGGAACGCTTACTAAACAGCATCCCTGGAGTGGTTCCTTATTTTGACGATGTCCTCATCTTGGGGGACTCAAAGGAACAACTCGTGAACAGGCTGCGAGAAGTTCTGGGTCGATTCCAACAAAGGGGGCTCAAAGTAAAGCAGGACAAGTGCAAAATAGGTGTCACTAAAGTTGAATTCCTGGGATTCCTAATCGACGGGTCCGGCATTCATCCCACAGACAGCAAAATAAAAGCCATTAAAGAAGTGCCAACCCCCAGAAATAAAACGGAATTGCAAGCATTCCTTGGGTTACTGAATTTTTATGCCATCTTTTTGAAACAGAAGGTGACAGTTGCTGAGCCACTCCACAGACTCTTGGGAAAAACGGCCACATGGACATGGGGACCGAGGGAAGCCAACGCTTTTGCAGCTGTAAAGGAACTACTATCATCGAACAGCGTCCTCATTCAATACAATGAGAACCTCCCCCTATTATTAACGTGAGACGCATCCCCTTTTGGAGTGGGGGCCGTTCTCAGCCATCAACTTCCCAATGGATCTGAGGCCCCTATAGCCTATTATTCTAAGACATTATCACCAGCTGAGCGGAATTACAGCCAACTGGATAAGGAAGCACTTGCAGCAGTGGCAGGAATCAAGCGTTTCCATGAATACCTATACGGCCGCAAATTTGAACTCATAACAGACCACAAACCATTACTGGGTCTTCTCGCAGGCAATCAGCAAACACCCCAATACATGTCACCCAGGATGGCTCGCTTGTCAATCTTCTTGTCCAGCTACAGCTACAAGTTGACCCACCGACCAGGAAAGAGCATTGGAAATGCCGATGCACTAAGCCGCTGCCCAACACCCGACTTTGTGGAAGACCCTGCACCTGTGGCAGAAATATTGCTGGTCAACATTGAAAAGACCAGCCCAGTCATGTCTCATAATATCACGGAACACACGGTGAAAGACAAGGTACTGACCAAAGTCATGAGCTGGGTATTAAGAGGATGGCCACAGGAAGAAGAGGGGGAAGAATTTAAACTGTTTAGAAATAAACAGGTCGAACTATCAGTGCTAAAAGGGTGCTTACTGTGGGGGGAGAGAGTTGTTGTACCCCAGAGCCTACGGAAAAGGGTGATGGAGACCCTGCACATAGGGCACCCCGGAATAGTACATGAAAGTGTTGGCAAGGAGTTACCTGTGGTGGCCAAAATTTGACCAGGACATTACTGAGTGGGTGGCGACCTGTATGCCATGCCAAGAAACCCGAGTGGCCCCACCTCAAACCACACCACTAGAGTGGGAAATACCCAAGCCCCCCTGGTCCAGAATCCACATAGACTTTGCTGGACCCATGGCAGGGCAAACATTTTTAATCATGGTGGATGCATACTCTAAATGGCTGGAGGTCACATCCACTACGGAAGCCACAATACGAGCCCTGAGAAGGATTTTTGCCACCCATGGCCTGCCAGACGTCCTCATATCGGACAACGGACCCCAATTGACAGCCAAGAGCATGGAGTCATTCCTGGCAGATCTGGGAATAAGGCATGCGCTCGTTTCACTGTTCAGTCCGGCTAGCAATGGCCAGGCAGAAAGAATGGTGAGAATGACAAAAGAGACTTTAACCCAAATGGGCCCAGGCAACTGGCAAGAAAGGATCGACCAGTTCCTGCTCACCCAACACATCACACCATGTGCGGCCACTAACCAGAGCCCTGCCGAAATGTTAATGGGGTGGAAGTTGAGGTCCCAACTGGACAGACTGAACCCCAACTATCACCTGGAGACACCCATAGATTCAAGCAAGGTGACCAGAGCACTGACAATAGGCGAGCTAGTATTCGCTCAAAACTACGCAGGGGATCCCAAGTGGGTGAAAGCCACGGTCATAGGAATCACTGGACCAAAATCATATCAAATCAAACTCGACGATGGCCGAATACTGAGTACTGAGTGGCAGAGACACATCGATCAACTCAGAAGCAGGTTGGGAGACTCCTGGCTACGCCAACCGGAGGCTGCCCAACCGCAAACAAGAGCAAAATAAAGAGCAACGAGAGTCTCCGTCCCAAAGACCATACAGAACAAGTGAGCAAGAAGGCCCAACAGAGATACTGGCCCTACCTAGAAGAGACCAAGAGACCCTGTTCTCAAGCCCAGAGGAGGAGCGCGGACCCCTACCTGGGAATGCCGGAGTCCAGCGACGTCAACCGGGACCGGAGGATGAAGACGCCAGGCCGGCAGCCACCACACCCAGCGGCAGGTTCCAGATAATTCCACAGGCGGAGTTGAGAGCAACCACAGGCATGACCGTTCCAGGCGAAACTCCAAGAGAGACTGAATCGCGCAGGCCCAGTAGGACCTTGTGACGCCCTGCTTACTTGCATGATTACGTGACGTACTGTATGTCGATCACCGATTGGACTATCCACAAACTAAGAGGGGAGGGGTGTTACGTACGTAGCACAAATTTGCATAGTCACCGCTGATTGGCTAATCTAGCAGCAGGAGAAATAAACTGCTGTCAGTGGCCGGCTAGGCTACAGGGATGCCTATAAAGGAGGCATCCCTGGAGCCTGCCGGCAGTTCGTATTGCTACAGCCAGGAGAATAAAAGGTGCTGAACCGTTCCTGTGTCTCGTTCCTTCTTTCGCACCCATATCTAACACCAAACTTGCTCCTTTAAAATGCAATGGTGCCAGTGTGCACAGAGGCATATTTTTTTATGTTAACGAAAGGGAAAGTAAAGGAGAAGAAAAACAAAGAATAAATGCTTTCGCCTTTGAGCACAGCTTGCAAAGTGAAGTAATCTGGCCTGTCTTCCCACCTCCACTGACAATTGTAAAGGTTTTTTTTCTTAACTCTCAGTGAAAGAGAGAGAGAGAGAGGAAAAAATACCTCTTTCGCAAGTAGGAAGAATTTGGCCAGGCTTTAAAAAATGATAACTATTGAATTACAATTTTCAAAATGTTGTCACTGTGAATTTAAACTTACCTTTCCCATCTGAGTAGAGTTCAAGGAAATAATAATTTAAAAAGAAAACTTCAGACTCCCAATATCCACTCAGCAGTGGAAAGAAAGGTAGAGAAGTATCTTCTTTGTACTTCTGTCCATGCATTCAGATGCTTGGCAGCTGGCATTAAGGAGAAGCAGATGGGAGCCATTCACAAACAAAAGAAAAAGAATTTCCCTGTACTAAACAACATACAGTATTTGTTTTGTGAGTATTTTTGTTCACATGGTTCATCTAATGTTTCTCCTCTCTTTATGCGTTGTTGTTGTTGTTGTTGAGCAAACGATGCTACAACTGTCCATCTACTTCTTTGCTATATTGTAGACTGACCAATAACCCACAAATGGAACAAAAAGGCAGTTGTCCTCACTTTTACCTGTTAATTCAATTTATATTTCAATTTGATATGGAATTTCATTTGGTTATCCTAAGAGTACCAAAAGAGTCCAGCATTCTGTATCCTCCAAGTAGGTAATAAGCATCTGAGGTGGTATAGCTAACAGTGGACATATTTCCAACAACCCCATCATGTAGGTTATCTGAGAATAAGCCAGATTATCTCCCAAACTTTATGTACAGGAAGTAATGTAACTCTCTGCAATACCCATAACAACCCTGTTGATCCCCTTAAATCAGTGTTTCTCAAACTTGGCAACTTTAAGATGTGTGGACTTCAATTCCCAGAATTCTCCAGCTAGCATTCTCCCAGAATTCTGGGAGCTGAAATACAAACAGAAGATAGGCTTAAAATACAGAAGGATCTTGACAGACTTGAACATTGGGTGCAATCTAATAAGATGAAATGCAATGGTGAAAAAAGTAAGGTTCTACATTTAGGCAAGAAAAACCAAATGCACAGGTACAGTATAGGTAGTATCTCGCTCAACAGTACTAACTGTGAGAGGGATCTTGGCGTCCGAGTGGACAATTACTTAAATATGATCCAGCAGTGTGCTGCAGCTGTCAAAAAAGCCAAAACAGACCTAGGCCACATTAACAGAGGATAGAATCAAGATCATGTGAAATGTTAATACTACTTTACAATGCCTTGGTAAGACCCACTTGGAATACTGCATCCTGGTTGCCACGATGTTAAAAAGATGTCGAGACTCTAGAAAGAGTGCAGAGAAGAGCAACAAAAATATTTAGGGGACTGGAGGCTAAAACATATAAAGAATGGTTGCTGGAATTGGGTATATCTAGTTTAATGAAAAGAAGGACTAGGGGTGACATGATAGCGGTTTTTCAATATCTCAGGAGTTGCCACAAAGAAGAGGGTGTCAAGCTATTCTCCAAAACACCTGAGGGCAGGACAAGAACCAATGGATGGAAACTAATCAAGGAGAGAAGCAACCTAGAAGTAGGAAGAAATTTCCTGACAGTTAGAACAATTAATCAGTGGAACAACTTGCCTCCAGAAGTTGTCAATGCTCCAATACTGGAAGTTTTTAAGAAGAGATTGAACAACCATTTGTCTGAAATGATATAGGGTTTCCTGCCTGAGCAGGAGGTTGGACTAGAAGACCTCCAAGGTCCCTTCCAATTCTGTTATTCTATTCTAACTTCTTAAAGTTGCCAGGTTTGAAAAACACTGCCTTAAATTCTTCCCCTTCATTGATTTGGAGAAGAATTTTAAGATTCACGTCTATGAGCTTCCTCAGTATCATTCAGGCAAAAGCTCAGTTCAACCATTGTGGATTTTGCAGAATCACACCACTTATTACTGTATTTACATTCTATTTATTGACAGCCTCAGAAGGAAATCTATAAAGTTGGTGCATTAGGTATAACATTATTACAATTAATCAACAAAGCTTTGGCTATGAAATTTACTTTTTGTAAAATAAATATGAACAGCATGCTCTCTATTCAAAAATAGGAAGTGGAGCCCAGTGGTTTTGAATACTCAGGTATAAAAATTTCCAATTAATTCTGGAAGAATACCTGCCTGAAGCTTTCAACACCAGTGTAGCTAATACCAAGCTGGATTACTAATGATCCAATTCAACATAAAAGAGATTCCTATATATTTTTTCTTTAATAATAGCAATACCAATAGCACTTAGCCTTATATACCACTTTACAGCGCTTTACAGCCCTCTCTAAGTGGTTTACAGAGTCAGCATATTGCCCCCAATAATCTGGGTCCTCATTTTACCCACCTCAGAAGGTTGGAAGGCTGAGTCAACCTTGAGCCTGTTGAGATTTGAACTGCCAAATTGTAGTCAGCCGGCAGTCAGCAGATGTAGCCTGCAGTACTGCATTCTAACCACTGCGCCACCGTGGCTCATAATAAGAATAAATAAAAGATTTAATAATAATAAAAGCTTTAGATTATTGTAAGTGCTCAGGCCTGTAACGTTGTATTTTCCATGCTACAATTCTCCCAAAATTTCACTGCATAGGGAAAATTTGTGTCAACCTACCAAATATCTTGTCAACTCTTTTTGAAATAGTTTCAGTTGTATCACAGGTCATTTTTTTATTTGAGCAGAGACTTGTATGAGCCCTGAGAACATTTTTTTTTTTTGGAAGGAGGGGTGTTGTTACTGTTGTTGCTAAGCAGGTGCAAATTCAGGAGACAAAGTAGAGTGCTCAAGAGAAAATGAATGCAATTGCAGCTCTATAGATTTCAAAACAATACTGCCTTGGCAACAGATAGCACATGTGCCAGTGATATTTAATTAAAATTCCCAGTTTCTTAAAAAATAAATTGTTTATTTCTTTACATCCAGCCCAATAATGAACAGAGAAGACAAAGCCGTAAATATGGTTGCACCCACAAAATCATAGATTATTAAAAACAGGCTATGCAGTTTGAGGAACATCAGAAAATAACAGAAGCTATACCTAGATCAGGGGTGTCAAACTGGCGGCCCATGGGCCGGATGCATAATGCGCAGGCCACGCCCACCCCAGCTCCGTGAAGGGAAAAAGCATTGCGATACATCACATGATGGCAACATGATGCCGCAGGTTTGTCACCTGTGACCTAGATAAAATCAAAGAAAATTAATAGGAAAAAGTCTGAGGTTTAAATTATGCTTGTTATTATCAGTGTGAGCCACAGCAAGTCTCAGCTATATATTTAGAAAGTGGTTGGACAATGGACAGTGTAGTGGTTCAAACACAACCTTTGACATAGGAGACAAGAGCTTGAATCCTGGCTAGTACCTACCTCACCAGTAGGGTCCTCAGGCAAAGAGCCTCTAACACTTCACCTGCCTTTCTCAAATGTGAGAACGACATGAAGTAGAAGAGTTATGCTGCCTGACATCACCCAGATTAATGAAGTCCATGTGAAATATTGGGGAACCAGGACAATCTGAAATAAGTGGGCTACTGGAACAAACCTTGTATGGATGAGACAAGAGAACCTCAAATTAATGGAATTTACAACCGCAGACTTAGTGACAGGAAATACGTGAACCATATGAAGCCATGCCATGGCAAGAAGATCCTGCATGGGATGTACCATCAACAGACAGCTGAGGTGGCCAACATTGGAAAATCCTACCACTGGCTGGAAAGGACTGGACTAAAAGACAGCACTGAGGCACTGATCATAGCAGCACAAGAATAGACACTAAGCACCAGATCCATAGAAGTAGGGGTCATCTACCACGTATATGTTTCATGTATTTCAGATTGTCCTGGTTCCCCAATATTCCATATTGACTTGGTTAATCTGGGTGATGTCAGGCAGCATAACTCTTCTACTTCATGTCATTCTCACATTTGAGATAGGCAGGTGAAGTCAGGGGTGGGTTCTAACTTACCTCGCTGCCGGTTCACTTCCTCCCGCACCGCGTGACCGTGACTCATGGGCGCATGTGCAGTGCCGAAAAATAAAAAAAGCCAAAAAAAAGCGCCAAAAACAAAATGGCGACGCATGCACAGTGCTGGAAACTCGGCTTCTGCGCATGCACAGAAGAAAAAAAAATGATGGCGATGCATGCACAGTGACAGAAACTCAGCTTCTGCGCATGTGCAGAAGAAATTTTTTAAAAAAAAATTCAAAAAAGATGGCGTCGTCCACGGACCGGTACCGACCAAACCGGCTCCGTGACGTCACCGTGACGTCAACAGCGGGTTGCTACTGGTTCGGCCGAACCGGGAGGAACCCACCTCTGGGTGAAGTGTTAGAGGCTCTTTGCCTGAGAGCCCTACTAGTAAGGTTTAGGTACCAGCCAGGATTCAAGCTCTAGTCATCTATGTCAAATGTGGTGGTTGAACCACTACATTGTCTAACCAGTTTCTAAATATATAGCTGAGACTTGCTGTGGCTCACACTGATAATAAGAAGCATAATTTAAACCTCAGACTTTTTCCTATTAATTTGCTTTGAATTTCATCTAGGTACAGCTTCTGTTATTTTCTGATGTTCCTCAAATTACGTAGTCTGATATAGAACATTCGCATGTTCTATAAAATCTCCCATGGGGACTTCAGAAGGTCTAGCCCATGCACTGCCTATATGTTACATCAGGCCACAATGTGGCATACAGGACCCAAGATGCAGACTATGCAGAGAGGCCCCAAAGACAGCCCTACACATTGTGGCAGGATGTTAAGATGTAGGGAGGAGCAGCATACACTAAACAACACAACCAAGTAGCTGGCATTGTGCACAGTAACACCTGCACAGTGCATGGGCTAGACCAGTGATGGCAAACCTATGGCACGCGTGCCAGAAGTGGCACGCAGACCCATCTCTCCGGGCATGCCAGCCGTTGCCCGTTGCTCTTCTGGTTTCCGGTGCGCATATGTGTGCGTGAGCTCCCATTTCAGCACTCGGTGCCAAAAAGGTTCGCCACACTGGGCTAGACCTTCTGAAGTCCCGATGGGAGATTTTATAGAACATGGTGGAGCACCACAGAGCTAAGAACCTGTAGAACTTCCAAAGCCAGATGGGCAGGCAGATACTGGCCAATCAATCAGACATTGTGGTAGTAGACAGGGACAAGAAGACAGCGATGGTGATAGATGTAGTGGTGTTAAGTGACAGCAACTTCAAGAAGAAGGTGCATGAGAAACTGAAGAAGTACCAGGGCCAGAAGGAGGAACTAGAGAGGATATGGAACAGGGGTGTAAAACTCGATTTCATTGAGGGCCGCATCAGGGTTGTGTTTGAGCTCAGGGGGCCAGAGTGGGCGTGGCCAAGGTGGGCATGGCCACCTCGACATCACTCGTGTCGGGGGCACCTGTGGTGGCCCGAGTGCTCTGCCAGAGAAAACGGGCTCCCAAGGTCCATTTTTGGCTGCAATGGCCTCCTGCAACCCTCTGCCAGTGAAAACGGAGCTCGGGAGGGCCGCACGTGCGGCCCTCCTGAACTCCATTTTTGCTGGCAGAGGCACCACGAGCCAGTACTTCACTGTTTCCAGGGCGGCCCCACGGCCCGGATCTAAGCACCCCGTGGGCCGGATCTGGCCCCCGGGCCTTGAGTTTGACACCCCTGATATGGAAAGTAAAGTAGGAGCCCTCAGGTCTGTGATTTCTAGGCTGGGAAAATGGCTCTGACATATCCCAGGCACAACATCAGGTCTCTGTCCAGAAGAGCGAGGTGTTAGGAACAACTAAGATACTTTTCTGCACATCAGAAGGTCAGGGGAAGCTTTGCAATTTTGCGGGGGGGGAAACCCTGGAAATTATTTGCAAAGGAAAAGCACTGAAGAAAAAGAACACTTTAAATAATAAATAGATGCTCCAATTTTTGTAAACTCTGGTTCATACATTTGAATATAGGGTAGACAAACTCATTTCATGTTCTCTTGCTTCCATGGTTATAATTTCAAATTTATTCATTCTCTCACAGGTATGCACTAGTGTGCAATTTTTGGCAAGTTCTTATTTAATAGAATGCTAAACAATTTTCCCTATCTTTTCCATAAGCATAATACAATAGGTTAGTATGGAGAAGAACTTGTATTTTTTATATTGCTCCATTTAAAAACAAATAAAATGAAAAGCCTAGAATTAGCTGGCAAGGCAATTTAGCCCCACAAAAATCATATAGTACAGAGATTCACACCTAATCCTTTCACGGACACCCACTATTTTAAAGCAGTGTGTCAGGGTTCCAAATAGCATCTAAAACTAAATCAGAGTCCAGTGCAAAGTATTGCTCAAAGTTTCAATTTATTAGTAGAGCCATGTTGGCACAGCTGTGAGAAACCCGAATCTGACGCTACGAGGGTTTCTCCACCCAGTTGAAAGATCAAGCCCCTTGTCCCCAAACCCACAAGTTCATCACGTTAGCCACTCGTCTTCTGCCAACGTGTCCGTTACTCCCCTCAGCTTCCGGGCAGGTGCTGGACAAAGGATGACCTTGAGAATCTAAAGGAATTTGTTATGGCTACATTTCTACATCCCTCATGCAATAGCCCCTCCCAAATCCCCACAGCAAGAATACGTTTTTAAATGCATAAAGTGTGGCAGGCCAAAGTGTCCAAATAAGATGGCTTCGGCCTGACACAGTGTTTTTGAAACCTGGCAACTTGTGTGGACTTCAACTCCCAAAATTCCCAGCCAGTATGACTTAACTTTTTTAAGACAAGGTAAAGTAAAGTAAAGTAAGGTATGATGAATCCAGTACTTTGGATTGCAAGAATTTCTGTTAACAATACTAAGCGAGGAAAAGAAACGAGTGCAGCTTGACATACTTGCTGATGATAAATTTCAGAAATTCCAGATGCAAAATTAATATGTGATTCATACTTTCAATAGTTTGCTGTGTGTACAGTGGGTGTTATGTGTGCTTTTGAAACAAGAAAAGCTTTAGATCCGATTTTTGCAAATATAAATAGAGCGTTAGAAATGTAATGATATAAGGCAGAGGTGGGGTCCTACTGGTTCTAACCGGTTCTTTAGAACCGTTAGTAGCTCGGTGATGACGTCACGGAGCCAGTTCCGTTGGTGTCTCCGTGGGTGCCGCCATCTTGGATTTTATTTCTGCGCATGCGCAGAAGCTATTTTTTTATTGCTGCGTGTGCAGGCACGCGCACGGCGCGACCCTGAGCGAACCGGCAGCAAAAGGATCCAGAACCCACCCCTGATATAAGGAGCTAAGTAACTCCTTACCTGCTCATGCTGCTAGAGAAGACATTTGAAAAGAAAAAAATATGCCCAAAGGTTGACCTGTCACTGGAGCTGAAGATGATTAACAGACCTTGAACTTGAAAATAGAAATAGTGTTTGCAGCATGGCTTGCTTCTAAGTTTCCTCCTAAGTTTTCTCATTATCTGCTGAGAAAGGAAGATTGTAGCAGCACTGCATTAAATGTAGCTTGGCCTGATGCAATAATTCTTAAATAAGCAGGCCCTTCGCTGTTGACAATTTTTGCCTTTTGCCAAGTTAACCAACCCTGTTTCACGAAATCTGTGTGTATACTATATGTTTTAGAGATTACTGTATTTTTCGGAGTATAAGACGCACCTTTTCCTCCCTAAAAGAGGGTGAAAATGTTGGTGCGTCTTATACACCGAATACAGCCATTTTTGGCCTCCTGAAGCCCCGCCCCCACATCCCATTTTTGTGAAAAATGGGCCCGTTTTTCGCAAAAACGGGGTGTGCAGAGGGTTTGGGAGGCCTGCAGAGTGCTTCTGGGGGCTGGGGGAAGGCAAAAACACAGTTTTTGCAAAAAAATGGGCAAAAAATGGGCCGTTTTCGCAAAAATTGGGGTGTTTTTGCCTTCCCCCAGCCCCCAGAAGCACTCTGCAGGCCTCCCAAACCCTCTGCGTGCCCCATTTTTTGCAAAAACGGGCCCGGTTTCCACCCATTTTTGTGAAAAACGGGGCGCAGAGGGTTTGGGAGGCCTACAGAGTGCTCCTGGGGGCCGAAGAGGACAAAAACTTTTTTTCCTTAGTTACCTCTTCGAAATCTTGGTGCGTCTTATACACCGGTGCGTCTTATAGTCTGAAAAATATGGTAATTATTGCCATCAGATTGGTGTCAAATGTTAGTGACCAGACAGATTTTCTCCATGCATATTTTACAAAGCAGGCCTAGAAAACAAAACTGCTAAATAAATGGCTGAATTATAATGAAGGAAAGGCAATTGTATATTTATTTATTTATTTTGATTTAGTTTTATTTATCAAATTTATTGACTACCCATCTTACTCCGGGGTAACTCTGGGCAGCTTACAATATTAAAAAGTAAAACTATATAAATGGAATACTACAAGACTATAAAAATATAAAATACCACTTCAGATCTGTTATACAGGTAGTCCTCGACTTACAAACAGTTCATTTAGTGACTGTTCAAAGTTTCAACACCACTGAAAAAAGTGACTTGTGACCGGTTTTCACACTTGTGACTGTTGCAGCATCCCCTTGGTCATGTGATCAAAATTCAGACACTTGGCAACTGACTCAGATTTATGATGGTTGCAGTGTCCCTAACCCTAACCTTATACGATCTTACCAGCAAAGTCAATGGGGCAGCCAGATTTACTTAACAACCGTTAAGTAAATTAAGTGATTCACTTAAAACGGTGGCAAGAAATGTTGTAAAATGAGGCAAAAATTCACTTAACGAATGTTTCACTTGGTTACAGAAATTTTGGGCTCAATTGTGGTCGTAAGTCGAGAACTACCTGTACTGGAGGAGGTTATCTTAAATTATCATTTCTCTTGGATGACATCTATTTAATATCAAACCTGATTTGAACCTACTGTTCAGAAGTGATTATGTCATTCCACAATCTATTGGAAACATTCACCCGGCAATATTGGAAAGTTTGCAATCCAACCAGAATTCATTCATTAAGTCTTCTGTTTGCCAGAATACTAATAAATGGAAAGAAAAGATGGAAAACTCCCAATAAAACCAGTGACATCCTTCCACTCTGGCCCTTATACTTTTCCAGCTTAAGCAGACTTAAATTGATGAGAAAAAGTGCCAGGGAACAAGGAGTCAACAAATGAAATAACTCCGCTTCTCTTCTTCCAGAATTCCAAGTACTTGATGGATCTTCTATGAAATCTGAACAGGCAGCTTAATACTTGTAACAGATTTTAGGTATATTAAACCGAAAAGTTCAAATCAAAACTTGAACTCAGCTAATGGTCATTGTGTCACCAAGTGGTAACTGAGCTGAAACGAAGCATCAGTTTGTTCTTTGCTTTAATGCCTTCCAATTCTTGCTTTCCCCCCCCCCATCAGATCTGCGGGGTAATTCAGTGCTACAACCTTTTCACTATTATCTCAGTATGCAGGGCATAAAATTATGGTCTTAAGTTACAGGAACACAGATTCTGGTTAAATGGGAGGAAAAGCCTTTGATTAGCAAAAAAAGGGTTTCCAGTGGGAAGGGGCACTCTTTCTTGGTTATATTCGAGCAATGTCTAGATAGACACCTGTCAAGGATTAGTAAAATAGATCCGTGCATTCAGTAGAGAGTTAAATGGGATGGCTGAAAAGGAGGATATTTGTAGCTCAGGGTTGAAATAAGGGGTCCTTGGTGCTCTCTGAGCTTGGTTGTTTTCTTGCAGAAGTTTCATTACCCAAACTAGGTAACATCATCAGTGCTACTCTGATGGTGTTACTTAGTTACCTGGTGATGTTACCTGATGACTAGCACTGATGATGTTATCAAGTTTGGAGTAATGAAACGTCTGAAAGAAAACAACCAAGCTCGGAGAATGTTGTACCAAAATGTGCCTTGAAATTTTGCATGCAATTTCTCTTTTGCTGCTAGTTTGGGGTGATGAAATGTCTGCAATAAAACAACCAAGCTCAGAGAGCACCAAGGACCCCTCCTTTCAACCCTGAGCTACAAATATTCTCCTTTATTGAAAAATCTGCTTCCAACACTGTGATTCCATAGCGACTCTTAATGTTGTGCCAAAATGTGCCTTGAAATTTTTCTGGTGTTTGCATGCAATTTCTCTTTTGCTGCCTTATTGTCAGGTTGCTTGAGAATTTCTTTCTAATTTCTCTTGCTGCAGTTTTTTTAAAATTCATGTGATTGTGGGAAGTAGGGGAGGGTGCTGCTGCAATTGCTTTATTATTTATTATTTCTTTGGTACGTAGTCTTCTCATATTTTTAAAATTAAAACAGATTTAATGTAAAAAGTTAGAAGGCTTGGGAAGCCAGGAGTGTACCAAGGGACCTACTTGTAGGCACATCAATGTCTCTGGTTTGTAGAATAGACAATGAGTCAGTTTGGCCTAGTGGTTAAGGCGCCAGGCTAGAAATCGGAAGACCATGCGTTCAAGTCCTGTTTTAGCCGTGGAAACCAGCTGGACTTTTCACTGTGTCTCAGCCCAAGCCACCTGACAGGGTTGTTGTTGTGAGGAAAAAAGTATGTTGGATACAGTATATTTGCTGCCTTGAGTGATTTGTAAAAATAATAAAGGTGGGAAATAAATATATAAATTGCTTTATGTTATGCATCTTTCTAAAACTGAAGCTCTTCCCATATTTTCTCTTGCATTAAATTGTATGAGAAGTAGTAGGGAAAAATAAAAAGAGTTGCTCTTAGTGCCATTAATTAACATAGAAAGAATTTTAAGTTCAATTGGATTTATTTCTAGATAAGAAAAGCTCTTTTGGTCAGAACCTTCCAGATAATCTTGTAATGCTAGAATTTCCAGCCTGACCATTGGAATTCTACGCTTTGAGGTATTAAATGCTCTGTGAATTGTATGCTTTTCAAAACAAAAATAATCCCAGAGATAGCAAAGATAAGTAGCTATACTTTTTAAATCTATCTTTTGTCTTGAGGGAATGAACAGGTTATGTTTCAAACTGATGTGTTACATGTGGATCTTTGAAAGCATAACTATCTGTGCTGTATGTGAAAAATTGCCATTATTCTTGTTGTTGTCATATATTGATTTAACCTGTTAAAGAAGGATACTCTCTCTTTTCAATTGAAATCTTCAGAGAATTCCCTCCCCCATAAAAAAATAAAAACAAATAAATTAACCAACATGCTTATCTTGGTTACTGAATGTTCTCAGTGTAGTACATCGAACAATAAATTAACCAAGTAGCCATCTAATTTGAATAAAGAACTAAGATTAAATCTAATTTAGGCTGCAGGTTGTTTGAATATAGCTGCTAAATTTGTAACTGACCTAGTTAAAAGTATTGAATGTCATCACATAGTGCATGTACATGCATTAGGGGACATGGTTCTTGACATCCTGGTCTTGAAAATGCCATATAGTGTCAGACATTTTTTAATGTAGATTAGATGGGGCATCTGCAGAAGATATAGGAGGTCTCCTGTTGATCCTAAAATATGCTGAAACCAAGACAGATTGGATCCTTTTGTGAGAATTCTTAGGCAATTCTGAATTCCTTTTCTAAGGATTCTTTGCTTGATGCCTGTGGTTCCCTAACCTCCAGAAAGAATGAAAATAACAAACTCAAAAAGTAACTCCATGAATCCAACAAAAACCTCAAGGCTGCAAACACTGCACAGAGGTCACTAAGCTTGCCTACAATCTTGGTCTAGTTCCCCAGTAAATATTTCATTGTTGGTTTCAAGAACCAGAGACATTGATGTGCCTACAAACAGCTCCTTTGGTACCCTTCTGGCTTCCTAGGCCATCTGATTTTTTTTTTACATTAAGCCATTTTTAATTTAAAAAATATGAGAAGATTGTACCAAAGAAACATTCTAGCCTCCCACATACTCTCTTTTCAAAAGTGCCTCTTGATATTGGGTGGACTTCATAGATTTTTTTAAAAAGAAAGTCACAGTGATGGATAGTTGCAACCAGTGTTAGTTGACACAGTGCTGTGTTTGGAACAGTGTCCACCTACTCCAGAGAAGGGACAGGCTGATCAGAAAAGAGTGTTCTGGAGGCAGCAAGTTCAATTTGAACTTTGTTATGAGTTAGCGTAAATTAGTGTGAAGTGTGGTAGAATTATGCTACACAGCCTCAAGCTGCTGGTGATAGGTTATTAGACAACCTATGTGGCTGTGCAGCCAAAACCTACAACCTCATCATTCTTCCAATATATGTGGAGGGTTGTGTGAATCCTTCCCCAGGCTAAGGCTAAATAATTCTTTCTGAATGGTATGACTGGATGGCAGAAAATACATTTCTTAATGATTTTCAGTCATAATCAATTATATCTGGCTCCATACTGTTTAGCAATAGCAGTAATTCCCCTTACTCCAGATACTGCTCGAATTAAGACATAAGAACCTAGCAGTTAATATCTGTGTGTGATGAAAAATTAATAGTAAAAAGAAAAATTCTAGATCAGCGGTTCTCAACCTGTGGGTCGCGACCCCTTTGGGGGTCAAACGACCCTTTCACAGGGGTCGCCGCATGCGCTAGCCCGCCATCTTGGTGCCACTTCCCCCTTTGTCACCATCGCTTCTCACCTGGCAACGCGCACGCATGGGGAGGGGGCGGGGAGGGGGTTGCGGCGGCGGGGCGGGGGTCGCGGCATTAGGAAGATTGAGAACCACTGTTCTAGATGAAGCAAAATAAGCTGCAACGTAAGAGCAGAAACTTGAAAATCTCCATTCCCACCATCACTACAGAAAATCATATAGTCTTAACTGAACATGTGACTTGTGCTGAAGTGAGAAAGAATTCCCAATTTAATGAAGGTCTGTTTTATCTCCCTTCATGAAAACTATATACAATGTCTTAGGACTCCTGGTTTTCATCATTCTTAGATTGCAAAATAACAAAGAATTTACATTTTCAAATATTTACCATGTGGAATTTCTTTACTTTGGTAGCAGAGAGTCTGTCCAGGATGATTTATTCAGTATTGTTGGCTTCTGATAAAACAATAGTCACCCAAGACCTTCAATAAACTTCTTCCTTAGCTTACAACAAAAGATGTTAAGAACCTGGTCCTGAGAACCTAAGAACCTGAAATTAAAACTTTATAACCACAAATGTACAAATACATGTTTTGAATAGACTAGTTGTCAGTGTTAGGAAAGATGAAAAGTCTGAAATGGTGTAGGATCTCCTACTTGGGTAGGGGGTTAGCCTAGTAGACCTCCAAGATCCCTTCCAACTCTGTTCTGATTGATTGATTGATTGATTGATTGAACCAAGAATTCCTGGAAGCAGCTTTCAGGAGGACATAGAATTCATCCCTGTTCATTTTGAAGTAGGGACTCTTACCTAGGACCCTTCAGCTTATTCCACATATTCTAGCGAGAGATGTTGCTGCTCTATCGCAGTGTTTTTCAACCTCAGCAACTTTAAGCAGTGTGGACTTCAACTCCCAGAATTCCATGCCCCGCATGGTTATGGATTCTGGGAATTGAAGTCCACACAGCTTAAAGAGGCTGAAGTTAAGAAACATTTAGTTTAGTTTAGTTTAGTTTAGTTTAGTGTTTAGTTTAGTTTAGTTTAGTTTAGTTTAGTTTAGTTTAGTTTAGTTTAGTTTAGTTTAGTTCAGTTTAGTTTTCACATTTTTAACCACCTCCCTCAGAGAAGGATTTTGAACAATGTACAAAAAACATTAAAATAAAAACAGTATATAAAAATGATCAAAATGGTCAAAAGGTCTTCAAAAGGTCTTCAAAAGGTCTTCTGCAGTCACAACATAAGCCTAAGATTGAAAATCAGGCTTGTCAGATGTTACATCTTTTCTATCCTGCTCTACGGAGTGGAGAGTTGGTTTCTGACAGAAAGCCACTTGAAGAGACTAGAAGCATTTGAAATGCGGATTTACAGGCGGTTGTTATGTATAAGTTGGGTTGACAAAATCAGAAATGAGGAGGTGATAAGCTGCCTGGGAAAGCCAAGGGAAATCATCAAAACCATTAAAAAGTGAAAGTTAGAATATTTTGGACATGTGATGCGACACCTGGAAAAATATGCCATACTTCACTTAATCCTCCAGGGAAAGATTGAAGGCAAACGAGGTCCAGACAGAAGAAGAACATCATGGCTTCAAAATCTAAGGGACTGGTTTGGACAAAACTCAGCAGCACTTTTTCGTGCGGTTGTTGATAGAAATAGGATCGCCAACATGATTGCCAACGGATATAGACGGATGACGGAAGAAGAAGAAGAAGAAGAAGAAGAAGAAGAAGAAGAAGAAGAAGAAGAAGAAGAAGAAGAAGAAGAAGAAGAAGAAGAAGAAGAAGAAGAAGAAGAAGAAGAAGAAGAAGAAGAAGAAGAAGAAGAGGAGGAGGAGGAGGAGGAGGAGGAGGAGGAGGAGGAGGAGGAGGAGGAGGAGGAGGAGGAGGAGGAGGAAGAAGAAGAAGAAGAAGAAGAAGAAGAAGAAGAAGAAGAAGAAGAAGAAGAAGAAGAAGAAGAAGAAGAAGAAGAAGAAGAAGAAGAAGAAGAAGAAGAAGAAATAAAATTAAAAGTTTAGAGGAAGGCAAGGATGATTAAACATTGTTAAAATTAAAAGTAGAAGGGAAGGCTGCCAGGGTACCAGCCAGCCCCATGGCTGTGTGCTCCTCTGCACTCCCCAAGCAAGGCAGCAGAGTCATGTTTTGATCCCTTTTCGGAAGGCCAGGAGAGTGGGGGCTTGCCTCACCTCCAGGAGGAAGAATTGCTCTGTGAAATTGACTTCACTTAGATCCCCATTTCATAAACATTCACTCCCTATTTTGAAAGAGCCACAGGTTACAGCTACTTTTCATGGTCCTGAACTTCCAAGAAACCAAACCTGAGCCACATACTTAGGATCTTGGACTTTCATATCCTAAGCTTCCTTCTATCAATTCTTACCACATCATTTCCCCACCCCACCCCCTTGTTTGGATTATAGACTCTTTGACAAAGTAGAATACCAAGCTGTTAAACTAAAAGATGGGGTTGGGTGGGGGAGTCAATGAATTAAGATAAACACTTTCCTCACCACCTCAATCCTTGTAACTCACAGCGTATGAAGCTAAATGCAGTATTATTTGCTCTTCCTTATGAGAAACTGAATAGCTTTGAAATCACACAAGCTGTCAGACATTTCTCCATGTGATTGGAATCCCCACCTACACCCGTCACTTAGACTTTTCTCTGAGCCTTCAATTAGTCATCTTTTGTTGAATATGTATAAGAACTGCTGGTGGGATGGGGTGGGATGCTAATTGCTCATTATTCATGCAGGTCAGTTTTAAGCGTACCTGAACCTGAAGGTTAGCCAGGCAGTTGTAATGGTTTTCAAATGATCATAGTCTTTTCGGTAATGATAACTGCCTACCTCCAGCTCAGCATGGAGTAAAAGTGAACAATAGTATAATATTAATAAGGTGGGAGAGCCAGATTCTTCATAATCAGTCCTGTAATTCACTATATCAACCCAACCTCCCACGAGACAACTTGTGTAAGAACACTATTTAGATGAGCACAAACACACTGCAGCAAACCTGAACATCAGAGATAAGAAATACATCATCTATACAACATTATCCAACAAAATGGATATCTGCACAACTTCATCAAAAGGTGCCTGACCATTCAATCCAGTATAGTACAACCAATGCAAGCTATGAAAAGGATAGCACTCACCTACATCAAGAACATCTCAGAAATCACCAACAGACTATTGCAACCATATGGCATCAGTGTAGCACACATAACAATTAAAGCCCTCCAAAACATTTTAAGTAAACCAAAAGTCCCAGCAACCCCAGAAGAAAAAACAGGAGTCTTTGACAACATATAGTGTAAGGACCGCAAAAGGCATTATATAGGACAAATAGGCAGAGCACATCCATGAACACCAACTAGCAGTCAGAAGACATGATGAAAACTCCTTAATTTCACAACACATGAACAGACTTAACTGTAGTTTCACCTGGGAAACTGTGACTATCCTAGACTAAGCCAGGCTAAAAATGCTAGAGAATTCCTGGAAGCTTGGCACTCAGACAAATCAGCCATCAACAAGCACATATACATAAACAACATCTACATACCATTCAAAATAGACAACCAACAAGCTAAAAAGGCAACAAAAACCCAAAATACCTCCCCACCAATAATCAACACCCAGATGAGCAGAGATTAACACCAAGATTAACATCAGACCAATGAAGAATAGCAATAGCAATAGCACTTAGACTTATATACCACTTTACAGTGCTCTAAGCAATTTACAGAGTTGGCATATTGCCCCCAACAATTTGGGTCCTCATTTTACCCACCTCGGAAGGATGGAAGGCTGAGTCAACCTTGAGCCTGGTGAGGTTTGAACTGCCAAATTGCAGGCAGCCGGCAGTCAGCAGAAGTAGCCTGCAGTACTGCACTCTAACCACTGTGCCACCACGGCTCAACAAGAAGTAAATCAAAGAACTGCCAAATAAGCTAACAGTTAAACAGCCCACCCAAAGAACCATCAAAACCATTCCCACCAACACTGCCAAGAACCCACTAGAACAGGGGTGTCAAACTCAAGGCCCACGGGCCGAATCCGGCCCACAGGGTGCTTAGATCTGGCCCATGGGGCCGCCCTGAAAACAACAAATGACCGATCTGTGGTGCCTCTGCCAGTGAAAACAGAGCTCGGGAGGGGCTCTCCCAAGCTTTGTTTTCGCTGGCAGAGGGTTGCAGGAGGCCGTCCCAGCCAAAAACGGAGCTCGGGAGCCTGTTTTCATTGCCAGAGTGCTCGGGCCACAGGTGCCCCCGACACGAGTGATGTCAAGCTGGCCACGCCCACCCTGGCCACGCCCACCCCGAGGTCAAACACAACCCTGGTGTGGCCCTCAATGAAATTGAGTTTGACACCCCTGCCCTAGAATATAAAAGGAGAGCAAATCCCACTCCCTCCTAGCACTTATACAGTTACCCTGTTTGCATAATGAAACTTCTGCAAGAAAACAACCAAGCTCAGAAGCACCAAGGATCCCTCATTTCATCCCTGAGCTTACAAATATTCTCCTCTATCCAATGTGTTTTTATTTTGATATTACTATAAAATATGATATTACCATGACAAGCCTGCATAGTTAATATCCACAAACTGAATTGTGATCTCCATGTTGCGTACCGAAGCCTCCAGAATCCCTGACAATTTCACTTCTTTGCAAATCCAAGTGGGTCTCAAACAGAAGATTTCTAAGCTCACAGGTCACATCTGAGTCTGTAACCTATGATTGGTGAGCCGCCCTGATTGGTTTAAAATTGTTTCAGAGATACTTTGTATTGTTCCAAACGGTATTAGCAATCTTGACTCCGAGTATCCCTGGCAGACTATAAATCTTCACCTTTCGGAAGACTGCAACTCATTTCAGAACAGTCTATATGCCATTCACTGGGGCCAACTGGCTCACTAGACTGAATCACAATTTATTGGCTCAAGATCACACTCAGGCACTGGTTCAAATTTTCTCGACAACCTAATAGAGCTTAGTACATTTTCTACTTTGACTCTCATCATGAATTGCAATAGCAATAGCATTTAGGCTTACACACCACCCCATAGTGTTTTACAGAACTCTCTGTGTGCTTTACAATATAAGCATTATTTTGCACATTGCCCCCAGCAATCTGGCTCCTCATCTCACTGACTTCAGAAGGATGGAAGGCTGAGTCAACCTTGAGTCCCTTCAGGATCGAACTCCAGACTGTGGGCAGTTTGCCTGAAATAGTGCAATTTAACCATTGCACCACCAGGTCTCTTCATGATTCGGCATGAACCAGAATGCATTACATTTTCTGGATGGTGAGAAAGTTTGAATGCAAGCCTGATGATTTTTCATGATTCTCTCATACATTTCTCTCCTAGATTTCTCGGGAGGCCACTTGAGAAATCCTTATATTGATTTTCTTTCCATGGAACTGTTGATGGCAAAGTTCATGAAAGAATCCTCCATGATTGATGCCAAGAGTGGCAGCCCAGAGTCATTTCCTTGTTTCATTTTTGGTTGGTAAACTGCATTTATTTAGAAAGACTTAATGATGTTAATTATTTTTGTTGGCACACCATGACATTTCAAGATGTTCTATAATGACTCGTGAAAGAGACTGCGGCGTGCTTTATAAAAGCTAAGAAATGGCTGATATTTTTCAGCGGACGCCTGGATGTTTTAAGGGCATTGGATTCCAATTTTCTGTGATAAAGTGACATATATTTTCTGGAATTCTGAAATGTTTTAAAAACTCTCGCTTATAATTCACCTCTTGCCTGCTTTGCACAATGTGTTCTAGGCGCTACAATCACGAATTATCTGCTAACCACAGCACAGTCGCTATGGACAGCCTCTGGGCCTCACGTAAATCTTAGATTGATTTTAGACAATGGTATCTCCGGGGAAGGGTTCAAACAAGTTAAGATGGTGTGCGCAACCATGGAATTGAAATCCCATTCTTTTTTATGGGGATCATTTTGGACCTAAAAGAGGTGGACTTCGATTGCAAGTTGTACTATCATATTGACTTTTTTTGACCATCTCCCTGTAGATACCCCTGATTTTTTTTATTTTTTTTTATTTTGTCAAGCGTGTATATGATTACAGACAAAGTATAAACATGATTGTGAATATATAAGAAGTACAGGCATGGTTACGAGTACATGATATTTTACGAATACATGGGGACGTTAGGACAGGGACGGTAGGCACGCTGGTGCGCTTATGCATGCCCCTTACAGGCCTCTTAGGAATGGGGTGAGGTCAACGGTAGACAGTCTAAGGTTAAAGTTTTGAGGGTTTGGGGAAGAAACTACAGAGCCAGGTAATGTATTCCAGGCATTGACCATTCTGTTGCTGAAGTCGAATTTCTTGCAATCAAGTTTGGG
>QLTV01000387.1:391767-418593 GCA_003457575.1 Thermophis baileyi
TATAGATATAGATATAGATATAGATATAGATATAGATATAGATATAGATATAGATATAGATATAGATATAGATATAGATATAGATATAGGCTTTATTAGAAAAAGAAGATAAGAACCTGTTCATTTCGGGGATTTATTTGCAGGTATGGATACCGGCCAGAAAAAAACCCCATATATATAGAGAGAAGTTAATAAAAAATAATGCTAGAGGGTGTTACATTACATCATATAAATTTTCTATCCTATTTTTTTTTCTTTTCAAATCATAAAAGAACTTTTAGCAAAATTAGAGTGGGTGCCAAGGAAGTGCTTGATGGTACAAAAAATATTCTGGCAACTACACTAATGCATGGCATCCATAACTGCAACGTATATTTCTAGGTATATCTGCAACCTATTTCATGTCACAAAAAGAAGAGCCTCAAAATCTGAAAGACCTTTGCTTACCTGCTCCATAGGGAGTGCAAGCTACTAGAGTTACTAATCCCAGCTGCACAAGCTCCTTTTGCAATTTCATTTTTGTATGCACAGGTAAGCGTACAGCCGAAAATGGGTTTTAGCTCTGGACTGAGATAATTAATTATCTGACAGCAGATTAATTAATACGGACAGAAGATGCAATGTAATTTATCTGCACATTTCAGGAAATCCTTGATAAAGCTCCAGAAAACAGATCGTGCATAAACTAACGTGTCCAGAATTTACTGCAGTGAACAAAAGAGATAAAGTAGGTAGAGAAGAGTTTAAGATCATTTTAAAATGCAAAGTACTTCTATCTTGATATAAAATGTGTATCAATTAGGGCCGTGCAGCGTTTTGGGTTTAAAGAGGGGGAAGTGTTTTGGAATAGGCAAAAGGCACCTATGCAGATCTTGTCTTCAACTCCTTAAAGTAAATGCATCTATTCCAGGGATTACAGTGTAGTTTCATGATAACCACAAAACCAGGGGTGAAATCCAGCAGGTTCTGGAGAACCGGTAGCGGAAATTTTGAGTAGTTCGAAGAACCGGCAAATACCACCACTGGCTGGCCCTAGAGTGGGGTGGGAATGGAGATTTTGCAATATCCTTTCCCCAGGAATGGGGAGGGAATGGGGATTTTGCAGTATCCTTCCCCTGGAGTGGGGTGGGAATGGAGATTTTGCAATATTCTTCCCCCAGGAGTAGGGGAGGTAATGGGGATTTTGCAGTATCCTTCCCTGGAGTGGGCTGGGAATGGAAATTTTGCAATATTCTTCCCCCAGGAGTAGGGAGGGAATGGAGATTTTGCAGTATCCTTCCCCTGGAGTGGGGTGGGAATGGAGATTTTGCAGTATCCTTCCCCTGCCATGCCTACCAAGCCACGCCCACCAAGCCACAACACGCCCACCAAGCCATGCCCACAGAACCGGTAGTAAAAAAACTTGGATTTCACCACTGCACATAACCCCAAGAAAAGATACTACAACTGTAAGGAGTTACAGCCAGGAGAATGCCCTCACAAAGCCAACAGGGTACTTTTTGGCTTAACAAAATGTCTATTACACAGCAAGGCTCCAGAAAGAATTGCTGGGCATATCTGTTGGCATCATACTGTCCTTGCCTTGAAAAATATGAATGTCACTATGAAAAAGCAGAAAATGGGCCGGATGCAAAAAAAAAAAAAAAAAAAAGTGCCACGGTTTTGTTTGGGAGAATAGATGGAGGTTACAATAGCTTCAGATTGTTCAATTTTCAGCAGGAAGGAAATAGAGAGATAAACCTGTTTTCCAGAAAAGTGATCTTAATCAGAAATGGGATTACTATTTTCTTTAGAAGACTCCCAGATATAAATTCAAGTAGACCAAGAATCATATCAGTCAATGTAATTTTACAGTCTCTGTGGCTTTATATTGCTTTCAGAATAAAAGCCAGAACATCTTAGAATATCCACTGCCTGGGATCAATACTGGAAGACCAGTATAGTTAGTCCTCAACTTACAACAGTTCATTTAATGACCATTCACAGTTACAATGGCACTGAAAAAGTGACTTATGACTGGTTTTCACACTTATGACCATTCAATGGTCACATGATCAGAATTCAGATGGGTTGGCAGCTGACTCATATTTATGACAGTTGCAGCGTCCTGGGGTCATGTGATCACCTTTTGGGAACCTTCTGACAAGCAAAGTCAATGGGGAAGCAAGGTTCACATAGCAACCACATTACTAACTCAACAATTGCATTGATTCATTAAGCAACTGTGGCCAGAAAGATCATAAAGTGGGGCAAAACTCATTTAACCACTGTCTCGTTTACCAACAGAAATTTTGGGCTCAGTTGTGGTTGAGGACTACCTATACTGCACTCTTTCCTGACCATAGTTGTGATCTTAGAGCCATGGTGGTGCAGTGGTTAGAATGCAGTATTGTAGGTTAATTCTGCCAACTGCCAGTAGTTCAATTCTGACTGGATCAAGGTTGACTCAGCTTTCCATCCTTCTGAGGTTGGTAAAATAAGAACACAGATTATTGGGGGAAATATGCTGACTCTCTAAATCTCTTAGAAAGGGATGTAAAGCACTATGAAGCAGTATATAAGTGCTATTGCTATTGCTATCTTCTTGAAAGCAACTGATAAGTAAGTGTGTTATGCACAATGATGAACTTAAAAGACCTCTAGTTTAATCCATCTCTTTTGGATTAGCTCCTTTGCTTTTAGGAACTTCACATGTAGACAAAAAGAGGATTAGTCTATGACCAAATCTAGTTGGTAATTTGCTGCCTCTTCAGTCCTGGAGCTGGTATATAGCCACCATAACTAGAATAATAGAATATAAACCTTGAATGGGATATAGGAGATCATCAAGTTTAACCCCCTGCCACTGAGGAAATCCAATTCTACAGCATTCTGAAGAGATGGCCATCTTGCTTCTGTTTAAATATTTCCAATCAAAGAGAATCGAACATCTCCCTGTTTCATTTTTTGTCAATTGTTTTTTTTTTAACTTTCTGGAACAACATTGAGAAAGTCTTCCTGCCTTCAACCTGGCAACCTAGAAGCAGCCTAGAACTAAGGAGAAATTTCCTAACATTGAGAACAATTATCCAGTGGAACGGCTTGCCTTCAGAAGTTATGGATGCTCCATCACTGGAAGCTTTTAAGAAGAGACTGGACAGCCCTTGTCTGAAATGGTATAGGGTCTCATCCTTGAGCAGAGGGTTGGACTAGATGACCTCCAAGTTCCCTTCCAACTCTGTTATTCTGTTAAACTTTCAGATACTTGAAGACAACTATCAAGTCTTGTGCAGCCTTCTCCAGACTAACCCAATTCTTCTGTCATTCCTTGCAAGATTTTCCTTCCAGGTTCATTAGTTTTGTTGCTTTCCTCTATATATACTCCAGTAATACTGTCAGTATTCTTGGTGACCATTACAGAATAGAGGGGGACAATCACTTTTTTTTAATGCTATATATCTGTTGTTGCAACTAGGGTTGGGTCTGCTTTTGGCAACAATAGGCACCATACCAGTGGTGAAATCCAAATTTTTTTTATACTACCGGTTCTGTGGGTGTGGCTTGGTGGGCGTGGTGTGGCTTGGTGGGCGCGGCTTGGTGGGCATGGCAGGGGAAGGATACTGCAAAATCCCCATTCCCTCCCCACTCCTGGGGGAAGGATATTGCAAAATCTCCATTCTCACCCCACTCCAGGAGAAGGATACTGCAAAATCCCCATTCCCTCCCTACTCCTGGGGAAGGATATTGCAAAATCTCCATTCCCACCCCACTCCTGGGGAAAGGATATTGCAAAATCTCCATTCCCACCCCACTCTGGGGCCAGCCAGAGGAGGTATTTGCCGGTTCTCCGAACTACTCAAAATTTCCACTACCGGTTCTCCAGAACCTGTCAGAACCTGCTGGATTTCACCCCTGCACCATACTGTCCATGACTTCTCAGAGTGCAGAGAGAGGCTCTGAGGTAGTATTTCCACTTCCGTCATCCCTCTGCAGTTGCACTTATACATTAAAAGTAGTCCTTAACATCTTATAGCATCAGTCATCCATAAAGAGAACCTTCCTATATCTTTTCCAGTTCTCTAATATCCTGTTCAAGATGGAGTGGCCAAAGTAGTATACTCCAACTCCTCTTTTGCTGCTTTTATAGCAGTTGTTTCAACATTGCAATATAATATCAGCTTGCCACATCTCACTATCGTTGCTTGCTTGTTGACATTTTCACTGAGCTATGTAATAACATTCTAATACTATACTACTCTTTCCTGAGTACTGTAGTAATAATTTTGGGGGCTAAGAAAAGATCTGCTGAATTAACTGCACTATTAGCTTGACATTCTTCAAGCCTATCAATCTGTTGTATTTAGTAACAGCTATGGAAGTTAAAGCTGACTACATATATGTACCAGATATTTCAGAGTTTTATCTATGTTACCGTTCAACCCAACTCGAATTTCACATGCATGGTGCTTTTTTTGCTTCCTATGATAGAAGCAAATCTCTCTAATTAGAAAGTTTCTTTCACGTTTTGTTGCCAACAGTAGGGAAGCCCAATATAAATATGATTACACACAATTCATACAAAACTTGGCAGCCTAGTCACGTAGTTTAAATAATCATTTAATTGTTGATGCTTCCCTTCCGTGATGGCACTAGATGTAATTTGGTGTAAGACATCCTGCCATAGAAAGCTCCACAAGACATGGACAAAGTAAAACAGACCCTGACAAATCTTTGCTTATTAAGGAATATACAAAGAACACGTATGTATGTATGTATGTATGTATGAATAAAATATGTATTAAAAAATAAGCTCCAAGACCATGAGGTATCTCTGCTATTTTACATGGAATACCTGGGAATTGGCAAGTCTGGCATTTTTTCCCCTCCTCCTTAGGAGTTTGGTTGATGGCAGTTTATTCTTTTGAGAAAGTGGTCTTAGATGAAGGATCATTCAACATGTGCATGCTTCCATTACAAAAGTAGTTTCTGATTTCAGGGTCCTTGAGGTCTTCATTCTTTATCTCTGAAAGTTGGCAAACTACCAAGCTCAGAGAACACTATGGACTCCACCACTCTGAAAGTGTCAGCCCAGCAAAATAGACTGAAAAACCAACGCCCTGTAAGCCAGGTCTATTTTTATTGTAACAGTTATAATAACAGAATCTTGTATATCTGACTGTGTTTTCCTCTCCCTTGATTTTCATGTGAAAGAGGGAGGGGTTTGTCTGAGAAATTGTCTCACATTATTTTCTTGGCCTGGGTTCAAGCCATATTTACCTGACTGTTGCTTTAGTAGTGGCTGTCCTCCTGTCCTTCAAGGCCATTCCTTATGCCTCCTACATAAAGCAAGGGAAGATGAATGTATACACGCACACACACACATACACACACACACACACACACACACACACACACACACACATATGTCCATGTCCATCCATCCATCCATCTCCATCTCCATCTCCCTCTCCATCTATGGGGGCTTTTTTTGTGGGGGGGGGCTTATTTCAGCGCATGCCCTGAAAAGCCCTGTTGGGCTTAATATCAGGACATGTCTTATTTATAGGGGCATACATACATACATACATACATACGGTACATACATACATACATACATACATACATACATACGGTACATACATACATACATACATATATTCTTTTTATTGTCAACCACTAAGAGGCTACAGTGTTGAAGGTATGCGAAACTGAATCAAAACACTCAATAAAATATTTCAATAGCTTTTACTCATATGAATGCCAACTGTCCTTCACTGTGTCAAAGAAGAAAAGGCATGGCCAAAATGAAGTTTTTCTGCAGTTCCGCTGAGGAGTTATGAAACTGGTTTCATCTGAATTGTTTAGAAAGAAAGGAAGTGTCTCAAAGAATGAACAGAATGCAGGTACTTATTTGAATAGGCAATTGAATTTTAAACAAAACACAAAAGTAAAGAACTATAATTTAGCTGAATAGTTTGCAATGGTTGTGACAGTTCTAAAGGTTACCGATTCATTTTAGGGTACAATTACCTTTATATGATATCTGAAACCAGGATGCCAAAAGTAATGTTCTATCCCTTTTAATAATGATTCACCGAGGTTACTGGAAAAGGCCTTAAGAGTGTCCTATCTTATCTCTTAATAGAATAGGTCTCCTCCTCCTCTGAGATTCATGTAAAGACCTTTGGCCTCTCTGCTTTTTGGTTTTTTTTAGGAATGCTGTGTCTTTTTATATAAATATCCTTCTTATATCTGGTACCCAGAAATGGACCTGGTAATTAATTGAATTCTTACCAGAGCAGCTGACAGCTCTTCAGGTAGTCCTAACAGGAAACCAAAACCATGAAAACTGACACTGCCTTTGTTGTAAAGTTATAGTAACAGAATCTGGCAAGTATGGAAGCATTTCTTGCCTTTTGTCTTGCCTTGCGATGCCTTTACTTTCCAGAGAACTTGGGAGATACCCTTCTGGGATGTTTTATTCACTTCTATTCTTTCTGTAGGCTGAGATGTCTCTTCTCTGACTATTGCCCTGGCTGTAGCTTTTCCTCCTGTCTCCCAAGGTTATTCTCACAGCCCATTACAAGAACAGATAAGATGAACATTCTGCTGAAAATTCTGTAAATGTACACATCAGGAATTTAATTTAGGATTGACTTTGGATCCTCCTGCCTTTGTTCTCCTAAAATGCCTCCTTGGTTCTGCCAAAACCTTGAGAGCTTTTATTTGTCATCCCCCTCCCCAAATATGGAAGAATGATCCGATCTTACATAAGCTTCTTGCTTTTAGGATGTAGGATGTAGGATGCTTTGACCATTAGCTGACTTTTGTGTGTGTGTGTGTTGTGTGTGTGTTGTGTTGTGTGTGTGTGTGAAATGTTTAACAAAGTAAAAACACTTTTTAGCAAAGAAATAAAGAAAAAAGTGAATATATAACATAGGAAATAAGAAACTGAAAAAAGAGGGAGAGGAGAGGAGAGGAGAGGAGAGGAGGGGAGGGGAGAGGAGAGGAGAGGAGAGGAGAGGAGAGGAGAGGCGAGGAGAGGCGGGGCGTGGGGAGGAGAGGAGAGGCGAGGAGAGGAGAGAAGAGAAGAGAAGAGAAGAGAAGAGAAGAGAAGAGAAGGGAAAGAGAAGGAGCTTCTAATGTTTTTAACAATGCTTAAAAATGGATTTATATTTTACCGTCTTTCTATAAGATTACATTATAGTTTCCTTCTTTCCATAATCTACCCTTTCTAACTATCAAATCCATAAATAACAAGTTCATTTTTTTGTTTCTTCAGCAAAAATTCCATTAGTGATTTCCAGTCACTAATAAATGAGGTTATTGTCCTTTCTCTAAGCGGACAAGTCAATTTTGCCATCTCTGCTAATTCTATCATCTTCTCTTAACATTTCTCCATTGTGGGTATTTTAGAATCTTTCCATTTTTGTGCATACAATAGTCTCACAGCAGTTATCACATATAAATGCAGTGTTCCATAGCAGTTTTCTAATTGACTATTGATTAGTCCCAGCAAGGAAAGCAAAGCACTGGTTTCTGTTGAATGTTGATCTTTAAAATTCTTTGTGTTACTGTATCTGAACCCAAAATTTCCTGGCTTTTTGACAAACCCACCAAGCATGATAAAATGACCCTTCGTGCAGTCCACATGTCAGCATAGATTTGAGGTACCTTTATATATTCTGGATAATTTTTCTGGAGTCATACAGTATACCAATGGTACATCATTTTATAAAAGTCCTTTTAGGTAATAACATAATGTAATTTTTTTTCCTTCTAACCACTTATTTTCCCATTGTTCCATCAGTATATTATATCCAGAGTTCTTAGCTAATTTTATCATGCATACAGTCTGACTTGCTTTTCTTCCATTTCAAATTCCAACAAAGGTTTATGCATTTTAGCAATTACATAATCCAGTTTCTAATTCTGTCTTCTGCTGTTCAATTTCAAATGTCCTGCTACCTACCTTGAATCTTTCTCTTAATTGTGCATATGAAAACCACTGAAAATTAACTCCCCTCTTCAGTCAATTGCTCTCTTGATTTCATCTTATATTCTCTGTGGTCTTGTTCCAACAGCTCTCAATATGTTAACCATCTCACTTTGCCTGCTGCTTCTTTTCTATAAAATGCTTCTTGTGCTGAGACCCATAAAGGCATTTTCAGGCACAATCTGGGTTTATATCTACTCCATATTCTCAATATGGCACTTCTAATATACTGATTTTTAAAAGCTACGTTAACCTTAACTTTTCTTCTGTTCTGTTCAATTTGGTCCGATTCTTGCACAGTGCTTGGCCAGATTCCTGCAGTTTTATTGGCAATGTTTTTCAGAAGTGGTTTGCCATTGCCTCCTTCCTAGGGCTGTGTTCTGACCCAGCCTTTAGGAGCCCCACTCAACAGCCTACTCATGAGGAGAAACCCCTTTTTATTTAGAAAGACAGGAATACAGGCATTCACTGACAAAGCTCCAGGTCACACATCCTTAGGTGATTCGCAGTCTCTGAGTTCCCCCCCCCCGCAGGGAGCCTCAATTAGCACTTCAATCCCAACACAAAGAGTCCTGACCAACCTGGGTAGTGGCAAGGAAATCCTGGCAAGGAATCCCCCGGAGGGAACTCTTCTGGAACATGAACGGTTGTCTCCAACAACCACGCCTCCCACACCCCTCCTCCTTAGATCCCAGCCAGGGAGGGGCTTGTTAACGTCTCCTTTTTTTCCTGAATAGCTGGCCCTCAGTGCTAGTTGCTCTCCTCTCCGCACTTCTCTGTGCATATGCACATTTGGGACAGGCCCCAGCTGTTCCTCTCCCTCGCTCAGCTCTGGCCCCCAAAACAGCTGTCTCTCTGCCTGAGTGTGAGTAGATGGCCCTGCTCTGCATCTGGCTCTGAGACCTCCTGCTCCTCAGAGCCTTCCGCAGGCCCCGATGGTAACCCAGGCACCCCCTCCATCTCCTCTGACTCATCTGACTCCACAACAGGCTGAAAGTCACTGACCCAAGGTCACCAAGCTGGCTTTGTGCCTAAGGTGGGACTAGAATTCACAGTCTCCTGATTTCTGGACCAGGACCATATACACTACACTAATCCAGCTCTTTACTTTATAGTACCATAAAAAGCTATGTCATCCAAACCTCAGGTTGAATTATATCCTTCTAATGCTAAGATCCTTTTATTTCCCAGGTCTTTTATCCAGACTAAATAGCAGGTTGCAAAATACATTTTTAAAATCGGGCAATCCCAATCTTCTTCATTCCTTTGCATCTTGAAGGATTTTATATTTAACCGTTGGCTGTTTCTCTTGCTATAAAAACCTAGATATATCATTCTGCCATTGCTTAAATGGTACATCGTTTGTCAAAATAGAAATTGTTTGAAACAAAAACTTCATTGTTTTTGCTAATACATTCATTTTATCACAGAATTTTTTTTCAACAATGACAGTTGTAATTTCTCCCATCTTAGCATGTCCTTCTTACTGTCATTCCATGACTTAACATAATTGTTCTGAAATGACATACAATTCATTTTAGTCAATACCCAAGTATTTCGCTTTTTTCTTAATCTTAAGACCAGGTTTTCCCCATCAACTCTGTTGTTCTTCCACCCTCGTGATTTTTGTTAACAACTTTGTTTACTGATTTTTTAAATTTTAAATCCAGTTAACACATGGAAATCCTTTAATTTTTCCCATTAATTATTGTGTCTATTCAACACTTCCAAAGCTAAGAGGAATAACAATGGAACAAGGAGCATCCTTGTTGAGCTCTTCTGAATCTCCCAAGGTTTTTGTTAGTTTTCCATTTATGATTATTGGTGCCTTTTTTGAAGTATAAATTTTACCTATTTAATAAAATACCAAAGTCCACAGCTTCTAAATTTTTAAACAAGAAAATCCAATTCAAATTGTCAAATGCCTTTTTTGCATCTAGAAAGATCAATGCAGCTTCTGTGGAGATTCTCATCCAGTCATCCAGATCATAATTGTCTCAAAGGTGCTCCCCCCCCAAAAAAGCTGCTTTTTGAGGAAGAAGAAGACATTTTCACTTCTCATCCAAGCACCTTTATCAGTTGTTTCATCATTGCTTCATCAATGCAGCTTGTTTTTTGTTATGTTGTTCTAAGAATTCCAAATGCCCAATACATTTCTAATAATCAACTCTTTTGGGGGTAAAAAAATTGCATTGATCTTCACTGTATATAACAGTCATTATTCAATAATGATATCCTGTTGGTATTTTTTTTTTGATAAAGTCAAATCTTGGTCTTTTTTAGGCTTTAATGCTATATTAGTCTCTATTTAACTATCTAGTATCTTTTAATCCTATAAAACAGACTTCTGAATTTGGCCTATCGTGAAAGGCACGAGAGATAAGCACTTAAGTAGCATTAAAACCTGATTACATCTTGATTGGTAGAACACCAGGAAGATGTCGGTTAGACTGGGAAGTTGAAAAAAAAAATCATGGAAGAATAGAGTGGTAAATCATTTCTATATTATTGCCAAGAAAACCATGTGAATCTGTCAATGTAGTTTCTATATGTTCCTTTTTTGAAGTCACTCCTAAAATGGGATGACTTCCAACAGTAAATGTAAAGTCATTTTTTAAAAGAAAACTATTAAAACATAATTTTTGGAAGAAAAACTAACATCTGTCCTGTTAAAATAGCTCTGATTTATTTTGCCATTTCAAAGTATAAAGCTAAAAAGCTTGATTTTTGAGCCACATATATTCTATGTTAGTGTAATCCCACTAATTTCCATGAATTGGCTTTTGATTTTTGTTGATGCACATTTTAAAATATGTGAAGCAAGTATGACAGAATCTAATTCCCACTCTATACTCGCTCTCCATTTTGGGGAAGAATTGGCATAGATATGTAAAAACTGTTAGATCCACAGTTTCAACTGTTAACATGAGTTGTAGATACTCACCAGTAAATATATTACAATCAATCTCAACCTGAAAGAACTCCTCTGAAAATTCCTACAAGCTGAGAATTTTATGATAAACATTCCTTATTCAAGTATAATTATATTATGTCTTCTCCAACCTGATGCATTTCTAAGTCTTACATCTGCAAACAAGAAAGTCAAGTTATAACATTAAATGCAAAGTTTATGTATACCTTATGTCCTGTTCCAGGCCACATAAGGTGTACATAAAATGCACATAGGAAATATGCAAATATGCACATAGGAAACGGTTAACTGTTTTATTTGGCACAATTAACCCCCAACATTCCTCAAGATCTCGCAGGAGTGGTGTGGTGGCCTAGAGGTGGAGCTCTCACCTCACAATCAGGAGGCTGAGTTCAATCCTAGGTAGAGGCAGATATTTCTCTCTCTGGGCACAATGAGAATGTATCTGCTGAACAAAACTCTGCATTGGCTACAGGAAGGGCATCCTGCCAGTAAATACTCAGCTCCATTCAGTTGCCCAGACTCCACCCTGCAAGGGATTATGGGGTCGTTAAAAGGAGATGATGATTCCTCAGGATCTCGTAGCATGTGCACAAGGTCCTTGCGGTAAGTCCCAATTGTTGGCAACTTGGCAAGATTTTCTTCCAAGACCTCAGGCTAGCGGTAGCAAGTCTGGATGGCCAGAATCAAAGCAAGGCAAGTTGCAGTCCTTTCTACACTGGGAGGAGCAAGACAACTGGACATATTGAGGTGCAGTGGGACAAGACAAGAAGCAGCATGACAGGATGAGAAACCATAGTCAGGCATGGCAGATACAGGCATATGACGAAGGCAGCCACAGCACACTGGATTCAAGGCACACTGAGAAACAATGAAGGCTTAGGAGCAGACATGACCAATTGGATTTCAGATGGCTGTTTCCAATGCTGGCTAATCCCTCAAGCTGGTTAAATAGGCACTGTCTGGTGTGCCTCCTTACAAAGAGCGAGGCTGCCTCCTCATGAATACCAAAGTAGCTGAACTACTTTGTGCCTCCTTCCACTCAGCTCTTAGATCAGGTGGGGGCAGCAACTCCTCCTTGTCAGTGCAGACTGGCTGTAGCTGCATCTCCTGTCCAGTCTGTGTGGGCTGCTGTTCATCCAGTGGCCTACGGATATCCAGGGCCTCCTGTGCCACTTGTCCTGCTCACCCATCCCCAACATTCCAGGCCTGGGTTCCCCTGAGTTGCTCCCCATATCCACCTCAAACTTGTCACCTCCCTCAGATGTCTCTGGGACCGACTCCTCATCTGAGCCACCATCCAAAGAGGCCATCACACTCTAGGGATTTGCTTGATAGCTTATAATCTTTTGGACATCCAAGAATGTCTTATTTTCCACAAAACTTCAATATTTCATATTATTTTATAGAAGGGTTGTAATCTGGTAGCCTATCATCATCATTAACATCATCACTATTGGGCATGTGTGCGTCTTCAAGTCAGTTTTGAGTCCTGGTGACAAGTCTGTGAAGTTTCCTGGCAAGATTTCAGAAATGGCTTGCCATTGCCTCTTTCCTGAAACTGAGAGAAAGTGACCGGCCCAAGATCAACCAGCTACCTTTGCGCCTAAGGCAGAACTAGAGCTCATAGTCTCCCAGTTTCTAGCCTGGGGCCTTAACTACTATACCAACTGCTACATTACACCATCACTACACCAATGACTATACTACATCCTAACTACAACAGACACTACACTATCTTCATCACTACACCAACCATTACATTACATCACATCATCATCATCAGTACATTTAAATATTTTTCGTCTTGTTTTATAATCCATCCTAAAGGGCGATATAAAGCCTTCAGTGTTAAGCAAAGGATATTGAAAGACATTGGAAAATATAGTTGAAGAAAGCCAGAGACAATGTTTCTGAGACAAGCAAAATATACATGTGAAGATAGCTGGAGGGTGATTCTTTCTTTGCATCAGCATAAACATCTCAGCCCACCCCTCCCACTCTGGTGGATGGGAAATGGTTTGATGAAATTGAAGGAACGAAATGTCAAGCTAAGCACTGGCCAATCTGTGCCTTAACTGGAAACGTTAAGGCAGTCGCAATGACTTTAAGGAGAGTAGATGAGGAGAGACAGTTCAGTACAAATAAGCTGAACGGGCTCATTTCTTCTTCCCTTCTGCAAGGATATAACTTCACTTTGTTCCTTTTGGATGGAATAGCTCCAAGAAATGGGTGATAAATTGAGTATATAGGTGAGAAAGCCCTGGTATTACAGAAGCATCTTGTTTTAAACGTTTTTTGGAATCAGCCCAGATACACTTCCCACTCTGATGCTGATTTTCCTGCATTTACAAAGCCAGCTTATAACTCTGTTTCATTCTCACATTCTCACCTCCTCTCTCTCCCTACTTGTGAAGCAATATGTCAAAAAAATAACATATCTGGGGAAACAACTATTGTTTAAAGTGGACCACTTATGTATCACCAAGGAAGAAGCAAACAAGAACAGAAATATCCATATAATGGGCTTATTTATAGGAGTAAATGCTCATTTGGGAAAGAAAAGAACTCTATAATTGAAGTAAAATATACCTATTGGGAACTTAAGACTCCAGTTTTCCCTTCTTAAAGTTCTTTGTTTTTAACCTAGATCTGTGCATTTCTCATGAGATGGCCGGCTACATAAGTTAAATAAAGAAATTATTAAAACAGAAGATGTCTTTATGCAGAGGGCTATGTTTGGATGAAAACAATTGGGTATTATATCCCTGGCAGATACATATTGGAATGAATGCTAATAAATATATTTCTTTGATCTCTCTACCTTATTGGCTCTGATGAGAGCAAATAGGTGCACTCAAGGTGCATTCTGATGTACTCAAGGCAGTTAATAAAATTTACAGAACAAATATAGTTTATAAAAAGTGAAAAACATAATTTAACTATGCTACACTAAACTAAAGATACATATCGCCATCTAAAGCTCTAGCAGAAACAGCAAAGGATTGGAGTGATTTTTTAAAAAAACTATAGTGCAACTTAGAGTTATAGGAGTTTTTTCTTACAGTTTAACAATATCAGATAAAGATGCACTTTGCACATTTTAAAAGGTAAGCCCGTCCTCTCATATCTTAGGCTGCATTAACAGAGGGATAGACTCAAGATCACATGAAGTGTTAATACCACTTTATAATGCCTTGGTAAGGCCACACTTGGAATACTGCATCCAGTTTTGGTCACCATGATGTAAAAAAGATGTTGAGACTCTAGAAAGAGTGCAGAGAAGAGCAACAAAAATATTTAGGGGACTGGAGGCTAAAACATATAAAGAACGGTTGCTGGAACTGGGTATGTCTAGTTTGATGAAAAGAAGGACTAGGGGTGATATGATAGCAGTGTTTCAATATCTCAGGGGCTGCCACAAAGAAGAGGGAGTCAAGCTATTCTCCAAAGCACCTGACGGCAGGACAAGAAACAATGGATGGAAACTAATCAAGGAGAGAAGCAACCTAGAAGTAGGAAGAAATTTCCTGACAGTTAGAACAATTAACCAGTGGCCTTGCCTCCAGAAGTTGTGAATTCTTCAACGCTGGATGTTTTTAAGAAGAGATTGGACAACGATTTGTCTGAAGTGGTGTAGGGTTTCCTGCCTGAGCAGAGGGTTGGACTAGAAGACCTCCAACGTCCTTTCGAACTCTGTTATTCTATTCTATTTTAAATTATCCAGTTTTTTCCTACAATTTTAAATAACAAATCCATGATAAAAAAATATATGACCATAAATTAACCCCCCAGAAGACAAGAAGCAGATAAGGCATAAATATTCTTTCAGTCAGCTGATAAGCATACTGTCTATACATGAATTTCTTGCGTGGATTCAATTTATTCTACATTTAGAGCCATCAAAGCAAGTTAACAATGGCAACATCAACATTGAATTCCCTCATCATGTACCGTGTTTCCCCGAAAATAAGACCCTGTCTTATATTTTTTTGAACCCTGAAATAAGCGCTTGGCCTTATTGCCATGCACTCAAAAGCCCGATTGGGCTTATTACAGGGGTGAAATGCTCCCGGTTCGGGTGTGCCTGCCAGTCGTCAGAGAGCCCGTAGCGATGGCAGCGCGAGGCGTCACCCACCCACCCGGACGCCTCCATTTGGGTCCTTTTACCCTCTGCGCATACACAGAATGCATCCGGGCAGGTGGGAGACGCCTCACGCTGCCGTCGCTACGGGCTCTCCGACGACCGGCAGGCATACCCAAACCGGGAGCATTTCACCCCTGGCTTATTATCAGGGGATGTCTTATTTTGGGGAAAACAGGGTAGTATAAGAAACATATCTGTCTTGCAAGAATCTGCCAAATTCACTCCCAAGAGAAAGACAATTAACTCTTTCACTGTCACACATTCAGCAAATGGTTACAACTATTTTGTTCTTGTCAATCTTTTCACATTGTTGAAAAGGTGCTCTCTAGTTGCAACGCCACATTCAGATTTGATTTTGCGCTTCCCTTAATTTTACAATTTTTAAAATAAATTCTAATGTATTTTTTCTTAATTATATATCATCTATATATTTCATTTTCAATTAATATCATTGAATTTATTGAATAATAAGAGACTAAGAAAAAAAATCAAACAGTTGTTATAAGTGCTAATTATGTTTTTATGGAAATTAGAAACAGTGAATTTGCCACAAGCTAAACATTTAGTGGTAAAAAAATCATAAGGCAGGGAGAGCTAAGATACCTGAAAAATTTGCTTCTAACATTTAAACACTCTATGTAGGAGAAGAGCAGGAATAACTGTGGGCAGAGTTAAGCGCACCATAAGCGTAGAGTCGTTATGTTCCCACAAATGGTCTAAGACCAACCCCTCTTGAATTCCATTGACCCTTTTCTGAGGCCAAATTAGTACATAAATGTAGTTGACTAGTTTCTTATGTATAGGCTTGAGCAATAAATCTTCTGAACTCAACTTAACTTATGGTCTTGATCCTTTGTGCCTGACACCCTTGGATAGGCCATTATTTACACTCCAAACCTGCAAGTGGGAAAAGAGGTCATTCCTTCTTCTGCACCAGTATTTGAAAAGAGACATTATTTCCACTAGAGAAAAGAAAAATGCCACAGGATTTCCAGATGCATCCCACACTGTTAGTGTCATGCCTTGGAAGCCATCTTGGGCATTGGATCATCAGGCCTGCCACATTTAGTGCTGTGGGAAACTAGGAGGGGGGATTGTATGGAGCTGGGGAGATATATAGTCATAATAACATTCCTTTCTCCGAGAGTCAAGGATATTCTGCCCTGCACCTGGAGGAGTGTGACTAGGAGGCATCTCCAGTGGGGACGGTGCCTTGATTGGACCATGTGATGGACATGTGGGTGCTGGGGCAGAGTCTTGGACTTTCCTTTGGGTGGGGAAAACCTGGGAGCTTTCAGATTCGGGTTTTTCCAGATGTGCCAATATGATTGTCTCTAATAAAATGGAACTTTGAGGAACTTCAAGCCTCTGAGTCTTCTTTCATTGGGGGTGTTACTTGGAACCCTGACAGTTAGTACAAAAGATAAGTGGACAAGGATGAGAAAGTGACAATTTGAGGAGAGGGTATTTTCACCCTTTCTCACTAACCAGTTTTGGGTCTTCGCAGAGTCAACAAAAAATGGTGGGCATACCCATGAAACACACAGAGAAAAAGGTGGCTTGTATCACATGGTTGTGGCTGCTTTCTTGATTTTTAGGACTGTTCCCTGAGTACACTCCTGCCATTAACAAATCTCTTTGCAAAAATTGACCCAAAAGATTGATTCAATATGATACGAACCATCTGAAAGTGGTTACATGATTAATAGATTCCACCTCCATTCTACTGTATATCTCTTCTCACCCCTCACTATTCTAGCATATTCTTTCTGAACTTTAATGTTTTTTACTCTTTTAATCTTTTATAATATTATTTTATTGTAAGCTTCCCAAAGCTTCAGGACAGCATGCAGCAAATAAATTTAATAAATAATAAAATAAATAATAAATATGATACGTATATGAAAGGATACTTGATCCTGAGCAGAATTTCTCCTATAGATTTGTCAGCCCTTCAAGGTATATCAGACAAGAAGCACCAACTGTAGGTAATAACACTACCTTTATTGTAAGATTGCAATAACAGAAATTTGCAAGTCTAAAGTATATTTTCCCTCTTTTATTTTTACTATTCCCAAAATTAGGGAAGGTTCTTTCTGAGATGCTTTTTCCACCCCTCCTTTGGAAATCAGATTTCATTTGCCAGACATTGTTTAGGCTGTGGTTCTTCCTCCTATCTCCCAAGGTCATTCTCACATACCATTACAAGATTTCTTGGCATCCAAATGAAATGCAACTTCTCCCTATTTCCAAAAGATTCAGACTTAACTAAATGCAAACACTACAATGGAGCTGGGAAATAGGCAATATCTTTTGAGACCTTGCCACATGCTTGAATGTCAAATATGGATTACGATTTCGAGTGAATTAATGCATCAGAACACATTATTAGACATCCATTTACAGGCTCAAATTATCTTGGAAGACTCAGTACACAACATAAGTGAGAAAAGCCATTGCTGATCCTAGAGCACATACCCTATTAACCTGAGTTGTTCTCCTGAATAGTTAACACTCTTGAAGCCCATTGATACAAACGCAAAATATACATGCACAAGTCCTGCTTATCTAACTGCCAATTAATTTAGGCAAGGAATGGCTTTGAATGTTAAACATCTTTACTGGAGATAAAGGAACAAGGGTGGGGAATAATCTTTTTTTCCCCTTCCCCTCTCCCATCCTCCAAGTCTCTTAGGGAGCATTTTACTTCTGTTGTCAAGTTGTTGCTGAGATACTAGATTAATAATTGTGAGGGGGGGGATATTTTACATGCCTTCTACCTGATTGCCTACTTGGACCCCTTGAACTATTTACATGTGTACAGTTAAAAAAAATGCAAGGCTTTGAAACAACTCCCTGGTTTGCTACAGATGATACCTCTAAAAAGTAGGACTTATCTGCTTAAATTTAAAATTGGGATGGGTAAATCCTTCAAGGGTTTAATATACAGTATGGTTTTCAGTCCTGGAAACAAGAAAGGAGGTTTGCACATTTCTAAAGTATTCCACAGAATCTCAGCAATTAATTAGCATCGCCACATTGTAGGAAGGTCTTTGTCCCAATGCCCCAACCCTGACAATATTACCTAGTTTGGTAATAAAATGTCTGCAAGAAAACTACCAAACTCAGAGAGCACCAAAGGTCCTACCGTTTGACCCTGAGCTACACATATTCTCTTCTATCAGTGTTTGCCCCAAACTATAATATAAAGTACTACATAAATGTAGCCATCAACACTTCTCCAAGTAATCAATGGCATATATTGCTTTTCTTGATTGTCTAGAGAAGGCAATAACTGTGCAGGAAATGTGATATGGTTTCAATAACATCATATGTATTATGCTGTTTTTATTGATGTTTCTTTGCTTGTTGATTGGGAGCCAACCGGAATTCTATAAACGATAGGTGGCTATATAAATGTTTTAAATAAATAAATATTCCTGGATCCATTGAGAACATTCTATTTAACATATGCTCACTTATGCGAAATGGACAGATGCATATAGCAACAGGTGGGGTGGAATGTGTATCTGGAGAAGGAATGTGTTGGGAAAGGGGAATCTTGGTGTCGCAGCAAAAGCACTGTGGTTTCCTATGGAAGAGGCAGCACATTCCAGAGAAAAGCATAAAACAAGAGACTGCCCAGTCCCAAATTGGATGGAGGAGGGAGAAAGAGCTTCAAGGAAGCCATACTCTAGTATATTTATATGTTAAAGCTTTAGTATGGCAAGATTCTGTCTAATAGATGTAAGCTAATAAAGAATTGGACTTGATTGAATCACACTGTGTCATCTTTGGGCTTGGGCCTGACAACAGAAATGTTCTTTAAAAAAAAAAAGTTGGGAATCTCCTCCATGGAAAATATAGGTGTTGAGCTTTATTTAAGCTCAACATATTTTATTTGACCTTAATTAAACAAGGACATAGTGTCTGATGCAATCAGCTCATGGTTACATCTTTATTGCTATAACAGAGCTCTTCCATTTTCCTTACCAATAATGTCGTTAAGTTGATTTGTGTGTATTCCATCTGATGATGTTTTAAAATAAATAACTTTAAAAAAAAAGATTCCAGTGTGGGAAACATTGGGCTTTCTCAAAAGATGTGTTCTGCCTGACTTGATGAAAATGGGGCATGACAGGTGGTGGTGGGGACAAACAGACAAAAAGAATGTTAAGCTAGGACCAAACCTTATTCTGAACCAACCTCAGACTTAAGAAGACTCAGGTCTCGATTGAAATAGTGTGAGTTTTCAAAGTAAGAAAAATCATAATTCAAGCTTTCCCAGACTGAGATAATAATTGAAGAAAAATCTGGAATATATTAGTGGAAGAACTATATTTTATGTAGAAAGTATCTAATTTAGGCCTCTTCAACCCAGTATTGTTTTTCAGATGTTAGACTTCCATCATTCCCATCACCAGACCAAATGTTGATAATGTAAAATTGTAATCTATTACATCTGAGGCAAGCAGAGAAGGGGTTAACATTACATTCTGCCGTTCAATTAAAAAGCAGAAAATATCCAATAATTTTTTCAGTAAACTTGGTATCATTATGGTAGTTTTCCTAGATTAATTGATGGAATTTGGATTCTTTTTAACACCATGCTAATGTTCTGCTTCCACTATTAACAAAAAAAATATCAGTTCATACAATGTTGTAATGCCATATTGGGATTTATAAGGGCTTAAATATATTCTGTGAAATTAACCATTTTGATTTGATTAGTAGATTAGATTAGATTTATTATATTTGTATGCCGCCCAACTCCCAAAGGACTCTGGGCGGCTTAACAACAAACAAACAAAAAACATTAAAAACATCATAAAAAACATTATAAAACATCCTAATCAATAATAAAACATTAAAACATTAGACATTAAAACAATTTAAAATTCATGCATATCCCATCATGGCCGGATCTCGTAGATTACAACCACGAGATCACGGTAAACCTTGGCTCAAAGCTTTGTACACCATGTGTACTCAGCCCATTATTTTTATGCAATGAATGATGGCTAAGCAACATTTAGCATAGCCTAATGCCCAATGTGGTTTCATTAATAAACCATGATTAAGAAAGCCATGACTCAGAATGATGTGTGTTCACTGTTTACAATATATTCTATTGGTACAAATTTCAGGTGGATTGTTGTTGATAAGCCTTAAACCTTTGAATTTTCTCATAGCATAAACCAATGTGCATTATTTGTCCAAAGTACAGTCTACCCCAGATCTTTCTTGTGAAGATCTAAGGATCAATAGCTTTCATTATGCTTGATGGAAATTATTTTGGCGCAGCCCTTCAGCAATTTGGTTACACAGCGGCAGGAGGAACAAGGTAGTTCATCTAAGCCTTTCAAAGCTTGCATTTAGTGTCCTTTCAGACAATTGTTCTTTAAACAAAATGGCACAGTACAACTCTGCTAACAGAATTAATATTATGATCTAGGAAAAGTCATGCCTCTTAATCCTGAGATCAATGGGAAAAAAATTAAGGCATTCATATGGGGCTAAAAGGGTTTCCCCCATAACATGCATTTTCACTGTTACAAAAAAAGCAGAGAAATAGACATATATTTTCTTATGTATTTCACTGCTGAAAAGCCAGCTTTTGCAAGCAGCTAAGGTTCTCAACAGAAACATTTATCTAATGTTTCATTACAATTAACCTTCACAGTAACATGGTCCGGAAAAAAAGGAAAAATGAATACTTTCTGAAAAAGTAAAGAATGGTTAACAAGACTTCTCAATAAACTTCAAAATCAGAAGCTGGTGCCCTTAGTTACTTGCGCCAAAATTAGAATCAGTCCCTTAGTTACTTGCGTCATGTGGCGCAGTGGTTAGAGTGCAGTACTGCAGGCTACTTCTGCTGCCTGCTGGCTGCCTGCAATTTGGCAGTTCGAATCTCACCAGGCTCAAGGTTGACTCAGCCTTCCATCCTTCTGAGGTGGGTAAAATGAGGACCCAGATTGTTGGAGGCAAATATGCTGACTCTGTAAACCGCTTAGAGAGGGCTGTAAAGCACTGTATATAAGTCTAAGTGCTATTGCTATTGCTATTGCTATTGCTACTTGGGACAGGGCAGCTCCATCCTTGGTGTCCATAAAGGCCAGCTGAGATTGGTAGTTCTTCCCAGTAAAATGTCCTTTTGGTTTCCTTATGGTAGTCAATAATCACCAGTCAACTTTTGAGCCTGTCCAGATAAAAACATGAGAGGGAAATGAATGTGAGCAAGACTCTTATCTCTCAGTACTTTTCATAGAGCTGGATCTCATACAAATTCTGAAAGGGAAGACCTCTGTTTATTCTGCTTCCTTCCATCTGGGAAGATAAGGACTATGAGCAAGGTTGTGAAAGACATCTACCTAACAGGAACATAGTTGTGTAGCATCCTTAGTGCTCTCTGAGCTTGGTTGTTTTCTTGCAGACATTTCATTACCCAACCAAGTAACATCAGTGCTAGTATTACCCACAGTGACAGTGCTACCTACCTGGATAATGAAACCTCTGCAAGAAAACAACAAGCTCAGAGAGCACCAAGGACTCCACAGTTCAGCCCTGAGTTACAGATATTCTCTTCCATATGTACATTGCTCTCAACTTATCCTGTGATCAGATGTCTGGATTCAGTTTGAAGAAACCGACACTCCCTTCCTCCCCAAAACTCTGCTAAGTTCTTTCATGTCTCAAATTTATAAGGAAATCAGAACAAAAATTACAAATACTGGGGCAATTTATATTTCTTTGCTTTCTTAAATTTAACGCTGATTATGGATTACAAACACCGAACACCAGACAGAGATATTTAATAAGGAAACATTAATCTATATTTGTCTTTCTTTCATCCATGCAAATTGGAAATATCCTGATCACCCAGATCTAGGGAATAAGATGCTTAGTGAAAAACTTTCTCATTTGCAGTAATGAATGATCATCAAGTCATTTGGTTAACCGTAAATGCAACATGTGTGTTCATTCATGTTTTGTGCCCACATATCTATCTTAATATTTTTTCTTTTTTCTTTTTCATGAGTTCAATAGAACTTTAAAATGATCCATCCATCAGACAAGGAGAAAAGAGTTGTTTTGTTATTATACAAATCACCATATCAAAAAGAATCAGCATATATGAAACTTCTCTTTTCATATTACATTTCCCAAGAAATCTGCTGAGGTCAACGGTTCCCAACCACCCCATTTTTGCAGGCCCATGACCTCATCTTCAAAAACTTTTGGTATGTAGACCATCATGTGAGTAAGCTGCTTTGACACATTCTCACTTCAACATGTCTGTTGAAATTCACTTATCCAGCTTTGAATTCCCTCATTTTCATTGCCAACTGCATTAAATGCATTGGTTCTTCTTGATGTTTCACAAAGGCCCCCCTGTTTTAATATAAAGAATATTATACTGCAAAACGCTATTTCTGAAGGAAATTACATTAATAATTTATCACTGTTTTTTGTATGAAAGAGGCAGCTGGGATTATATTTGTTTTGTGTTACTGTTATTCCGTGTCTCCCCCACCTCCAATTCACCTAAAGTATCCTTGTGGACCACCAGTAACCTAAAAACATAAATTTGGAGCACTGCTCTGGGTAATAAAATAAGAATCAAAGAGGCTAAGCTGAAATCACCATAATAGACAAAGGGAGGAATTTTACTGTTAGCAAGATACCGTCTAGTCAAACATAGTATAAGAATTAAGGTGTTGGATAGCAATAGCAATAGCACTTAGACTTATATACCGCTTCACAGTGCTCTACAGCCCTCTCTAAGCGGTTCACAGAGTCAGCCTATTGCCCCCAACAATCCGGGTCCTCATTTTACCCACCTCGGAAGGATGGAAGGCTGAGTCAACCTTGAGCCGGTGAGATTTGAACCGCCGAACTGCAGCTAGCAGTCAGCTGCAGTAGCCTGCAGTGCTGCACTCTAACCACTGCGCCACCTCGGCTCTAAGAAGTAAGGAGACTTAGGTCCAAGTTCTCCAAGTGGCTTTGGGCCAGTCTTATTTATATATTAGGAACAGAAAAATGGCTGCTGGCAGGCTTGGTTCGAAGTTGACAATTACCTAATGGAATTATTGTTTTGGGAAACATAAGAGTAGGGAGTATTGTTGAGCTTGAGCTTCTGAATGAAATTTGGCATATAAGCCACTCAAGAAACCATTTTTTTAAAATGATTAGTACAAGGTCTCAACTTCTTAATATGACATTCCTCTCTCTTTAATATCCTTACCCTGTGGTAAGATGGATGGCCAATAAAGGGAGGGAGGGGGGAGGGAGGGAGAGAGGGAGGGAGGAAGGAAGAGCCGAGGTGGCGCAGTGGTTAGAGTGCAGCACTGCAGGCTACTTCAGCTGACTGCTAGCTGCAGTTCGGCGGTTCAAATCTCACCGGCTCAAGGTTGACTCAGCCTTCCATCCTTCTGAGGTGGGTAAAATGAGGACCCAGATCGTTGGGGGCAATATGCTAACTCTGTGAACTGCTTAGAGAGGGCTGTAAAGCACTGTAAAGCAGTATATAAGTCTAAGTGCTATTGCTAAGGAAGGAAGGAAGGAAGGAAGGAAGGAATAGTTGAGATACATAGAGACAGAGATAGAGATGATAGAGATAGAGACAGAGACAGAGACAGGAGGCAGGCAGGCAGGCAGGCAGACAGATGATAGATAGATAGATAGATAGATAGATACATAGATAGATAGATAGATAGATAGATAGATAGATAGATAGATAGATAGATAGATAGATAGATAGATAGATAGATAGATAGATAGATTAGATAGACAGACAGACAGACAGACAGACAGACAGACAGACAATAGATATCTTGGTACAGAGGGGTATAGAGATTATCTCAGAGAAAATATGTAGTGGCCATTGGTGAAACATGTGTTTAGCCCAGGAAAACAGGAAAGCATGAGAAAGAAATTAGCAATAGCACTTAGACTTATATGCCGCTTTACAGTGCTTTACAGCCCTCTCTAAGCGGTTCACAGAGTCAGCATATTGCCCCCAACAATCTGGGTCCTCATTTTACCCACCTTGGAAGGATGGAAGGCTGAGTCAACCTTGAGCCTGGTGAGATTTGAACCGCCGAACTGCAACTAGCAGTCAGCTAAAGTAGCCTGCAGTGCTGCACTCTAACCACTGCGCCACCTCGGCTCAAGATTGCCACACTTTGACTATCTGTGTTATAACAGGGAGGGAAGGAAAAATATTGCATAGTGTCAATATTCTGTTAATATAACATAGATCAATATAATAGAGCTCTAATATTTCTAGTGGGCTGTGTTTCCTGATGCAATATGATTTTATTTAATTTTCTATTGTTGGATGAAGCAAGTCCCAGTTTAGCACACAGTGACAAGTGAATTAGACCAAAATCTGCAAGAGTTCCATGGAGCGATGGAGCTGCAGTTGTTTTGTTGTTGGTGTGCTGATGCAACAATTCTTCCAATTGCCGTAGTTCCTTTCACGACTCCCAAGCTTCTTGTTGGGCAGCAACGCTGCTTTCTTCTGGAACTCTGCCCTGATCGACAGCTCCCCTGCCTCACCTAGAAATAAAATTCCCTACCTTCTAAACTTTAATTTAGAAGAGACTTCTATGAGCAAAAGACCATGCATCACCATGGCTTTATTATCCACAGGGACTATAGAAACAGTGCATAGGCCCTAAGAACTGGCTGTCAGTTACAAAGAAAGAGAGAGAAATATGAACAGCAACAGTAAAATCAAAGTTCATATATCTCTCAATGAAATGTATGTACCGGTAAGGTATTATTAATATTTTCTTACATATATAGTTATTGGGAAACAGATTTAGGAAACATCTTCATAATCCTAAACATCTGGATTATTATTGCAACAACATAAATATGCATTCCTAGGACCTACAAAGATCTAAATAGGGCTTTACACATCATGTCTATCAACATATGAGATTTGAAGCACTAACTTCCTTTCCAACATTCGGGATTTTAATATTTCCCTCTTGACCATTCCTCCAATGGCAGGAAAACAGGAAATGATTTATAATGAACTGCTAAAAATCCTGATGAGAAAGGCCTTCCTCTCTCTGACTCCAAATGCTGTATCCGGGGGGTGGCAGAGGGGTCACAGGCAAGCAAGAAGAGATTTCAAGACCTTGTGAAAAGAGGAACACCACTCTCAAAACAATATTCTCTGCATGATTCATAGTAGGTAACAGCAAGCTAACTGGTGAAGTTGGTGATAAATGATTGTTAGAAACCCCTGAGTGATGAGTGATGAGGAACTGGAGGAATTCAGAGGTCAAGTCGCGGTGGCGCAGTGGTTAGAGTGCAGTACTGCAGGCTACTTCTGCTGATCACCGGCTGCCAGCAGTTTGGCAGATCGAATCTCACCAGGCTCAAGGTTGACTCAGCCTTCCATCCAGGGGTGGGTTCTAACTTACCTCGCTGCCGGTTCGCTTCCTCCCTCGCCGTGTGGCCGCGCAGTGCAAAAAAATAAAAAAATTCCCCTCCCAAAAAAAGCCAAAAACAAGATGGCGATGCATGCGCAGTGCCGGAAATTCAGCTTTTGCGCATGCACAGAAGAAAAAAAAACCCGGGAAAAATCCCCCCCCCAAAATTAAAAAAAATTCAAAAAAATTCAAAAAAAATGGCGGTGTCCACGGACCGGCACTGACCGAACCGGATCCGTGATGTCATCGTGACATCACCAGCGGGTTGTTACCGGTTCAGGCAAACCAGTCCGAACCGGGAGGAACCCACCACTGCTTCCATCCTTCCGAGGTGGGTAAAATGAGGACCCAGATTGTTGGGGGCAATATGCTGACTCTGTAAACCACTCAGAGAAGGCTCTAAAGCACTGTGAAGTGGTATATAAGTCTAAGTGCTAAGTGCTAAGTCCCATGCTTGGTAGTCATGAAAAAAAATCCTGCTGTTTCACTACAGTTTATCAAAATAGTTAGCAGAGGAATAGAACCTGTAACCCTCTTGGGGATCTTATATTAGATCTCCTGGATCTTTGTTCATCAACCTGCTGGAACTGGAGGTGAAGTTTAGTTCTAGAAGATCACAGTTTCCCCATCCCTTCTCAAAGACATATTGGTGTCTGACAAAATGTGTCATTAATGGCATTTTAGAGTTCAATATTGTTGGAGGAGTGATATTAGCTGTTTGGCAATGCTGTCGTGAAGTATCTCCAGATAGCACTGATTTTTGCAGAAACACACACAAATACGTATTATCTTAGTTATTTGCAAGCATTTTTATACAGCTCTTCACAACTAAGCTATAATAAACTTATGTCAACTTATCAGATCAACTTATGTTCTCTTTCCAGCCAGTTTCACTGTTTCATCATTGTACTAAATGCTGGGACGTACCATCTAACTGCAACCCATTAGATCAAACTTTATATTATTTTTACACCTTGTGATCAGCCACTCAGCATTTGGCTAGCCGAAAAGTCTACTACTTTGGCAATGAAATATTATGTGACAATAAAAATGTCAGGATGTATACATCTCAGGCTCCCCAGTTGAAAAGAAAATTCATGCCCGTAATGAAACTGGTATTTTAAAAGGTCTTTGTTGGGGCGTTCCAGTTTTACCCCTGCTGGCTCATTTGCTGTGGTTACCAATGGAATTATTGGATAAAAGTGTATCATTCCATTCTATCAATGAGACCTTTGTTGCTCATATTTCAGGAAATCCTGAGCATCTACCAGCTGATGCCAAAGTGAGAAATGATTCTTGTTATATAGGTTTAAAAAAGCAGCAT
>QLTV01000387.1:418936-429763 GCA_003457575.1 Thermophis baileyi
GCATCCAAAAATATAGGACTATGGAGTAAATACAAAAAAAAAAATCAATGCTCAGCAGAAGCCTTTGTTGTAGAAGTGTGATATATGATTACACACAAGCATGTATGTGTAGGTGTAGGTATAGGTGTAGATATATGTCTAGGTCTAAGTCTAGGTCTAAGTCTAGGTCTAGGTCTAGGTCTAGGTCTAGGTCTAGGTCTAGGTCTAGGTCTAGGTCTAGGTCTAGGTCTAGGTCTAGGTCTACGGCTGCTGCTCTCAAAATTGTGGTACCGACCGGCAATAGGGAGCCACAGCAGAGGGATGAAAGAGCCACATGCACCTCCAGAGCCGCAGGTTGCTGACCCCTGGTCTATGTCTATGTCTATGTCTATGTCTATGTCTATGTCTATGTCTATGTCGTCTAGGCCCCCACAATCGGAAGCTGCTCTCAAAATTGTGGTACCGACCGGCAATAGGGAGCCACAGCAGAGGGATGAAAGAGCCACATGCACCTCCAGAGCCGCAGGTTGCTGACCCCTGGTCTATGTCTATGTCTATGTCTATGTCTATGTCTATGTCTATGTCTATGTCTATGTCTATGTCTATGTCTATGTCTATGTCTATGTCTATGTCTATGTCTATGTCCATGTCTATGTCCATGTCTATGTCTATGTCTGTCTATGTCTATGTCTATGTCTACGTCTAAATTCCAGTAAGGGGCTAGGTTTGTTTGGAGGGGTGGAAGAAAAGAGAAAAGGAGACTTACTTGCAGTGTCTGTTATCTGGAAAAAGTCTTTTATCTTGGGTTGTCTTGGCGTTGTCGCAGCCATGTTGTCTCCAAGAGAGGTTTGCCTGTTACAATTTGTTGCCTGACTATCACAGGTCTATTAAAAAAACACTTATACTGAAAAAGTAAAAGGTCCAAACAATCTTATCAGTCCTGGTTCATTGATAAAACCACATCTATGTCTATGTGGAGATGGAGAAGACAGAGACAGACAGAGACAGAGATAGTAAAGACAATGAGCTGGAAACCAGGAGACTGTGAGTTCTAGTCCTGCCTCAGGCACAAAACCATCTACGTGACCTTGGGCCTGTGACTCTCACTCTTTCACCTGTAGGAAGAAGGCAATAGTAAGAAGGCCACTTCCAAAAAATCTTGCCAAGAAAACCAGGTAGACTTGTCCATGGGAGTCAAATAGTCAAGAATGACCTGAAACCACCAATATGCTTTAAATCTCTTTAGCCCCTCCCCCCCCAAATTGCAAAGCATTGTACAATTAACTACATGAGTAGTATTGAGCAGGGGCTCCTTTGTAAAGACGTATTCTGATGTTAGTGAAGAGTTATGGTGCAGTTGTCTGAAGTCGGGAGCCTTTGCATCGGGAATTGTACACACAAAGTTTCCATGTAATCTTGAATTCTGAAAAATCAGGGTTTCTACTCATGTAAAAATCTTGGGTCTATATGCCAAAAGCTTCTTGGCTAAATTCAATCAGAGAGGACCCAGCAGAAGGCTGCAAAAGCCAGTATTGGATGCTGTTTTTGAAAAATGCTAAGCTAGGTCAGACTTGATTAATATTGAGACTTTGGAAAAAGTTCAGAGTAGAGCAACTACGATGATCAAAGGCCTGGACACTAAAACATATGAAGGATTTGGATTTGGCTAGTCTGGAGAAACGAAGAATTAGGGGTGACATGATAGCACTATTGCAATATTTGAGGGGCTGCCACAAAGAAGAGGAGGTCAAATTATTCTCCAAAGGACCAGAAAGCAAGACAAGAAACGATGGATGGAAACTAATCAAAGAGAGAAGCAACCTGGAATTAAGGAGAAACTTTCTAACAGTGAGGACAATTAACCAGTGGAACAGCTTGCCTCCAGAAATCGTGGGCACTTCATCGCTGGAGGTTTTTAAGAAGAGACTGGGTAGTCACTTGTCTGAAATGGTATAGTTTCTCCTGCTTGAGCAGGGGGCTGGACTAGAAGACCTCCAAGGTCCTTCCAGGTCTATTCTATTCTATTGTAATATTTGGATGGATGACTATTAAAAGATCCCAAGACTGTAAGTTAGAAGGAGATGCTTTTTTTAAAAAAAGACAGTGACATACCACTTTCATATTGAGCTTAGATTATATGTGCAAGATATTAGGGTAGTATAGTAGATAAGGGGAATATGAAAGAGGTGTTGAATAAATAATTCTCTGATGTTGATCAGAATATTAAGAAGCATCACAAGGATGTAGAAATGTGGGTGAAAAAATAACACTGCACTCCTAGGCAACTCATCAACACCAACAGAAGGAATTCTGATCTACAGTAGTCCTTGACTTATGACCACCATTGATCCCAACATTTCTGTTGTTAAGTGAAATATTTGTTAAAATGAGTTTTGCCTTATTTTATGACCTTCCTTGCCACAGTTGTTAAGTGAGTCACTGAATCACAGCTACTATCCCTGGCTATTAAGTGAATCTGGCTTCTCCATTGACTTTGCTTGTTACAAAAGGGGAGCCCATGTCCTTGAGACATAGCAACCGTCATAAATATGAACCAGTTGCCAGGCATCTGAATTTTGATCACATGATCATGGGAATGCTGCAAAGGTTGTAGCTGTGGGAAAACAGTCATAAGTCGCTTTTTTCAGGTTGTAACTTTGAACGGTCACTAAATGAGCTGTTGTACATTGAGGACTATCCGTATCTTGAAAATGAGGTCGAAAAGCAGACGCCTTCGTCACCAAGGAAAGAAAGTCTCAAGAGAGCAGAAGATAGATTTTAGCGCATATCTAAATCATGCCTAGCTATATTGGTATAGCTGCTGTGGCCTAGAGGTCCTCACAATCAGGAGGTTGTGAGTTCGATCCTAGGTAGAGGCAGATGTAGGGTCTCCTGCTTGGGCAGGGGGTTGGACTAGATGACCTGCAAAGTCCCTTCCAACTCTGTTAATCTGTTAAATCCTACCTATTTACACTCTCAGATTGCTATTCAATATGTGTACCCCTCACTGTCTTACCTGGCAATGTGAAGATTCCATTACTTATTTGTGAGCTTTGATTTCTCCTGGGCATTATTACATTGGCACAGCAATTTCACAATCATTATTTCTTGAACAGATGACTGGGCTCTAACAACTGCGATCCTTTGGTGCTACTACTATTATTATTTTTTTTACCAAAAAAAAAGGTCAGAGATAACTCTTAGTGTCTCTACATTGCGCTTCGCTTCTTAAGCAAATCAGCAGAATCACTCATATTCAAGGACAGAACATTGTCTCTTTGAAGCTAGCGAGCTTCTACGCCTTCCCAGCCATGCTTTCCATGCTGAGCAAAATCTAACATCGGTGAATAAATCTGAGGGTTTGGTGAACAATTAATTAGCCGTTGGTGAAATCCCGAAAGGGTTTTTTTTTAAGCAATTATTTCTGCTTTCAAACAAAATAAGGCCTTTAATACCATAAATTAAAGCATTGCAACTGGACATGCATTTTTGTGTATGGGGCTGTTTTGATTGCTCGTTCTTTTTTCATGGAGAAGCGAGTGAGAAGGCACCAGGAGGGACTATGGAAAATTTATGCTGATCCATTCACTTCTCTCAGTGAAATGTAGATCCTTGCTAAAATGCGTTTGAAACGAACCCTTCAGCTTCTATTCATGTCTTACATTGACTCATACTGTGCTGTACTGGGCTCAGGAATTTGCAGTCTTTAAAAGTTAGTGTGTGTTTGTGTGTGTCGTTGAGTCAGTTTTTGACTCCTGGCGACTGCCTGAACTAGTCCCAGCAGTTTTCTTGCCAAGTTCTCAAAAATGGTTTGCCATTGCCTCCTTCCTACGGCTGAGACAGAGGGATTGGCTGAAGGTCCCCCAACCGTGGGTCTAGAAATAACTGTCTCCTGGTATCTAGCCTGATGCTTCACCCACTCCGCCAAACTGCTCTCTTTAACTCTCTCTGAGTTAAAAGATTAGTGGCCTTCATTTAATGAAGAAAAAATGAGAAATTGGAAAAGATGAGGAATTGGAAAAGGTGAGAAATTGGAGATTTATGGTTTAGGATTGCAAAGATGCCAAATGAGCAAAGTAAGAGCAGACATGGTAGACTGAAGGTTGTTTGCTTCTGTTTTTTTTTTAATCTGGGTATTGACATCCCGTGACAGGAAATTATACCACTGGTTTTAAGAATAAAAGTAGAGTGACTACTATATCTAATCTAATCAAATATAGTCTACTCCACTATGAACACATTAGTTTTGGTTTGGACTCAGCAGGTTTCAGAGTGAAGTTGATTCTCTTAAGTGAATGCTTGATTCAAGTCAGATCTTAGTTGCTCCTTTTGGGTGATGTTGGCCTTGGATCAGATCCCCTTGAGATGTGGCTATCAACTTCTTCCCGTGTTCTTTTTAAAAATCCTTTGCCTGCAAACCTTCCTGATATGACAACATCATAAGAGGAGCTGGCCAAAACCTTTTAGCCCATTTTTGGGGGAATGCAAGGAGTTGAGAATGATAAAGGATGGATATTTGTCTTGCAATGGTTTTTAGCATCTATGTTCATTCCAGCTTAGCGTTTTTGAGGCAAAAACTTGCTCCACTGAAATTTGGTTCATTTTGCTTTGAACGTGGAACTTCCCAGCATGAGGGTATATGTAGCCCCTTAGTTGAGAGTCCATACAATAACCCCGTGGTCATTTTTTCTGTTCTTTTGCTCTTTTTTCCTCCTCCTTTTCCTGTTCATTTCCTCTTCCTTTCCTCAGCCACCAGCAAAGAGACTAGTTTTGCTTCTTGGCAAACTTGTTGCCTTCCTTAGAAAGTGTGGGCACTTTGTGGAATGGAGCTGCAGTTATACTTGGCCTATTGATAGCTCAGAGGACTTCTGGGTTCTCATATACTTTGAGAAGTAAGGAAATACAGAGGCCAAAACAAATGGGAAGGAGGGATGGAGGGAGGGAGGGAGGGAGAGCGGGGGAGCGAGAGAGAGAAGGAAGGAAGGAAGATTGGATGTAAATGGGAATTCCAAGGAGCAACAGGAGCTCAAACTCTGTCTGTCCACCAGCCTTTGTGCACAGTCAAAACCATCCCTTGAGGACATCAGCAGATTCAGCTGTCATTCATCTTCTATGATAGGCTGTTCACACCATAGTTGCTTCACATTGCTGTGGGCCCCAATTTCTCCTCCTGCAGAGACAAGAAGTACTATTTTTGTGTGCAAAAAAAAAAAAATACTGAGTAAGCTGTTCAAACCCAACACAGCTGTCCTTAATGGAAAATGATCTCACTTGCAATAAACGATAAATGTCAGCCAAATCAACATCCGTAAAAGGAAAAAGAGCACATTTTAATGTAATTAAACAGAGAACTTTGATCCTGGGGGTGGGGGGGAAGCAAAAGAAAAAAACTTCATCAATTAATCTGACAGGTATGAAGAACATCCTGTACCGGACATAAGCTCAAACTGTTTCATTCCTTTGCAATTAGGGGTGTTGCCTCTGTCTTTCCTGCTGATGGTTAGCTTGTCTCAATAGAAGAAATGTTAGGATTGCACAGAATGAAGGTGAAGGAGTTGGAGGTGGGTGGATTGCAATTAAGAAGTAGATATTATGGGCTATGGAGAGAGATTGCTATTACATTTGTTTCCAACAGCCCGGGAGGTTCTGAAGTTCAAGGTAGTGCAAAATTGCGAGCTGAACTCTTCCTGAACTATAGTACCTGCTTGTATGTATTTAGTCTGCCTATATTTAAAGGACTGGATAATGGCATAGTTTGAACCTCTCATGTAATTTATATTAATTGCTTCATGTAGTGACCTCGTATGCACTTTCTCTCTCCCTCTTTCTGTTAAAAATAAATAAATAAAAGAGGAACACGGTTGGTTTGCTGTTTCATAACAACTTGTTGGCTCATATTTAGAACAGTTTGCTATGTTCCTCCTAGCTGAGCAACGGCATATCTGAGCAAAGCAGAGCTTTGTCCCATGGAGGCAGCGAGCAAAGTGCCAAATTAATTCTCCTGTGTCCCATTGGGATTCTGTTCTTAGCTTCCTGCTGATATATCTGGTGCATTCCCTGATAACATCTTCTGCAGGTTCATTCACTCGTTGACAGCAATCCAGATCTCTTTGTTGCCCAAATCGCATCACCCTTTATGCTTAGAGTATATCATCTCTTATCGCTTTCAAGGCGTCAACAATTGTTGAGTCCATGTGTGTTGCTCTCCTGTATAATGAACTATGAATTCTAGGTGGCAGTTAGTCAGAGAGATTTTGGACTGGCTGTATCCACCCCAGGCTGCTCATTGATTTCCCTGAAGTAGGAGTAATCCAAATGAGAGATGGCTAGGGTAAGTGATGGAGCACAAGGATTCCCGATCCAGAAAAAGGCACAAGTGGCACACAACATGACATGTTGATCACTATTGACAATCTGGAACAGGAGTGGGCAACGTGGCCCCTTTACAACCTGTGGACTTCAACTCCCAGAATTCCCGAGCCAGCCATGCTGTTGTAACCATGCGGGCTAGGAATTCTGGGAGTTGAGGTCCACAGGTCATAAAGGGCCCATAATTACCCACTTCTGGTCTGGAATGTATGGCCGGACCTCTTCTAGATTAAATAATAGGGGATATTATTAGTAGATACTGTATATTGGATATCTTAAATCATGGGTGCACAGTTTCGAAATTCAAAACAACAAGCAGGCCCTAGAAAGTCTCTTTCATCTTTCTCACAATATTTTAGACACCCCAATTGCTACTCCTGTGACTTTGGGGGTCCCCTTTCCTTCATGTGCCCCTTTTAGTCCACGTATCTTCAACCCACAGGACAGTTTCCTTCTTCCCAAATACCCAAACCATAACTCTCGTCTCTAGTTAACGTATAACAACGGGATAGGTTTACCAACAAATGGATTTTAGAATGGTGACCTTAAACCTCTTATTTTTGATTGTTTGCTTGTTTGTTTTGTTCTGCTTTTTGTTTTTGGCACCACTGGGAATAGCTTTGCAAAAGGAGTTGAGCATGTTTAAATCACTCGTCAAAAATTACCTTCCCGCATCTTTAGTTGTAAGGGTCTCTAGGTAACCTCAAGGTCAGAAGTTTCTTCTTTCGGTGTCCTTTTCGTTGAGGTTGCAACGGACAAGCAATCTCAGGACAGTACTTGCATCAGAAAGGTCTCTCCAATATTTTAAACTCTTCTGCCCCAAATAGGAAGTGATAGTTGTAACTCACAGTGGGATTTCCAATGATTAGGTCAAGGAAGAGAAAAAAACAGAGTAGGAAAACTTTTTAACATAATAACTCCAATGTACCCGTTAGAAAATTCAAGCGTGGTGTGGCTAATAAATTCAACCAAACCAAAATAAATTCTACAAACTGTTAGTAACTCTTTCATGATATGTGGTTGACTGCATTTTAAAAAGTTTATGCTGTAATTATATTGCATTTTAATGTTGTTATATTTCGCTGACTGTTGCCGTTGTATGCTATCTAGAATTCTCTGGATTGAAGTGGGTTATAAATAATATATAAATAAATGGCAATTTTAAATATTCTGCATTTCCCAATGTGATAGCACGGTTTGTGACATAGTCAGTCAGATGTTTAGGTTGTATTTGATATTTTGATGGCCCTTTCAAGTCCTTCCCAAAGATCTGGGATAGGTACAGACAGTTGCATGGAATGGCTTTCTGCTTGAGCAGGAGGTTAGACTAAGGCAGGGGTCTGCATCCCGTGGCTCTGGAGCCGCATGTGGCTCTTTCATCCCTCTGCTGCGGCTCCAAAGAAAGAAGCCGTGCTAGGAGGAGACTCTATGGGGGGGGGGAACCGGACTTCCGGTCAGCTCCAGAATTGAACGGGGAGCTTCCAGTTAGGACTTTTGTGGGTCTTTGTCGGCTCTTTGCCGACCCCTGGACTAGGGTCTTCTGCTTGAGCAGGAGGTTGGACTACAAGACCTCCAAGATCCATTCCAACTCTGTTATTCTATAAATGTTGCTGTTTGATGGTGTTAAAGTATAGCCGAATGATGTAAGCTGTTCCAAGTAAAGCTGCCTTTTGCAATTGACTGATGGTGATTTTGTCAATGCCAATGATGTTCCAGATGTTTGGGAACTGCACCCACAGTGCCTATTACTCTTGGTGCTATCTGTTTTCTTTTGCCATAGTTGTTCTATTTCTACTTGCAGGTCTTTGTATTTTGTTATTTTCTCCAGTTCTTTCTCATCTCTTCTGCTGTCCCAGGTATTGCCACATTTACTATCCAGGCTTTTTGTCTTTCTTATTGACACTGGGGTGTTATACATGGCAAGCAGTGGTGAAATCCAATTTTTTTTACTACCGGTTCTGTGGGCGTGGCTTGGTGGGCATGGTGTGGTGTGGTGTGGCTTGGTGGGCATGGTGTGGCTTGGTGGGCGTGGCAGGGGAAGGATACTGCAAAATCTCCATTCCCTCCCCACTCCTGGGGGAAGGATATTGCAAAATCTCCATTCCCACCCCACTCTGGGGCCAGCCAGAGGTGGCATTTGCCGGTTCTCTGAACTACTCAAACTTTCCGCTACCAGTTCTCCAGAACCTGTCAGAACCTGCTGGATTTCACCCCTGGTGGTAAGTGCTTATCTGTTTGGATTCTAAAGTCCAGGAGCACTTTAGCTGCTTCGTTTTCTATTATTTTGTCTATTTTGTGGTTCTACCAATTCTTGCTTGCAGGCAAATGGTATATCTTGTAGGTCTTCCAATACACCAGATGTTATTATTGTTGTTGTTGTTGATGATGATGATGATGGTGGTGTGTTTGTCACCTTGTTTTATGCTACCTTGAATTACCTGTAATTAGTTAGCCTTCTATGTTCAGAGTTTCATGGGGGTTTTTTTTCACGGTGTTAATTAAAAAAAAAAGGACCCTGGTCAAGAGGCATTTTCTAATCATAGAAAATTGTCCGTACTTGAAGAACGAGCCCTTGTTGCTGATTATGCCTTTAGTCTCTTATGGAATGCCACCAATTTCTCACAGAGCTCCATGGCATTTGAAAAACCCTGCTCTATATCAGGTCCAATCAAAATAAATACATTAATAATAAGTTTTATAATGCTTCAATCTCAAATGGGTAGGTTAAATTGGAGAAAAGGTTTGGTAATTATTCCTTGCACCTTGAGATGCCTAAGTTCAATGTGAACAGTCTTTTTTTTTTTTTAGACATAATAGGCACCCTGCTGATGCTTGGTCAAAGTAAAGAGTTTTTTTTTATCATCTATCATGATCCAACTTATCCACTGAACTCTTACATAGGATGCACAAGTTTTCATTGGAGCTGCTATAAAACAGAGAAACTCTAGATCCTAGATAGGTAAAGCTTATTGAACAAAGTTCTCTAGATGTACATCCCAAAGTGCCTAGCTAAATATCTATGGAGATTCTCAGTCATCCAGGTCATGGTTGTCCCAAAGGTGCTTTCTTTTTCAAGAGGCAACTGGACTTTCTGGTTTTTCTTTGAAGACGTTTTGCTTCTCATCTAAGAAGCTTCTTCAGCTCTAAGGAAAAAGCACCTTTGGGTTCTCTAGATGTATAAATCCCACTTACCATGCAGGTAAAAATATGAATTAACCTTTCCCACCACCAAATTCAGAAATTGGGTCTTGACCATAGAAACCACCTCTTGCAAAAAATATTGGGTTCTTAGGGAACAATGCTAAGGAAAATAAATGACATTAATATAAAATGACCGTAATCCAATGTGGTTGACACCTGAACAAAATACTTCTGCTTGCAATAATGCAAGTTACTGACTTGTCACTAACTCCTTCCCCATCCTCTCTAGACAATTGCACAGAGTAGCGAAAGTCCAGTTTTCTTGAGGATGTGAGAGAGTCAACAAAAACTGTTTTGTTTAAGTGCTTTGTGTTAGTGCGCTGTATATCACTTTTTTTTCTCCTAGTCCCTTCCTGTATTGAACTGATTTGAATTTTGTTTCATGCCAGTTTGTCTTGATTATGTTTGCTCCTTAACAGTGTCCCATCCAGATGTGCTGTCCTTTCAAGATAATAAGTTGATCCTTTTGGCCTTTGGAATAATGTTGAATGAGCAGAGCTGTGCATACAGTCTACTTATTCGGAACAGATTAACTGCAGGAAAAAGAAAGGTGTGAGAAGACAGGTGGTGGAATTAACCTCCTCAGGTCCCAAAGATCATAGCTTTATTGTCTTTATAAAAATGGAAATATTGAAAATAGCCTTTATACCACTCCTGTATGCTTGTCACATGAAGAAGAGGTACATGTGGGAACTCAGCATCACACAGACATAGAACACAACAAAAGTGGTTCTGGCCTTTAGTCAATTATTCACAGATCAAGTGACAGATGGCATCTAGGAGTGTGTCAAGATTGCAGTATTTACAGTATCTGCAATGAGCATTAAATAAAATACCATATAGCCAAACAAAGTTATTTGCAGATATGATACACCTAGCACAAAGGTTTATTTTGGGCGGCATCAAACTCAAGCTATTTTACACCTCTCCTCGTCAAAATGTGAAATTGATGTGGGGTAGAAATACAGAACCTTGCTCTCCATCAACAGCAGAGGAGGAAAAGGTGTGAAAAGAACAAGGAGCTCCATGAAGCTTAGCATGCCGAGAAGTTTCAAGGAAGTTGCCCCAAAGAATAAAGGAATTGAAGAAATTGCCTTACCTCAACTTGACGTATAAATCCAGTTTTTTTTTTTTTTTTTTAAAAATTTATTTTTATTTCCATATAGACATTCACACTTTTATCAGTTCATTTCTCTTTTACAATTTTTATACATACATTACCTATTTTGTATACAAATCTTATAGTTAATATTTAACATTATTAAATTCATGTTTGCT
>QLTV01000387.1:430309-441360 GCA_003457575.1 Thermophis baileyi
TTGTATATTTAAAAAAAATTTCTTTGCTTCTATAAAAATAAACCACATATAATAATAAGAACATATTGTTTAAAAAAAAAAAAAAAAAGAACCTGGTGTTTGTTGACATTTCCAACATTTAGGTGATTTATCTTTAAACATTTTTGATAATTTTTCTGGTGACATATGCCATCTATAAAACATTTTATACATATTCTCTTTATAAGCTGTAGACATGGTTAGTTTATAGTTCTTTTCCCACAATTGTTGCCATCTATCCAATTCTATTGAATAACCAAAATTCCTCATCCATATTATCATTGTCTCTTTTACTACTTCCTCCTCTAATTCAGTTTGTAGTAAAAAGTCATATAGTCTCTTAATCATTTTTTCATCCTTACCTCAAAATCTCATCTAATTCTGTATAAATCCAGTTTATTGAGATCGATAGTGGCTCTGTATCACGCAAAAGTCTAAGGATTCGTTCATTGTAACTGGAAATGGCAGATATTGAACCTAGGACATTTGGCACAGAGGACATTAAACTCAAGTTTAAACTCAGCTACATCTCTATCTCGAAAGATATAAACATGGGGAAACGTTTTGACATAGTATTCAGTGTTGTATTAAAAAAAACATTTAATATATCGGTTCCATGGAAGAAACAAATTTAGTTATTTATTTTTATTTATTTATTAAATTTATTGGTTGCCTATCTTACCATGGGCTAACTCTGAGCAGCTTACAATGTTAAAATGATAAAACTATACAAAACCTATAAGATCTTAAGATAACCTTTATTGTCATCCCCCCCCCCGTGGGCACTCTGGCAAACATTAAAAATGAAATTCTGTTGCCTGATCTCAAAAGTGTACATCAGAGGTGGGTTCCTCCCGGTTTGGACCGGTTCGCCCAAACCGGTAGCGACCCGCTGGTGATGTCACGACGACGTCACGGAGCTGGTTCGGTCGGTGCTGGTCCGTGGTCGCCGCCATATTTTTTTGGAATTTTTTGGGGGGGATTTTTTGGGGGGGAATTTTTTCCGGGTTTTTTTTTTCTTCTGCGCATGCACAGAAGCTAAGTTTCCGGCACTGAGCATGCGTCACCATCTTGTTTTTGGCTTTTGGGGAGGATTTTTTTTTTGCACTGTGCATGTGCGTGCGCGCGAAGTGTGCGCACGCCCATGAGGCGCAGCCACGCGGTGCAGGAGGAAGCGAACTGGCAGCGAGGTAAGTTAGAACCCACCCCTGGTGTACATACACATAACACACATATACTGTAGATATGCTATATACATATGTATGTATATACCTACACCTTAACATATAAGTACATATAAATATGAATCACTGTCCATCTTGAATACATAGCGGAAAGAGGAAGCTTGAGAGTTCACAAGATTGATACTGTATAGAACAGGGGTCCCCAACCTTTTGGACCTCAGGGACCACCAAGGTCATAGTTTTAAATCCCGCAGACCACCAAATTCATAATTTTAAATCCCACGGACCCTAATTCATAATTTTAAGTCCCGCAGACCACTAATATGAATTTTTTTAAAAAGATAAATACGGCGTGGGAAACTTTGGCCAGGCTCCTCGAGAGATGAGAGTTTGCAGGGGGCCGATCTAGCAGGCGCTTTCTCTCGGGCCTCCCACCCAGAGGCCTCACAGAAGGAGAGATGTAGGCCCGAAAGGCGGCTGAACCTTCCCTCCCCCAGGCAGCTGTTTGGCTGAGCACAGTGAGTTCTTGGTCTTACCTTCCTGTTCCAGCTTGTGTGCCTTGCACCACTATACTCAAGGTGAGGTTTGCGCTCGGCCTTAAGAGTGGGGGCTGGCATGTGGGCAGGGTGATGTTGGGCGGTGCAGCCTTGTGTTCCCGCGTACGGGCTGGATTAATTGCTCTCGGCCATATCCAGCCTAGGGACCAAGATTTCTCCACGGATTACCAAAATTTTCTCACGGACCACCAGTGGTCCACGGACCACAGGTTGGTGACCTGTGGTATAGAACAAAACTGTGGCTGAATCTGCATGCTCTGCTTTGGATACCACGAAGCCTCCTCCCAGAAGGTAACAAGGAAAACAGATTCTGAAGAGGATATGTAGTGTCCCAGACAATCCTGCGGACCCTGGTCAAGCAATGCTTATATGCTATGTCCTGGATAGAAGGGAGTGAACTGCCAATGATCTTTTCTGCCATCCTCACCACTCTCTGCACCGCCTTCTTGTCTGAAGCACAATATACACAATACAATGTGTATTTGTGTCAAACTCAATCTCATTGAGGGCTGCATCACGGTTGTGTTTGACCTCGGGGAGCCAGGTGGGAGTGGCTGGGGTGGGCGTGGTGGAGTGAGTGTGGCCAGCTCTATGTCACTCATGTCAGGAGTGCCTGTGGTGGCCCGGGTGGGACTGGGGGGATCCATTGTCTCCAGGGGAGGAAGGCGAGACCAAGGAGAGCGCCAAACCCTTGTCCTCCAAAGAAGCCTCGCCATCCCTCTCAGGCCACACGGAGGACCCCTGGATGATGGCGCAGGCTGTCCAGAGCCCTAGGCAGCAGAGGGCAAGCAAGTTTGTTTTGCTAGCACTCTGCCAATGAAAATGGAGCTCGGGAGGCACTCCGTTTTCAGCTGCAATGGCCTCCTGCAGCATTGTCAATGAAAATGGCCGCCACCAGGTTGTAGATCAGTGCCCGGTCAGCCTGGGCTGGGCCAAGGCACCATGGGCCAGTCCTTTGCTGTTTCCAGGCTGGCCAGATTTAAGCATCCCGTGGGCCGGATCCAGCCCTTGGGCCTTGAGTTTGACACCCCTGGTATACACGATACAAATAAAATACTATAAAAATACAAATACTCAAGCCTAACTAAAAAGAGGGTGGGGAGGGTGTAGAATGAGCAGTGGAGGGGAGGTAGGATCTGTTATTAATCATCAACCAGCCCCAATGTGAAACCCCACCCCAAATACAGAAAACCGGGGCCTAAAAAATGATGGGTGGGTAGAATTTAAGTAGGGGCTTTGCTTGCACTTAATCCTAAGCATATTTATTTGAAAGCATACTCCAGAACTGACTTTAATAGCTCTCCAGTATATGCCTACTAAGCTGAGCTTAGATGTAAATACTGTGTTTATCACATTTCAGCTTTAAAGCATATATTTGCAACAACAACAAAAAGAGGGCATTCTGCTACATATGATTATTATTTTTTTCTGGCCATAGCAATTCTGTATCTCACAATTTGTCAGGAAGTGTGCTTCAAAATAAAACATAAAACAATATTTCTTCTTTATTCTTAAAGTATGTATTCATCTTACAGAATAACAGAGTTGGAAGGGACCTTGGAGATCTTCTAGTCCAATCCCCTGCTCAAGCAGGAGACACTATACCATTCCAGACAAATGGTTGTTCAGACTGTTCTTAAAAGCCTCTAGTAATGGAGCACCCACAACTTCTAAAGGCAAGCCGTTCCATTGATTAATTGTTTTCACTGGTAGGAAAGTTCTCCTCAGTTCTAGGTTGCTTCTCTCCTTGATTAATTTCCATCCACTGTTTCTGGTCTTGCCTTCTGATGCTTTGGAAAATAGGTTGACTTCAAGAGCCGAGGTGGCACAGTGGTTAGTGTTAGGACTCTGTCCGAACAGTTGGGTTGGTTAATATAAACAAGCCACAAATCACTGTTTATATGTATATATGTAATATGGCTTTAAATGCATTGTTGCATTCTGACTGGCAGTAACGGCCATAAGAGGGAGCTAGAGAACATGGTTAGTTCTCTCTCTTTTGCTGATTCATTGCTGAAGTGACTTCGTGTCTGAGAGTAAGCTCTGTGTGTAGCTAGCTATCTGTGATAGTAGAGAACTCTTTGCTGATTAAGGCAAAGAAAGGCTGGTAAGAAGACTGCTGTACTTCTGAATACTGACTGATAGAACGTGTATGATTCGGACTGTTATTTGGACTGTGCTATCTCTTTAAGTAAACTACTTTTATACACTTTAACGTATCTGTTAATGACTGAATCATTACACATATCAACTGCAAGATTACAGTGAACTGTGCAAACCTTCAGGGCCCAGAGGTTACTCTACACAATTCCTTAACAGCAACTCCTCAAATATTGGAAAACTGCTATCATGTCTCCCCTATCATGTTCTTTTCACTAAACTAGACAATTCTTGCAACTATTCTTCATATGTTTTAGCCTTCATCCCCTAATCAACTTTGTTGCTCTTTTCAGCACTCTTTCCAGAGTCTCGACATCTTTTTTATAATATGGTGACCAAAACTGGATGCAGTATTCCAAGTGTGGTCTTATCAAGGCATTATAAAGTGGTATTAACACTTCACATGATCTTGATTCTATCCTTCTGTTAATGCAACCTAGGATTGGGTTGGCTTTTTTAGCTGCTGCCGCACACTACTGGTTCATATTTAAATGATTGTCCAGTAGGACTCTAAGATCCCTCTCACAGTTACTGCTATTGAGCCGGGTTTCACCTAATCTGTACCTGTACATTTGGTTTTTCTTGCCTAAGTGTAAAACCTTCCTTTCTTACTTTTACATTCCTTTCCTGTTTCTAAATCCAGTTAAAATGCTAATGGAAGCCACATACTGTATATATGATGATAAAAAGTCTTTTGCAAATTATTACCAAATAAAGGATCATCCATATAGTTCTATCTACAGGACAATGTCTTCTTTTCACCGAAGTTATTCCAGTCCTGCATGCTGGCCAGTTTTGGTATATATATTTCTGCTGTTAAAAATCTGACTTGGATGCTAATGTGCCATTCAAATTTTATTGATTAGGAAGTTGAAAGTAGAAATTGTCATTGGGAAAAAAAATCAATCACATCTTTACTTTTATTTTATTTTAAAATAGGAAAGGGGCATTAATGTTAGGAGTGTCTGGCAGCCAGCAAATTAAGTTATGGATTTGAATCTGCATTATGAACACTAAGAAATCCAATTTGACAAGGTAACTATTAAGACATTGTTGTGAATAGAAAGCCAATGAGATATAAGCTGATCTTTACTTAATAGCAGTGGTGTGATTCAACCAGTTCGCACGGGTTCACAAGAACCGTTTGTTAACTTTTTGTGGAGTTCTGCGAACCGGCTGAATTAGTCAAGGCTGCCTGCCTGCCTGCCTGCCTGACGATTCCAGTAGCTCACACACACCTCAGACGTTCCTGCTCATTTGTAATTAACCAAAGGAAGGGAAAAGAAAAAGAAGAAATAACCACATAGCTATTTCCTCAGCAGAAAAATTCTAGCCCCTTTAAAACTCAGGCTTGAAGTACAAGAGCGGTTTTTCCCCCCTTCTCTCTCCCTTCAGCTAATAGCTCTGGCCCGGGCAGACAGCCAAGAACCATTTAACAGGTGAATACTTAGTTGCAATAACAAAACCGCAGGAATGCAGTCAGCACAGAAACAATACAAATTTACAGATCATACAGATTAACAGGGTTGGAAGGGACCCTTGTAGGTCATCTAGTCCAACCCCCCTCCACCCAAGCAGGAGACCCTGCCTACACCATTTCTGACAAATAGCAGTCCAGTCTCTTCTTGAAAGCTTCCAGTGATGAAGCTCCCACAACTTCTAAAGGCAAGCTGTTCCATTGGTTGATGGTTCTCACTGTCAGAAAAGTCCTCCTTATTTCTAGGTTGAATCTCTCCTTGTTCTTGACAGGATTAGGCCAGGGAAGGAGTTTTAAAAATGTTAATACAGAGCAGGAGTTTCTTGTCAGAGTTCTTATGTCTTTTTAAATACACGTTCTAATTAGCAGAATTGATTTTATTAATTTGGAATAGGGTGGCAATGCTGTTTCTATGTTTATGTATTTTTATCCTGCATTTTCAGCATTTAAGAGTTAGCTTATAGTATTAGACTGTAAATATTTCAAATGATCTTGTAACTGCGTTGCTTGTGTGTGATGGAACACCCACAACTTCTGAAGGCAAGCTATTCCATTGTTTAACAGAACTTTGTACTGACTATAAGTGTATGAAGATTCTCAGTCTTCCAGCTCATGGTTGTCCCACAGGTGCTTTTTCAAAAGGCAGCTGGACTTTGTTTTTCCTTGAAGATGTTTTGCTTCTCCTTCAAGAAACTTCTTCAGTTCTGACTGAATGGTAGAGAATAGGAAGGATTTATATTCTTTGCAGTCATCTGGTTGTTAGCACTTTTTCTGAAGCCACTTGGATGAGAAGTTCCAAGAAGGTTCCACACCCATTTGCACTATTGCTAAAATCATTCCTTGAGACTAATGGTCAGACTGGTCAGTTACTAAATTATGACCTCTCTGTTTTCCTTCACTAGAGAGTTTGGGGAGAAAGGTATCAATTTTGTAATCACACCGGATCCTTCTGCATTTGGTGGAAGTTTGGATTTTGCCTGCTTCAGAAGACTCATGCTTTGATTTGAATATTTTTCAAATCTTTTGAGTCGCCCAATTAGTACTGGGTTTGCAATTGGATTGGATGTGATAATACCATATCTCCGGAGAACCATTTATGGATGAATAAAATACACTTCCTAAAGTGCTATGGAATAAGCGGTTTCAAGATACACTTTTTACATTTCAAACCATTTGCTGTGATACAGGGAATTCATGCTCAAACACACAATAGCTTCATAACTGTAATGGTCAGATGTTCCTATGGATGGATCCTCATGTGCTGTCTTCATTAGTGAAAGGTTAATGTGTATGCATTTGAATTGGAAATCTTATTAGCAAAGGCCTTGTAACCAATATCAATGATTTTTTTCCCCCACTATACATACCTGTTTCCTGAACATTACAAGCTGCTGTCCTTGGTCCTGAAATATTGGTCTCAAAGCTTAGTATAAGCCACAATGTGTCCTGACAACTGAACATGATTCTCCTATCAGCTGAACCTAACCCAAAGTTTTAAGCTACACATTTGTAATAAAGTACATCAAACTATTTTTTAAAATATGGGTAATCCTTGAATTATGACCACAGTTGGGTTGTTAAGTGAGTCATGCCTGATTTTATAATCTTTTTTGTCACAGTAGTTAAGTGAATCATACAGTCATTAAGAAACTCAATAGACTTCCCTCATTGACTTTGCTTGACAGAAACCAGGAGAAAAGGTTGCACACAGAGATCACATGACCCAGATATACTGCAACCATTGTAAATACATGCCGGTTGCCAAGCATCTAAATTTTGATCCTGTGACCATGGGGATGTTGTGACAGTCATAAGTGTGATAATCAATTTTAAGTCATCCCAAAGGTGCTTTTTCAAAAGGGAACTGGACTTTCTTTGTTTTTCCTTGAAGACATTCCGCTTCTCATCCAAGAAGCTTCTTCAGTTCATGGAAAATGTCTTCAAGGAAAAACAAAGAAAGTCCAGTTGCGTTTTGAAAAAGCACCTTTGGGACAACCATGACCTGGATGACAGAGAATCTCCATAGACAATTTTAAGTCACTTTTTTCAATGTTATTGTAACTTCAAATGATCACTAAAAGAATGGCTGTAAGACAAGGATTACCGTATTTTTCGGAGTATAAGACGCACCTTTCCCCCCCCCTAAAAGAAGCTGAAAATTTGGGTGCGTCTTATACTCCAAATGTAGCTTTTTCGAAGCTTTTTTTCCAGCCCTAACGAGGTGCTAACAGTGAAGCGATCTTGGTGCTAACAGTGAAGCGATCTTCCGTGCTTTGCTAGTTAAGCGATCTTCCCTTTGCCTATTTTTTTCATTGCTACTCCCTCCGAAGGTTTTTTCCAGCCCTAAGTCTTTGCAGGCTTTTTTCATTGCTACTCCCTCCGAAGAAGGTTTTTTTAAGCCCTAACCAGGGGATAAAATAATGTGCTGAAGCTGACCAGACTAAGGACGCTAGCCAGATGAATACCTGGTAGGCAGATTTCCCCCCCTATTTTCCTCCCCAAAAACTAAGGTGCGTCTTATACTCTGAAAAATACGGTATGTGTACAATGAAAACTCAATACCCAAACTAAATTTAGTTACTTCTATGAATTATGATAAAAGTGTAAAAAGAAAAAAATAATAAAAATGCTATTTTCCAGAATTTGGGCATATTATTAAAAAGGAGAAAAGTTACTGTAAATCTGCTTTCATCCATTCTGAATCCTCTAGATGTGATGGATTTCAATTTTATAGCATTTTCAGGCAGCAAAAGATTTGAAATGTAGCAATTGGAGTCAGGGGTGAAATGCTCCTGGTTCGCTTGTGCCTGTCGGTCGCCGTAGAGCCAGTCGCCAAGGTAGCTTGAGGCTCCGCCCACCCACCCAGATGCCGGCGTTTAGGTTCTTTTACCCTCTGTGCATGCACAGAATGCTTTGCACATGCGCAGAGGGTAAAAGAACCCAAATGGCGGCATCCGGGTGGGTGGGCGGAGCCTCGCACTACCTTGGTGACCGGCTCTACGGCGACTGACAGGCACGAGCGAACCGGGAGCATTTCACCCCTGATTGGAGTCCAACACATCTGGAGGGCATTAGAAAGTTGCAGTATATATTTGATCATAGGCGATATTTAGTCATGAGTTATATTAACAAATTTAAAGCTGCCTTACCCTAGGAAATCCATAGGTGCTGGAAGGTACATGGTTGGATCAATATTATGACAATCACAGTTCAGTTCAAACATTATCTGGATTTCCTGCTCAATTACTGGAAAAACTCAAGGCCATATATACAATTAAAGCATTTGTTATATTTCTTGTTTAGTCCTGATGCCTTAGCAGAAGCTTTGCATGTACTGAAGAAGGAACTTATAGAGGCTAAATGTTGTCCAATTTTTTTTAAAAAATACAAAAGGACATTAATATCCAACAAGTCTGAATAAAAAATGAAATATGTTATATAGCAGTGATGGCAAACCTTTTTGGCACCAAGTGCCCAAACTGGAACGCGCGTGCATGCGTGCGCATGTGTGTGTGCCGGAGTGCCGGAAATCCAAAGATCAGCTGCCCGGCGCGCATATGCCTGTTTTTTGGCTGGTTTTGGCCATTTTTTGGGCTGTTTTCAGGCCGTTTTTCAGGCTGTTTTCAGGCCGTTTTTTGGGCTGTTTTCCGGTCATTTTTCAGGCTGTTTTCAAGCCGTTTTTCAGGCTGTTTTCAGGCCATTTTTTTGGGCTGTTTTCAGGCCGTTTTTTGGGCCATTTTCAGGCCGTTTTTTGGGCTGTTTTCCGGCGCTCCAGCGCCCATGAAGACCAGTTGGCCGGCACGCCAGAAACCAGAAGAGCAACTGGCAATGGCGCGCATGCCCACAGAGAGGGCTCTGCGTGCCACCTCTGGCACACGTGCCATAGGTTCGCCATCACGGTTATATAGCATTACAAAAACAATTATTGCAGGTTCTAAGCAATGCAAAGTTTTAAAATTATATGATAAAGGTCTGGTTGGTTCAGAAAAAATACCAGTGGATTTCAACAAGTATTCATAAATGGTTAGCTTGTCTTTTTTTTATGCTGCTGGTGTAATAAATTTAAAGGAATATTATCAGGTTTTTGCTTTTTACATGTCCACAGGTGATTTTTAATTGATTATTATTATTGCTATGATAAATCACATAATTGGTGTCCCTGTTCCATGTCTTCTCCCCAGATGAGAGGAATTATTAATAAGTCCTTGTGCCTGTCTTTACCATAGACCAGTGTTTCTCAACCTTGGCAACTTGAAGATGTCTGGACTTCACTTTCAGAATTGAATAGCAATAGCACTTAGACTTATATACTGCTTTACAGTGCTTTACAGCCCTCTCTAAGCGGTTCACAGAGTCAGCATATTGCTCCCAACAATCTGGGTCCTCATTTTACCTACCTCGGAAAGATGGAAGGATGAGTCAACCTTGTGTTGTGGCTTGCCCAAATCCCGCGCAGCTGCTCATGGATCCAGAAGACCAAGAACCGACCATGGGGTGGCAATATCATCCTGTGTCTCTGGCACCTGAGTCCAAGACCGAGGAGGACGCAGTGCCAGAGGACGATAACCAACCAGGGCCTTCTGCACCTCCCCAGAAGGAGATGAGTGACTCAAGTGGAGAGGAGGAGCCTCTGATTGATGCTAGGGCACGCAGGGAAGAGTGGCTCTGTAGGAGGAGGTCTATTTAAGGTTTCAGAAAAGCTGAAACCGGTCGCTGGAGACAACTCGTTAGCAATAGCAATAGCACTTAGACTTATATACCGCTTTACAGTGCTTTACAGCACTCTCTAAGCGGTTCACAGAGTCAGCATATTGCCCCCAACAATCTGGGTCCTCATTTTACCCACCTCGGAAGGATGGAAGGCTGAGTCAACCTTGAGCCTGGTGAGATTTGAACCGCCGAACTGCAGCTAGCAGTCAGCTGAAGTAGCCTGCAGTACTGCACTCTAACCACTGTGTCACCTCGGTTATTTTTCTGGGTCCACGTCTCGCTGATTTCAGATCTTTGTTTTCGGATATCTCAGTTGGAATTACTCCAGTCTGGGCTCTTGGCCAACTCCAGTAAGTGGAAGATAACTCGGGACTTAATGGCCTGCTTGCATTTTGGTGTTTTGAATCCTGGCCAAAGTGTTATCTGACTCTCGACAAGAACTGTGTTGAAAAACTTTAGAAAACTTACTACTAAGCCGTATTATTAGTAGTAAAGTAATATTTGTTTTGCAAACAGTGTGTGTGTGCCATTTCCTGGGGGCTTGCCATGCTGGGTCACAACACCTTGAGCCTGGTGAGATTCGATCTGCTGAACTGCTGGCAGCCGGCAGTCAGCAGAAGTAGCCTGCAGTACTGTACTAACTATATATACATTAGAAGACATTTTATCTTCTTCTTGTAGTTGTCTCATCTGCTTTCTATCTTCTCTTCTTCTGTATTCCTCAATCAGTCTTCCAGTTATACCAGTCAATGTTAGTTCATTTCTGGTCAAAACTTCCAATGAAGACACGTAATCATCGTAGCTTTCATCCAGTGAAGAAAGAATTATATAAACCTGATGCAACTCAGAAAAAAACAGTTCTTTTTCCTGTAATTCTTGCAAAGTCTTCTTCGTGTATTCTAAATGGGCTAACATATCACCATCCTTCTTCAAACGACCGCTAAA
>QLTV01000387.1:442589-453033 GCA_003457575.1 Thermophis baileyi
TCTTACCAGCCTGTCTTTGTCTTAATCATCAAACAAAGATTCTCTCCTATCACAGATAGTTAGCTACACACAGAGCTTAATTGCAGACACGAAGTCACTCAGCAATTAATCAGCAAAAGCGAGAGAGAGAGAGCGAGCACTAACCATGTTCTCTAGCTCCCTCTTATGGCAGTTACTGCCAGTCAGAATGCACCAATGCATTTAAAGCAATATTACATATATACATTTAAACAGTGATTTATGGCTTGTTTATATTAACCAACCCAACTGTTTGGACAGAGTCCTAACACTAACCATTGCGCCACCTCGGCTCTTGAAGTCCAAACATCATCTGGGAGTTGAAGTTCACACATCTTCAAGCTGCCAAGGTTGAGAAAAACTGCCATAGACTGTTTTCTCTTTCAAATGGACCTGAAGGCTTTTCTATCTGAAGATCTATTCAAACCAAATATTTCCCAAGAAAAAATAGAGGGACCATTAATTTTTAGGCTCAGGCTGGCTGCAGCAAATTTAGCATTCATGCTAAATGTCTCCTTATCATCTTCTCATTATGGAGAAATCTATTATGCTTCTATTTAAATTAAGGTTGGATCCAGACTACTCATATTTAGAGCAATGTCAATACCTCTTGACTAAAATAAATCCCATTAAATCCAGTATATGCTAGCTCTGGATCCAGACCTACACATCTAGACTGAAGGTACATATTTGTCCTCTTTTTAGATGATGTAGTATTTGGAAGAGGTAGCGATACATCAATGGAGAATTAGGATTCACTAATTTTGCTAAAGAGTCTAAAACTCCTGAAAACAGCCAAATCCGGTAGTAAGCCCAAATAAGTAGGGAAAAAAATAAAAAGCATTGTTGTCAATCACTGCCTGGCAATGAAGTTCTCCAAATGAATTACTTCTATGCCTCCCTCATCATTCTGTGGCATTCATTGGCACTGATCAGTGTTTGATATGGGCATGAGATCAATTTTTGCAATAACCGTCGTCATAACATTTAGCTTCCTGGCTTTATCTCTCTTAACCAGTGGAATAGACTACAATTCATTCTGTTGCAAAGATAATGTTTCAAGCAACAAGGGATGATCCCCCAAAACAGAATGTGTGATGAACCTGGATTATCTTCCCATCTGCTAAGTGATTTATGCCAAATGAGAAGGTGAAGCTAGGATTTAAGCCCAGTCAATTGCCGTTCTGGTTCAGCTTTACCTAATCATTCTCTCTCTCTTTTTCTCATAAGTGTCTATGTGTAGTAGGGCATTAATATGCTAATGTATGAAGTAAGAAAGACAGGAAATCTTGATTAAATTGTTTTATGAAACAGAAGGGGATATGTTAACACGTTTTTTAAAAAAGATAATTATAGAAAATGTTTAGGTTTACAATGAGCATTTTAGCAGATGTTCATTATTATCATAATCCCTTTATGGGCATGACCAATTACGCAATTCAGGTGGATCAGGTGCCATGCAATTATGTGATGCACGTGTAAATGGTACCTAAGATGGAATGGTAAACCTTTCCAGTTACAGTACGTGAAAGAAAAGGCCAGAGTCTTCAGAATAATCATTGTTAATTAAAACATGACAACTGAAACACGTTTGTTTCACTTCCATCATCTATGCTCACCAAGGATATAAAAATCTTGTCCAACTTTGTCTACACATAGTGTTCATGATGCTGTATCTATGACACTACAAACACATGGAATAAGAGGCCGTATCCCACATGGCTGTAACTTGTAGAACAGCTGCTTCTTGCTTCATGGTCACAGAATCCATCCATCCATGTTCGATCTATCTATCTATCTATCTATCTATCTATCTATCTATCTATCTATCTATCTATCTATCTATCTATCTATCTATCTATCTATCATCTATCTATCTATCTATCTATCTATCTTATCTAATCTATCTATATCTCTGTCTGTCTGTCTGTCTGTCTGTCTATCTGTCTATTATTCTTACAAATAATGCAAGGTGCGGAACATATCTAATACATCTTCTTCCTCCTATTTTCCCCTCAACAACAATCCTGTGAAGTGGGTTGGGCTGACAGAGAGAGGGACTGGCCAAAAGTCAGCCAGCTGCCTTTCATGGCTAAGACAGATTTCAGGACTTTACTGTCTCCTGCTTTCTAGCCTGGTGCCTTAACCACACGCCAAACTGGCTAACATTGTGAAGGTCTTCAAGTTTATGTCCTTATATGGGGATACAGCTGTGGGAGTAATCTTCACCCTCCCCAAATTCATGAATATGTTGCAAAGACAAAATCTAGTAGCCTAAGAAATCAGGTAAAATGAAGGTTTAGGTCTCACTCCCCTTTAAACATGTTCTGTTTAGTGACCAGCATTGTATCATGTAGCTAATTCAACCAAACACTATATGAAGAAGTGTTTATTTTTATCTGTCCTGTATCTTCCACCATCCTGTCACCTTATGATTTTTTTTAAAATATTAAAATATTTTTTAAAATATTAAAATAGATTTTAGAAGCAGCTCTGGTATGAACTGTGAACAGGTACACATTCAGGAATATGAAAAGTTAGCTTTGGTGGTCCCAAAATAATTTCCTTCATCGTTTACTCATTGGGGTTGCCGTACAGGGCTGTAGTGTGAACTTGTGCAAATTTCAGATATAGAGTAAAATGTAATCCTAATGTGAAACTGGAGGCATTTCAGATGTAAAGTGGTTTAGAATTAATTCTCTGGGTTGCCACATATTTTGAAGAGCTGAAGAACTGAAAAAGTATCTCAGAATGATAAGATCAGTTACAAGCTTATCTGATGTCAAATGATTATGCTCAGCACCTACTACTTCTTGAGAGTTTAGCAAACCAAATTGTAGTTGCTGTGTTACCATCAGTTGATAGCATTAGATATTAGTTCTGGGTATCATTATTATCATGCAAGCATCTTCCCCATCCAGGCATTCAAAATTATCCAGTGCTTTTTTTCTTACACTTTCTTGGTTGATCTTCTTTCTGATTTCCTTTAGGTTTGTGGTTTGTACAAAAAGATTGATTTTTATGCTGGTATGTGCTGTGGATTGACCATATCGCTGCAGCATCTCACATAGTTCCAGGTAATTTGGCAAAGTCTATTTTTGAGGATTAATGCCTCAACTGAGTGGAAGCATAGCTTTAAAACGTGCCTCTTTCTTCTTTGAAATGTGCATCAAATTGCCTTGTCTTTCTCCTCTGTGTAAGTGGATTGCTGATTTTGCAGGTGTGCAATGCTTCATTGAAGCTTTCTATTCCCTGTTCTAAGGTCAGATTTGACTTTGGGGAGCGTGTCACAAATAATAGCAGATATTCATCATGCCAGATTTGCCCACTTTATCAGAATGAGGTGCTCAGCTCAGCTTTCTCTGTATTTAAACTGGGGGTTGTAACACAAGATGAGAGAGAGAGAGAGAGAGAGAGAGAGAGAGAGAGAGAGAGAGAGAGAGAAACACACAGAGAGAGAGATAGGGGGAAGGGAAAGCGACACACACACACACACACACACAGAGAGAGAGAGAGCTTCATAGTGCTTTACAGCCCTCTCTAAGCAATTTACAGAGTCAGCATATTGCCCCCAACAATCTGGCTCCTCATTTTACTGACCTCGGAAGGATGGAAGGCTGAGTCAATCTTGAACTGGTCAGGATCGAACTACTGGCAATTGGCAGAATTAGCCTGAAATACTGCATTCTAACCACTGCCCCACCAGGGCAGATAGATAGATAGATAGATAGATAGATAGATAGATAGATAGATAGATAGATAGATAGATAGATAGATAGATAGATAGATAGATAGATAGATAGATAGATAGATAGATAGATAGATAGATAGATAGATAGATAGATAGATAGATAGATAGATAATAGATAGATAGATAGATAGAATATATGTGGGTGTGAGAGTGTGTATGTATGTCTCTGTGGTTTTGTGTGTGTGTGTGTGTGTGTGTGGTACCCTGTTTTTCCTCAAAATAAGACATCCCCTGATAATAAGCCCAATCGGGCTTTTGAGTGCATGGCAATAAGGCCAAGCGATTATTTCAGGGTTCAAATAGATAGATAGATAGATAGATAGATAGATAGATAGATAGATAGAAAGACATGCAATTTTTTTAAAAAGCCCAAACTTGCGAGATAATCAAATCTGCAAGCTTCCTGTGTTCTCATGTTAGCTCATACACAGCCATTTAGAATTTTTAAAACTTAAGTATTAAATGTGTAAATGAGAAAATTATTTTGAATCTTGTTTTTAAATTCTTCTTTGTTACCTGTGAAATAGAGCAGAAAGCTGAGATAATGCTTGGAAAGATTGCCTTTCATGATCCAAACAGCGACTTCTTGCTTCATATTTATCTTTCATTACCAATCTCATTCATTGTTGTGTTGTTGCTATTTTGCTCCCCCTGCCTCAACATTTAGACTAAATGTCTCAGTAGAAAGAAAAACTATCAAAAATGAGAGGTTGAAAGCAGTAACATATTGTACGTGTACAGACACACAAATGTATAGATTCCCCTTCTTGATTTTATACCTCCTCAGTGTGACTCAATTTTGAGTCAAAGGCTGCAGGATTTGGGATGTCTTTCTTGAATGAAAATAGGAGAAACACTCTAAAAACACAAGGGATTAATCAAGAGCTCAGGACAAAGTTCAATTTGATTTCAGTTAATAAGCTTGCTCCTCAACTATGTATTTAACAATTAAATGATTTACTAGCTGTCGACTAATTAGCTACTAAACTAGGATCTGAATTTTATGTAGGATGTTAAATTTCCCAAACAACTTGGATCCAGAATACCTACGTAATAGACAACTTTCACTGTTATGTATGTACTCGGCCTCTGAAATTACAGGCAGGTGTGTCGGTACACATGTCTACAAGTACAGAATGCCATCCTGGGGGTACTGACATTTTGGCCTTATCTGTGGTGGCTACTGCGTTCTGGAATTCTTGCCTCCATGAACTTACTGAGACTCCAACTCTATTGTCTTGTATTTTAGATGTTTCTTGAAGATCCATCAAGCTTTTATTTATGGGAATGTTGGGCAATTATTTTTGTTTCGGCAATTTGGTTTCAAAGGGCAAAATGTGATTTGAAACACCTGTAAGTATGCATGTAAGCTCTATTGGAAAGATCTTAAAGCAGCTATAGCCTTTCCTGAACTCCCACAGGGGCTTCCTACAATTGATGCATGGTCCTGGAAAAAAGATGCTTAAGGACTAAGATGTTCCTAACTGGGTCTATTTACCCACCCATTTATCCACCTGCCTAATCCTAATTTTTATATCAATTTTATCTAAATGTATACTTTTATATTTATAAACTACTTTGAGATGTTTTTATAGCTGTTGTTGCTGTTGTTGATGATGATGATGATGATGATACATTAAAATTAGAAATTGACAGCAACTTTTAGAAGAGTTGATGTCTATGGAGATTCTCAGTCATCAAAGTCATGGTTGTCCCAAAGGTGCTTTTTCAAGAGGCAGCTGGACTTTCTGGTTTTTCTTTGAGAAATCTTTTTTAGAAGGGTTCTCAAACCTTTGATGGAGCTCCATGTTCCATGTTACTTTTCCTCAAATAAGGTTTGTAAAGTGTGTTTTCTCAATATCTAGCATTTTCCTTGAAGTTCATAAAATCAATGAAAGTAATGCATGGGATGGGACTCTGTCCATCATTGGGAATACCAGGACAGGAACAGCATGATAGTTTTCTTCATCCTCTTCCTCTTTGCAGGGATCAGTTTTGCCACTTGAATCTGCTTTTTTGTTTTCTTACATAGAAAAATGCAGGTGGCAGCTGTGGCCAGGAGGACCGTTGCACATCTGGTATGTCAGTTGTGACCCTTCCTGAACTGGAAGACCTTCTCACAGTCACTTTCATGTGGATTATAGCAAGTCACTCTACTTAGGGCTGCTACTGAAGACTACTTGCAAGCTACAGCTGGTCCAGAATATGTCTGAATAAGCATTTATGCATGTAGTGTCAAGCTTCAAAAGGCACTTTTGCTGTTGCAACTACTATCACTTCTCAGCTTGCCAATGAACTATGGGGAGAGGGAAAGAGTAGATAGAACTTAGGTTCCAGACATCAAGATGCCAGCCATGAGAACCAAGGACACTTCAGCAGGTGTTTATCAGAGTCAAAAGACTTTCTCACAACAATACCAGGAGACTCCATTGGACAATGTGACTTGGTCTAATAGGGGGAGGGAGAACCTGAACTTTAACTATGTGGGTTTGCGCGGGAAATAGTTAGATCTGGTTTTGCCCTCATCTTTGCCGATATGATATACTCAATAATGTTTTGCATAAAGAGATTGGATCGTCTCAGCCATACTTGCTTTGGTTGGGTTCATCAGTCGGAGCGTTGACATGTAGCTTAGTAACCCATGGAATAATTTTGCTGTGGGAGTTTTGTACAATTCAAAGTGCAGGTTGTCATCTATAAAGTCCTTCTTGACAAAAGACCTGGTTATTTCAGGGGCCACCTATCTTCCTTTGTTTCTGCCTATCCATAAGATTTGACAGAGAGGATATGTTCTGGATCTCGCCTGTTAAGCAGTGCCATTTGATGGGTCTATCCCTGGAATAAGCTTTGAACAGTCTTGATCCTGCTATCCTTTAAACCAGGGGTCTCCAACCTTGGCAACTTTAAGCCTGGTGGAAGTCCGCCAGGCTTAAAGTTGCCAAGGTTGGAGACCCCTGCTTTAAACAAAGCATGAAGATCTGGAATAGGTCAGTCATATTTGTGTTGCAGGTAGTCCTTGACTTACAACCATAACGAAGCCTAGAATTTCTGCTGTAAGTCAGGGCTGTTGTAAGTCTATGCACCCATGTGATTGGATTCAATCTTACAACTTTTTTTTTTGGCGACAGTTGTTAAATGAACATCATGCTCGTAAGTCAGCATGGTGGCCATTCAGTGAGTTCATGCATTCCTCTGGGCAATTTTTGCCAGAAACTAGCTGAAAAGGCCAGAAACTGACAAAAAACAACAACATAAATTGCAGACACATGACTGCGGAACACTCTAATTGGTTGTAAAGGTGAACCGATTGCCAAGCACCCAAAATATGATCATGGGACAATGAGGGTGTGTGCCCACCATTGTAATTTCAGAACTGGGTTGTAAGTAGCTTTTGGTGGGTATCTGTCTTAACTTGCTAAGTGACTGGTCATTAAGCACAACTACCTTTTTTAATGGCTGTGTATTGGGCTTTTGCTTTTAATCTACGGCAGGGGTGTCAAACTCAAGGCCTGGGGGCTGGATCTGGCCCATTGGGTGCTTAGATCTGGCCCGTGGGGCCGCCCTGGAAACAGCAAAGACCGTTCCGCTGTGCCTCTGCCAGGGAAAACAGAGCTTGGGAGGGCCAAGTGCTGGCAGAGGGTTGCAGGAGGCCGTCGCAGCCGAAAACAGAACTTGGGAGCCCGTTTTCGCTGACAGAGTGCTTGAGCCACCACAGGCGCCCCTGACATGAATGATGTCGAGCTGGCCACGCCCACCCTGGCCATGCCCACCCCAGTCCCCTGAGGTCAAACACAACCCTGATGTGGCCCTCAATGAAATCGAGTTTGATAGACCCCTGATCTATGGTATATGCTGCCTAGAGTTGCAATGAACTGGGTGGCCCTAGAAAATTATAAATAAGTGCATAAGCTTGCAATCCACCCATTGCATCAAAATCTCTTTCTCTTTTGAAAGACATGTTGAAAACCATTCTTCACCCAATAAATTGAACAAAAGCTATAGGGAGTGGGTGGGCTGTAAACAAGCCATTTGTATTTTTGTATATTAAGCACTTGCATATTCTCCTTTGCAATCAAAGAATAGATTGGGTAGCAACCTGTAAATTTGAGCTTGCCTCGACTGGAAAGAGGAGGATGCGAGCATTCCAAAGAGAAGTCGTAGCCCTGGGATTCACTCTGCATTCGGAAAAAATCCTCTGAGCTTACCCACTTTGCATGCCGGAAAAAAAAATCCCATCAACGTCTCCAGTTCAATGGCTTTGCCAGAACACTTGTGAAGAGAACATTCACGGCTGTTCTGTGTATGCTAAAGCCACTGTTGAAGATTTAATAGCCCTGGCGAATGTCCTCCTCCGACCTCAGATGCTACTCAAGCAGTAGCTTCTGGAAGATCTGCAGAGCTGGGTTTTAAAACCCACACTTATTAATAATTCATAAATTTGTGATGCCTGCTTCCTACTTGCATCTGGTGGGTAACAGAACAGAACAGAATAACAGAGTTGGAGGGGACCTTGTAGGTCATCTAGTCCAACCCCCTGCCCAAGCAGGAGACCGTATACCATTTCTGACAGATGGCTGTCCAGTCTCTTTTTGAAAGCTTCCAGTGATGGAGCTCCCACAACTTCTGAAGGCGAGCTGTTCCATTGGTTGATGGTTCTCACTGTCAGAAAATTCCTCCTCCTTTCTAGGTTGAAGCTTTGAAAGTTGAATGAAACTTTGGTTTCATTGCCCTACATCATAAAATAAAGGAATAGAGTCATGTGTATTACTTTCTTAAAAGAAGAAGGTCAAGACAGAGAGAGAAGTATTATTTTTTAATACAAATAACTTGCAAATACCTGTATATCAAGCTGTTCCATGGGTTGATTGTTCTCACTGTCAGAAAATTTCTCCTTATTTCTAGGTTGAACCTCTCCTTGGTCAGTTTCCATCCATTATTCCTTGTCTGGCCTTCTGGTGCTTTGGAAAATAGGTTTACCCCCTCCTCTCTGTGGCAGCCCCTCAAATATTGGAACGCTGCTATCGTGCTCATAGGAATTACAGATTTGCGTTAGGACTGTGACCAGTGGGTCTTCAGCATGAATGAACAGTTCTACAAGTTGCCCAGATGCAGAAATATAACCTATCAAGGAGAAGGGTACCACAGATGTCCTAACTTACAAAGGAAGGTCTTTTAATTGCAGGGTTTTCAAAAAAAACAACAACAATAACAACAGCCTGCTTTCTTCAAATAATGGCACAAGGGAGCAGGGGCTGCCCTCGGCCTGACCCTTTATTCCCCCCCCCCCCTTAGTCTGTCTCCTTGTAGGAAAAAGAGATCTCTTAAATAAGCTATCACTTCCTGTACTGCTTTTCTTCAGAGTAGCACAAAATACTAACTGCAAGTTAACAAGCTCAGTTCTCTGACCTTATTTCCTTGATTAGAACACCTGCAGCAGCTGTCTGAAACTGACCAGACCTTAATCAGTTTCACACTGGAAGCTTTTATTGACTTAAATGCAGACATTGGTTGCCTTCACTCTTTCATCACCCTCCTAACTTCAAATAGTCTCTATCTGAGTCAGTCATTAAATGAGGACTCCTTGTATAGAACAAGAGAACAAGCTAAGCATCTAGAAAGCAGGATGAGTCAGTCCAGACATCACCTGATACCAGTCTTTCTCTTAGCCATAAAAACCTTAATCCTGCTTTGCTGTAGTACATCAACTTTTTGAGAAAGTTGTTTTCTATTTTCTTCCAAAGACTCATTCCATGTACCTTTCTTTATAAATTCCAGGAATATTTATGCCAAGCTGGGTGACTTCACTTCACTGACTTTTTTTTTAATCAATCACAACAAGGTACTTATGTACCCATAACTTCATCTTCTAAGTCTGATTTAAGTTAGTAATCAAACTTGTTTGATGTGATCTACAGAATCCCCCCCGCCCTTTTGCTTCCCCTCCTTCCTGCTGGCACTGTTGTTGAGCAAAAGGAAACACAATTCCAGATAGAAAAGAACATCTCAGTTAAAAATCTGTTCTGCTTGTTATTTCTGATTGTGGTATAAATATACAGTCATGATTGTGACTGTAATAGCAATAGCAATAGCAATAGCACTTAGACTTATATACCGCTTCATAGTGCTTTACAGCCCTCTCTAAGCGGTTTACAGAGTTAGCATATTGCCCCCAACAATCTGGGTCCTCATTTTACCCACCTCAGAAGGATGGAAGGCTGAGTCAACCTTGAGCCGGTGAGATTTGAACCGCCGAACTGCAGCTAGCTGAAGTAGCCTGCAGTGCTGCACTCTAACCACGGCGCCACCTCGGCTCTTGATAGATAGATGTCTATCGTAAGATAGATAGATGATAGATAGATAGATAGATAGATAGATAGATAGATAGATAGATAGATAGATAGATAGATAGATAGATAGATAGATAGATAGACAGACAGAGATAGAGATAGAGATAGAGATAGAGATAGAGATAGAGATATAGAGATACACACACACATGCACATATACACATGCTGTATGTATATGCGTGTATTGGTAGTCCTCTACTTACGACCACAATTGCGTTCAAAATTTTTGTTGCTAAGTGAGACATTTTTAAATGAGTTTTGCCCCATTTTATAAACTTTCTTGCCACAGTTGTTAAGTGAATCACTGCAGTTGTTAAGTTAGTAATAT
>QLTV01000387.1:455304-471551 GCA_003457575.1 Thermophis baileyi
AACGTAAATTCTGTTTGTGATCATTGTTTGGCTACCCTATATTTTTTTAATATGCTAGTTGTGATACTTTTATGCCAAGTCAAATTGTCCATAGTCATATTTTATGTTCCTAAAGTAACAGAATGACTTTCAATCTTAAAAAGACAAAAAAGTGCTAATGTAGCATTTTTTTCAATTTTTCCAAAAATTTCTGTTCCCCCCCCCAAAAAAAAACCGGAAAAAAAACGGGTTTTTTTCCGAGCTTCAAAATTTCCGGAAATTTTACATCTCTAGTCTTTAGGCCACACAAGAGCAGACACCATTCTCATGCAGCTTCTGCAGCCTCCAAAAATTTATGCGAGAATAGGGTGTGCTTTCAAGAATAGTAATCCCATGTCATGAATGCTGGTATGTGACCAGTGGTAGGCTGCAACCGGTTTAACAACTGGTTCAGTGCTCGCGCGCCTAACGCACTTGCGCGCAGCGTTCAAAATACAGCAATTTGAAGCTCGGCTGCTTACCTTCTAAGGCAGCCCCATTAAGTAGAACAGCGGAGGCACAGAAATCAGCTGTGCCCAGTGTATGTGACCCAAAACATTGTGGTGTGTCACCTTTCACACACATGTCATAGGTTCGCCATCACTGTTCTGGCATCCAGCTCACTAACCTACCGGTAGTAGAAGAAGAGTCAAACAGATATACTTCGTGCATGTGTGCCTGGAAAGTAGAAGACTGGGAACTCAAATTAACAATTTCTTAGACAAAGAGTGGGCAGAGTGACAAAGAAGGATGAAAAAAATAAATCCTTACCCCTCTATCTTGGTGTTTTTCAAACTTGACAACTTTAAGATGGATGGACTTCAATTCCCAGAATTCCCCAGCCAGCATGAAAAATTCCCAGAATTCTAACTGGGGAAATCTGAGAGTTGAAATTTACACATCTTAAAGTTGCCAAGGTTGAGAAAGACTGCAAGTCTTTCTAGGCCCTACAGATCTTTTGGACTTGGTGCTGGAGTGCCTTAGATTTACACCTCAAACAGAAATAAGGTATCATCCTGACTCTGCATTCTTTTCTCTTTAGAGTTGTTCAGTATTCTGCACTGTGAGATTTAAACTGCTTTGTTGAAGTCTATCACCCAAAGGTTTTCACCCAAACAAAGAAGTAAATAGCCAATCAATGGCAAGAATTTTAGACTGCAATCTGGAATAAACTCCATAAAATTGGCGGTTGAGTTCTCTTCTGAGTTACAGGCATAAAACATTACACTGATTGAGACATTATTGATTGACATCTGTTTTAAATCTGCATATGGAAATGGCAGAAAAAAAGCAGCTCTTAAAGCAATGAAGGTGTAGCGGAAAGTAAAAAAAAAATGCAGAAACAGCATTTATCTAGGCTGTGCGAAGCTTCAAAGGGGTTGCTTGGAATTAATGAACCTTCGACTGGATCTACCCATCCAAGCTGATTTGTGAATCAAGGCAGAGGTGGCTTCAATGCAGCAAATCACTTCAGGTGACTACAAAGGGTTTGGTAGCCTGGCAAAGAGCTTGGCAGATTTAATGGCTTTTCTCCTGCTTCAGTAGGGTCAGTATGGATGCTGTACAAGGAAGCAAGTTCATTTCCATATATAGAGAAGGGTGTGTTGAGCAGTGTGATGGGCTCTCTGACATTGACAAGGTGGGCCAGCCAAGGAGACCTAACCTACTTGGAACTTTTGGGGGGACAGCAATGTTAACATTGGTTTGACTTTCCCAACTCAAGCTTGTAGCCAGCCTCAAACTTCGATCCTGCTATTTCTTCTGCTAATAGAAAGGAACCAGTTTAGTTTTCATCACTCTGAATATCAGCTCAGAGTTGACACATGCAATATGCACTCTTGTATTAAATTCTATAATTAAAATATGCATGATTGGGACAGGGTAAATTCTTCAGTTAGAAGTAAAGGAGCCAAGCTAACATCCATAGGTGTTGGCCCATACCCACATCCCAATTGAAAAGGGCAAGTCAATGGTTAGTCTTCCAAAAGTTCTCCAGAAGAAGCCATGATTTCCAGTATGTCCTACCTGCCATGGCATCTCTATCAAAGCCAACAATGAGGAGTCCTTCTCAGAAAGGGCCAAACTTTCCCAGCAAGTAGGCCAAATTTCCCAGGACTCCAGAAAACAAAGGACTGAAGGAGCAAATTTCACTACCCTCCAAAACAAATCAATGCTCATTCTTCTCCAGAGGCCAATCTTCATCAGCTTGTCACCATACTGAAGATTAGAGACTATCAATCAACTCTGTCAACCTGCAGGGCCATGTCAATTCTGACAGCTTAGATAAGCAAACAGAAAAGTTAGGGCTTGTCTAAAAAAATATCTTCAAAAATTTTAAACTTAACATTGAATAAGAACTTTCTGTACTGCTTCCACAGAACTTCTTAGTGGACTTAGAGACTTAAAAGAATCAGAAGACTCTTCCATTGTCTTTCCTCAGCCTTACTATTTCTGACTTATGGAGAAACTGGAGGAATATTTCCAAAATTAATTACAGTGGGGGAAAAAAAGTATTCCAGAAGTTTACCCAATTGAAAGTTGTCAACAGCAACGTCATCTAAAGAATCTACCATCTCTGCTATTTTCGTCATCATCTGCTAAATAAATAAATAAATAAAGGAGCGGTAGACATTTTGACTCTTCCTTTTATTGAATTCTTCCTTATTATAATTTATGGACAAATCTATTTTTCAAATTAAATCTCAAAGCAGCTTGAGTCAAATAAGCATGAATTCTGAAACTGCAAACTGGAATCCCATCAAATCTTGACTGTCCAATTCACATCAAAGAAACAATGATTTCTACAAGTCTAGCATTTTTCTTTCCCTCATTCACAGTTCCTGTGTGGCAGTTCTAACATATGTGGATTTCAATTCCCAGAATTTCCTAGCAATGCTGATCTAGAAAAAAGGAAGCTGTGATCCTTTAAATCAGTGTATCTCAACCTTGCCCACTTTAAGATGTGTGGACTTCAATTTCCCAGACTGCTGGTTGGGGGATTGTGGGAATTGAAGTCCACACAATTCCCCAATTGTGTAACACATATCAGTTGAGAAACACTGATCTAGTTCTTTCTGGATTCCAATTTCCCTCGCCTGTAATTATACGTTCAAATTAAATCAGTTTAAGATTTTAAAGATTTACCAAAGTGGCAGTCTCTGAGGCAAGGAATTTCCCTTCTTTTCCTTTTTTCTTTCTTTCTTTTTAAAAGTGTGATTCAATTAACCAGCCACATTTCCAATCAATCAAAATAATTTAATACTTGCAATTCTATGCAGGTCTATTCATCAGATTTCTCTTAAGAGGAGATCATTTCTTCCCCACAGACTGCTATTTGGGAGAAAGAATGGGGGGAAATCAGAAAAAGACAAAGGGGGTGCTACAGAGAAAATGAATTGCATTATATCAATTGCTTCCTTTAGCCTCACCTACTTGGTAATTCCCAAAATTTCAGACTTGGATACAATGGGATTTCCAGATTTTATAAGCAGAAGACAGGCCTTAAACTAAGGAATTTAGCAAGTCAGTAGTATTAAATTGTTTCTTCTTAGCTTGGCCAATATTCTGGACTTTGATTATAAACTGCAAGGTCAGGAAAGGTTCGACCACTGTTTTCCTGAGAGTGTATAAACTAACTAAATGGTGCCCAGGAGATTTATTTGGGTCATGCTGATGCAGAAAAAAGTGAACCTCTGGGAGGGTGTTTTTTTTTTAAATGTAGGTATTAGCTAACCACAGGAAAACATGGGGAAATTTCCATCTTACAAAACCCAGTTCTCAGAAGTCATACTTGAATCTTTTATTACAGGGGTTTCAAACTTGTTGTGGCTCGCCCAAGTCCCGCACAGCCGCCCATGGATCCAGAGGACCAAGAGCCGACTGTGGCGCGGCACTATCATCCTGTGTACCTGGCACCTGCGTCAGATACCGAGGGGGACTCAGTGCCAGAGGATGACAGCCAACCAGGACCTTCTGCACCTCCTCAGTGGGAGCTGAGTGACTCATGAGAAGAGGAGGAGCCTCTGCTTGATGTTAGGGCATGCAGGGCAGCTAGCAGGCAGGAGGAGGTCTCCTCACGAGTAAATCTGCAGGCTGATTGGCCACGCCCTAAGGCTATTTAAGGCTTCAGCACGCTGAAGCCGACTGCTGGAAACAACGTTTTACATTCTTGCTGCTATTAGGATTTCTACGGCTTCGATTTCTGGATTCTCCTTTTGTTAAATTTAATTCATCCCGGGCTTTTTACAACGGACTTTATTATGATTTAATGACTTTAACCTCTAGTTACTAAGAATTTTATTAGTACTAAAAGAATATTATTTGACAAACAGTGTGTGTGCGTCATTTTCCGTAGGGCTTGCCGTGCTAGGACACAACAAAACTCAAGGCCCGGGGGCTGGATCCGGCCGACAGGGTGCTTAGATCTGGCCGACAGGGCTGCCCTGGAAACAGTGAAGGACTGGCTCATGGTGCCTCTGCCAGCGAAAACAGAGCTCGGGAGGGCCGCTTGCGGCCCTCCTGAGCTCCATTTTCGCTGGCAGAGGGTTACACCCGAAAATGGACCTTGGGAGCCTGTTTTCTCTGGCAGAGCACTTGGGCCACCACAGGCGCCCCTGACACGAGTGATGTCAAGGTGGCCATGCCCACTTTGGCCACACCCACTCCGACCCCCTGAGGTCAAACACAGCCCTGATGCGGCCCTCAATGAAATCGAGTTTGATACCCCTGTTTTATTACATGGTTGTCCATTAAGTGTTTTTCCGGTGAGACTGGTCTGTCAGGGCAACCTTGTCTACCCAAATACTGCTTCCACTTTCGCCTTTCAACTCCAATACAGGAGCCTTCGCAGGCAGTCGCTTCCGCGACAAACTATTTTGTGTTAAATTTAAATTTACTGACAAAGTAATAAAGGGAGACTAGTATAGCTATTTCAAGCTGTTTAGCTTTCATCGGCTAGCCCTACCCTTCTGGGATTCGAACCCGGGCTGCTTGCATGTTAGGCAGATGTATTAATTTCTAGGCCATGTGCTCCCCTTGCTTTGTCGGCTGTACCACAGGGGGGAGATTAAGTGTTTTTCCGATGAGACCGGTCTATCAGGGCAAACTGGTCTGCCCAAATATGCTAAAAAAAAATCAACAAAAGAACGAATCAGCTGCTCAGAATTTAAATATAGCTCCAAACGAACAACCAAGCAAATGACCAATTGACCACACTGACACATAAGACATTTATAAACTAAGGAGAATAGGACAAGACAATCTTGCTGATGATGTTACCTAGTCTGGTAACGAAACGTTCAGAAACTAAATTGAAACAAGCTTGGAGAGCAAACCACTGCCAAAATCTAAAACCTGAGCTACAAATATTTTCTATTAATTCAAAATCTTCTATATTGTTAGATAACATTCCCAGCTTCTACAAAGTAAGTAAATGTAAACATGTAGCATTAACACATAACATACAAGATTCCTCAGAATGCTTCATGCAAACTCTCAGAGGTGAGAATTTAATATAGCTTCATGCAAACTCTCAGAGGTGAGATCACTCAAATCTCATATTCTGATGACATGCTGAGGAGTTCCAAAAGAAACTGGAATCAGAGACACCTGAGAGATTGTTTCAAATTGTCAAACATGGTCCTCTCAGCAGTTGGATCCATTCATGAAAAGTCCAAGTCAGCAATTTTATTGTGTTCTACCTGTATTATCCCTAGACTGCTTGCCATCCCTTGGGAGAAACAGACAAGGTCTCTTGGAACTTAGGGAGAGTCACGCTTATGTTTCTTGAAGCTGCACAAGAACTCAAGACTAGTTCCCTACTTGACCCTGCCTACCTGCCTGACTGGCTGGCTAGCTGAGAGTTTGCCAACAGTCCCATCCCAATTCATTTCCTGCTCTATACAATCTGTTCCTGTTACATAGAGCACCACCATTTCCCTTTTCATCTATCTCAGAGGTGTCAAACTCGCGGCCCGCGGGCTGGATGCGTCACGTGCTGGCCCCGCCCCTGCCTGCTTTAGCAAAGGGGGAAAAAGTCCCAATACATCACGTGACGCCACTGTGATGCCACGAGTTTGACACCCCTGATCTATCTATGGTACATCAATGGACAAAGTCCATTTCAGGCTTATGTACCGTGAAAGATACACATGGACCTCTTCCATTCTGGCCCAGACCTAAAGACTCTGTCTGACATTTGGGAGTGAGTTAAAAAGCCAGATGGCAAAACTATTTGACATGGAGATCCTTTGTCTTATTCTTGGAAGAATCTTTTCTAATTATAACCCCTCGCTGCCTTTCAATGAGACTTGGGGGAAGGCGGGTTGCTGCTGTATAACTAGGATTACTAATAACCACTACAGCCCTAAATGTCCCTGCAGGATCCTTTACACTACCACCACTATTATTTTCCCTCCCTCAGGGACTTTCCTTAATTCCACATGACTCACACTGGCCCCCTAAGTATTCAAGAACTGATCAGCCAGAAATAAACCTGAACTGAATGAAAATCCATTCAGGGTATTGCTGTGCCCCCAAAATTATATAACCATAGAGATCATTCAACTGAATTTTGCCCAGGAAAGGGGAGGGGGAAATCTTCCCTCCTTTCTCAGGATTTCACTTCACTATTATTCATGGGTTCTTTCTTGTCTACAGTTGTTTGTTCTGTTCCTTTCTTGTAGCTACTACAGTACAAATGGCAGCTGGGAGTCAGGCAAAAAATCAGTGGCATCAGATTCCCACTTCAGTGGGATGCTGAGCTGAATACTGAGATAGGAATCTACTGATAAAAAGCTTCAAATTTATGGCTACAAACTGATATGATTATTTGTAATGTTTAATTCCTCATAGATTCAGAAATTTTCCTTGTCCTTTTACCTTAAAAAATTTGTTGATGGCAAATGAAGTAGGTAAATCTTTTTGCTAAATCTGCAAAGTGGAAGATTGGGGTTTCCAAACTCATATTCCAGAAGCTTCTGGGTATTTTTATCTTTACACTATGGTAGTTGATTGGTTGTTCTTTCTGCTACTGCCCATCATCCCTACCATGTGAGGGGAAAAGATCTCTCACAGCTCTGCTGCCCATCTAGTAATTAAAAGTTAAAAAGGAAAATATTTGACAAAAATCAATAATGCCAATCTCTCGGGTTTCTATCATCAGAGACATAATAGAAATTTGGGCCTCCTTTCCTTCTTCAGGACAAAAATCAATTTCACAGAAGGTATACAAAAGTAAACTTAAATATACAGAAAAAAAGATAAAATGTAAACAATCTTTTTAAACATATTATTTGTCCTATATTTTCTTTATTCACATTTATTTTCCATCTTGGGAATGCTTTGGTACAAATAGAAAATAAATATATACACAGTGTAAAAAAATAGTTATGCCATTGCTACCTACATAGTTATACAATCGTATACATCACACAGTATATTTGCCCATAATTTATTTTGGCAAGGAAATGTTTAAAAAATTCTATTAATTTTGAAATGTGCATATCTGATTTTGGATGGCTCATTGGTTAAAGATGCTGAGCTTGTCAGCTGGAGAGCTGACATCCTGGGTTTGAGAACCGAGCACTGCACAATGGGGTGAGCTCCCATTACTTGCCTCATCTCCTGCCCAGTTTACAGATTGAAAGCATGCAAATGCAAGTGTCAACCCTGAAGCTGACCTGACCGAAGCCATTTTGGAAGCTTCAGTGTTGCCACACTGGAGCTGAGGGATAGGGAGGGGGAATTTTAGATAGCTGGGCTTTTGTAGCCAAAACAAAATACTTTCTCTTTGGAATCAAGGACATTCTCACACCTGGTCAGAGGAAGGAGGAGTGATGTCACCAGGCAACCAGACAACGCCATGATTGGACCATGTGACTGATTGTTTTGAGAAAGTGACAAACTTTTACTTTTAATTAGGTGTAAACCACGGGAACCTTCAGAGTCGGTTTTCACCAGATCTGTGCCAATATGATATATCCAATAAAGCTATTGGATATATCCAATAAAGCTATCTTTTTAATAAGCTTTTTATATTTTAATAAGTTTTTTATATTTGCTGTAAGCAGCCCAGAGTCCCTAGGGAGTTGGGCGGCATAGAAATGCAAATAAATAAACAAACAAATAAATATTCTTTGAGGAATCTACCCGCCTCAGAGTTTTGCTTGCTATGGGTCGATTACTTGGAACCCTGACAGCAAGTAGATAAATAGGTACCACTTCGGTGGGAAGGTAACAGCATTCTGTGCACCTTCTGTGTATAGTCATGCTGGCCACATGACCACAGAAATGTCTTTGGACAATGCTGGACCCTTCAGTTAAGAAACCGAGATGAGCACCATCCCCTAGAGCTGGAAATGAGTGGACAGGGGAAACTTTTACCTTTTACCTTTTACCTTTGTATTATACAAGGATTCCTTTAGTGCTGGAAAAAAAATCATATTGTTTTATACTTTAGCACAGTCCTTCCTAATCTGTTGCCATCCAGATTACACTTTCCATCATCCCCAACCATATCGATGAAGAAAGGTTGCTGGGTCTGAATTAGAACAGAAAATTAGGAAACATTATGACCTTGAATGAGATCCTCATTTTTAGAGTTGTATATGATGATGTGCTGTCACTTGCTTTTGCTAAACCAAATTAACATTTCTGCGTATTCCCATTTCATGGCTCAATAGCGTGTGAATAGAATTAACAATTACCTTTTAAAAAGTGCCCATGTAGCCACTCATTTGTTCTTTTTTTTCCACTTGTCTTAAAATAAAATATAAAAAGTAAACTAAAATGAAATCTCAGAAATGAATATCTTAAAATACACGGCTGCCAAAAATGGAAAATAAAGAAGAAAGAAATAATTTAGAACCAGGCAGGTGTGATTTCTAAGAGGCACACAGGTGTTGGGAAATGTATTGGATTCAAAAAGAATACACTGCTAGTAGTCTGTAATTTATGGCCCTACTGTCAGTGATTCTTAGTTGTGCATGTCTTTGTAACTTTCTGGCATGGAAGAAGAAATCAGTTCATCACATTCCTGATTAATGTTAGTGGCATTACCATCATTTGTGTCCTCGCTAAAATATCAATAATCTTCCCAACCTCATTTACTCCACACATTCCCATTAATTCACAGCTTTAATTGTCTGCCTTGACTGAAGGATATGTAAATGTATATTTGCTGAGCTGCAGCTACAGTAACTAAGGTTTGCTTAATGTAGAATTACAGAGCAGGGAAGATATTTTTCCTCCTTTTGACTTTTGACTGCCCTAAAACTTTGCTACCGAACTTGGCTACTGGGATGACCGTCTAATGTCCCATTACCTGAGCTATTGGCTGTCCATGTCTTTGCATTGATGGAGCAAAAGACTGGGAATCAGAACTGATAGAGACATGAATAAGGACAGCGTTCCAATGATCTATCTTCCAAATTCCAATTGAAATCAATACATGGTGAAGTTTCAAACCCAGCTGATGAAATTGCCCATATTTATCTTATCGTATCATATCTTGCCTTATCTATCTTTTCTTTTCTTTTCTTTTTTTCTTTTCTTTTTTTCTTTTCTCATCTCATCTCATCTCATCTCAATTTTACTTGTATCCCACCTTTATTATTTTTACAAATAACTCAAGGTGGTAAACATATCCAACACAACTTCATCCTCCCCACTACAGCAACCCTATTTTCCCCACTACAGCAACCCTGTGAGATGGGTTGGGCTGAGAGAGACTGACTGGTCCAAAGTCACCCAGCTGGTTTTCATGGCTAAGGCAGATCTAGAACTCACAGTCTCCTCCTTTCCAAAGAGAGCCGAGGTGGCGCAGTGGTTAGAGTGCAGTACTGCAGGCTACTTCAGCTGACTGCTAGCTGCAGTTCGGCAGTTCAAATCTCACCAGCTCAAGGTTGACTCAGCCTTCCATCCTTCTGAGGTGGGTAAAATGAGGACCCACATTGTTGGGGGCAATATGCTGACTCTGTGAACTGCTTAGAGAGGGCTGTAAAGCACTGTGAAGCGGTATATAAGTCTAAGTGCTATTGCTATTTCCAGCCTGGTGTCTTAATCACTAGACCAAACTGGCTTCCATATCATATACTGGAGGACATTGCTATGTTTTGGATGCAGGATACTGGTGGTAGTGAGTTAGAGAAGATTTATTCAAGAGCTAACATTCATCTGTTTGACAACTGAGACATTTTTGGACAGGTGAACTGAAAACAACTTGACTTTGATTATGTGTATGAGTGTGTGTCTTCAAGACAGTCTTGACTCCTGCCAACTTCCTGGACAAGTCCCTGCATTTTTTTTGGTTTTTCAGAAGGTTTTTCAGAAGTGGATTGCTATTGCCTCCTGCCTAGGGCTTGAGAAAGAGGGATGGATCCAAGGTCACCCAGCTGGCTTTCTGCCTAAAATGGGACTAGAACTCCCAGTCTCCTAGTTTCCAGCCTGATGCCTAACTGGCCTCTTATATTTCTGATTGTTCCTTTTTATTAGGATTGCTAATGTTTCTGTGCTGTTTTTAATTAAAGAAATATTGGTGCCTGTAAAACGTTTTCTTTCTGATGCTATTGAATTCTCTCACTTATGCTAAAGTTCTCAGCCATTTTATCCTTTATAGCACCCTAAATAACCAGTAGCCTAGTTTAAAAAAAAACACCCAGCAAAAATAATTCAATATATGTCATAAAAATGTGTGTGGCTCTGAATACAGAAAAGGCAGATTTTTGTCCTGGCTTATAACAACAGTATGCTAAAATACAAAACAGTATTTGTCCTTAGCATCTTTTAGAATAGGTAGGTAGATACCTTTAACTTTTTAAATAGGCAGGTAGATAACTTCACCTACTTTGATTGGGGAAATAAGCCCACTGGACGCTTGTTTTTTGGAAACATTTATACTGGTACTGGTAGTCCTTGACTTACGTCCACAATTGGGACCAGAATTTTCATTGCTAAGCAAACCGGTTGTTAAGGGAATCATCCCTGATTTTATGACGTTTTTGCCACAGTTGTTAAGTGAATCCACCTCCCCCCTTGACTTTGCTTGTGGGAAGCCAACTAAGAAGGTCACAAATGATGATCACATGATCCCGAGATGGTGTAGCCATAGTAAATACATGCTGGTTGCCAATTACCCAAATTCTGATCACATGACCTTGGGGATGCTGCAACAATTGTAAGTGCAAGGACTGATTGTAAATCATTAGTTTTTCAGTGCCGTTATAACTTTGAATGGTTATTAAATGGTTGTAAGTTGAGGACTACCTGTACAGCTGTTCGTCTTAAACTCTAGGCAGCAAACAATAGATATACAAAAAAAACACACAAAAAAAACCCCCACCTCTACCCCAGGGGTGGGTTCTGGTTTCCTTCGCTGCCAATTCGCTCAGTGTCGCGCCGCGCGGGCGTGCGTGCGCTTCGTGCATGCACAGTGCTTTTAAAAAGCTTCTGTGCATGCGCAGAAGCAAAAAAACAAGATGGCGGCGCCTATGGCACCGCCGAAAGAACCAGTTTGGGGGCATGGCAGGCCTGGGTCACTGCCAGTTCTAGCGACTCAGGCTGCCAAGTTGCTACCGGTTCTATAGAACCGGTCTGAACCGGGAGGAACCCACCTCTGCTCTACCCAGTTAGAAATCCAGACCAGTTCTCAGGCATTTTATGGAAGTGTCAATGGAAATAGTCTGCCAGGAGTTTTATCGATGCCCTACCATTTTTGTTCAGGCACAGACAGGATTTTAGGGATAGCCAAGTCAGCAGTAATGAAAACCTTTGTGTCAGACAGAAAGAATCAGGACCATTGATAAGATTTCAGCATAAACAACTTATTGAAGCAAATATAAATGAATCTAGTCAACTAATGGTCAGCACTAAATTGGTACTAGATAAGACTTGGTGAAATTCAAAGGGGCCTGGGTGTTCTGACCCAGTGTCACAAAGAAACACAGCACAAACAGTGTCCGTACAAACCTTGTTTTAATAGTAACAGCTACTAATTGTCTTACTTAGCAGTCGTCTTAAATTCAAATAAAGTGTAAACCAGTCTTTTCTATGCAACGGCTGTTAATTAATCTCCTTAACAATCAGCAATAGTCCAAGCAAAAGAACACAAGTCTGACGAAGAGTCTTTCAGATAACAGCAGATAACCCACACGAACCTTACTGTTTTTTGGCAAAACGCCCAGGAACAATTTGCAGGCAACTTTGACGATTTCAAAGGGGAGAAGAACAGAGGTTTGAATTCAAAGACAAGGACTTGAAATGAACTAATGAAATGAACGAAGTTGTTTCCTGCAAATTCCTCAGTTGTTTTCCTCACTTAAATAGGCTATGGGAGTGGCCAATTATCCCCAAGCCTTACTCCCGAGTAGTCCTTCTCCTCAGGAGCCATTCCTGCCTTTTGGCAGCTCTGCGCATGCGCACATTAATAGGCTCCTCCTCTTCTTCTTCTTCTTCACTCATGGCAGCCTCTGGAGGTTCTGAAGGCCCTGGCTGAATCCCTGCCTCTGGCACCAAGCCTTCTCCAGCCTCCTCGCTGTCCGACTCTGGTACCAGCTGCACAGGCCGCTGGCAGACCACAACACTGGGCTTGGAGCATTTGTGAACATGTAACAATTTTAGGCTGAGTTCTCTATTGACTCTGCCCCCAAGCTCTGCCTCTTCTTCTCCTACACTTTGGCCCAGCAGCATATGAATTTCCTGATTTTTATGAAGATGTTTTGATCAAACCTGCTTGATAAATCATGAAATAGAGACCTAGAAGGATCTCAGGCCAGATGCCCTCCATGGGATCCCCTTTCTGAATTGGCCTCCTTGTCTGCCACTGCTGCTTTTACTGACCCATTTGTTTCTTCCTCTGAAGAAATATATGAACTGCTGAACACAAGAGAACAGTTACCAAAGTTAAGAACACTTTTTGCTTCTTGCTATTCTCCCTAGGTATATTCTGATCAAGGCTAAAAAGTTGAATATATGGAAATAGTGAGATAGATGCGGTTTAAAAAAAAATGGTAAAAATGACTGGGGTACATCTTAATATTAGCTTATGTGATCAAGAATACTATAATCTCATCATAATTAGTTATAATGCCTGAGAATTTTCTATTCATCCTACTTGGAATTAATGCAATATGAGTCATTAAAATTATGAAACTAATTTGCCGTTTTAATTCTAGGATATTATTACCTCAACTTGCAAAAGTCCATAGGGATATGACTAGGAATCTTATTTTTTAAATACATGTTTCTATTTACACACATTGAGAAAAGGGAAAGAGGGACAAGAAATTATTTCGTAGCTTGTTCTAAAGATGGCCTTCACGGCTGCTGTTGGGAGGCTGAAGTGTGGGAGATCCCATGATTTTACTTCTCTAAAATTTTATTCTTTTCTTTTTCTTTGGTTCCTTGCCTGTGACAAGACTGTGGTGGAGGTCGGCATCCAGCAATCTTGAGTGGGTGATATCTGTCAGTCTCACCCAGTGCACACACACTATTGCTAGGCAACTGGCAGTAGCACACCACCCACATCCTGCCATTTCCTCCTAGAGATTTACTCTCTTTTTTTTTCTTGCTTGTAATATATTAATTATACCGAACTTTGTTTCATCTGCTTTGGATATGTTGCGTTCAGCAGATATCCCAGTCGTTGCCTGGTTCAAGTGGAGGAGTTTACAGAGGGTGCCTAACGAAACTGGAATTCAGTGCCATCAGAAGCAAAGACAGTCTCCGAGATAGAGAGGTCCAAAAGGTGAGACTACACAGTCATGGAGGAGAGCGCTGTCAGGGACTACCTGTAAGTCAGGTAGTCCTTGACTGACAACCATTTGTTTTAGAGCAGGGGTGTCAAACTCGATTTCATTGCGGGCCGCATCAGGATTGTGTTTGACCTCATGGGAGTGGGGTGGGTGTGTCCAGGGTGGGCATGGCCAGCTCAACGTCACTTGTGTCGGGGGCGCCTGTGGTAGCCCGAGTGCTCTGCCAGCAAAAACGGGCTCCCAAGCTCCATTTCCGGCTGCGATGGCCTCCTGCAACTTTCTGCCAGCAAAAACAGAGCTCATAAGGACTACACGCAGCCCTCTGTTTTCGCTGGCCGGTCCTTTGCTGTTTCCAGGGTGGCTCCACGGACCAGATCTAAGCACCCCATGGGCCGGATGTGGCCTGTGGGCTTTGAGTTTGACACCCCTGGTTTAGAGACCATTCAAAATGACCACAGCACTGAAAAAAGGGATTTGTGACTGTTTTTCACACTTACAACCATTGCAGCATCCTCATGGTCACATGATCAAAATTTGGATGCTTGACAATCAGTTCCAACCCTAGTCCGGTTGCAGTGTCCCGGGGTCATGTGATCACCTTTTGGAACCTTCTGACATAAGTCGAGGAGTACCCGTATTAGACGTCAGTTAGAGGCAACACAACTTAAATGCCCATTGCTAGGGAACAACAGTGGTAGAACTCCATTACCTTTCTGTCAAGGTTTGTGAACTACAGTGAACTACAAAGCCTATGTAGTTGGCTTTGTGAGATCCTGAACATTGAGCTAAGAAGCTTTGAGTTGGATTCAAGAGGACTTTTCTTGTGCTCTGGTTAATCCTTTATGCCAGGGGTCCCCAAACTTGGCAACCTTAAGACTTGTGGACTTCAACCCCCAGAATTCTCCAGCCAGCTATGCTGGCTGGAGAATTCTGGGAGTTGAAGTCCACAAGTCTTAAGGTTGCCAAGTTTGAAGACCTGTGCTTTATGCTCTTAGGAAGCCCTCCTGCTATCGTGGCATGGCTGGTAGCAGATTTGCCATGAAGCCAAAATATAACCTCTTGCTCCCAAACTTTGCTGCTGAATTGCATTTTTAAAAATTTGGCATAGGGGAGGATTATTACCTGAATAAAGGTGCCATCATATTAACAATCTTTAGCTGGTACAATTTTATTAAGTTGCAATCCGATTCAAATGTTTCTTCATGCCTCGCTGACTTTTTTTCCCTAGGCTATACCTATTTTTTGAACAGTGGCATGTCACTCTAAGATCAGCTGTGACCCTCAATCCCAAAGAAATTGGACAATGCAGATTATACGATGCAAAGAATGCCAGCAAAATTTCAGAGTTCTATCCAGAGCAAGTGGTCACGAACTTGATGGATTAGAATGGTGGTCAAAAATCATTTAATGAAAGATAAGGCATAATGAAGGTGCAGAAATTCCACTACAGTTAGTTTTTCATCGAATTTGGCTACTGCACAAGTGATAATGGTTTTGAATCTTCTAGAAAATGGTTCATGAATTTTTTTTAAAATTTATAGGGCTTATATCAGGGGTGGGTTCCTCCCGGTTCGGACCGGTTCGCCTGAACTGGTAGTGACCCACTGGTGACGTCACAATGACGTCACCGATCTTGTTCGGTCGGTGCCGGTCCGTGGGCGCCGCCATATTTGTTTTGAATTTTTATTTATTTATTTTTTTTTTTGAATTTTTTTGAATTTTTATTTTTCTTCTGAGCATGCGCAGAAGCCGAGTTCCGGCACTGTGCATGCGGTCGCCATCTTGTTTTTGGCTATTTTTTAAAAAAAAATCAGATTTTTCGTTACTGCGGCACAGGGGGGAGCGAACCGGCAGCGAGGTAAGTTGGAACCCACCCCTGGCTTATATGGCTGCCTATCTCATACAATTACTCTGGCTCACAATGGCTCACTGTTAGATAGTGGGTAGAGATGACAGGAGACAGACTTCCAAGCAGCTCTTTATTTCAGCTCTTGTATCAGCAACCAGCAAAGAGCAGTCTGACAGCTTGCCCTTTTATAGGGAGCTGTCAGACAGACCAGCCAATAGCGTTTGAGCTTTTTCCCGCTCAAACGCTGGACCTGGTTGGAACCATGCAACACAGTTATAACAGTTAGAACATAACACCCCTCCCCTACTGGATGGAGCAGTCCAGCATACGTAATCACGCAGGTAGGCGGGGCGTTTAGGAGCCCTNGATGACAGGAGACAGACTTCCAAGCAGCTCTTTATTTCAGCTCTTGTATCAGCAACCAGCAAAGAGCAGTCTGACAGCTTGCCCTTTTATAGGGAGCTGTCAGACAGACCAGCCAATAGCGTTTGAGCTTTTTCCCGCTCAAACGCTGGACCTGGTTGGAACCATGCAACACAGTTATAACAGTTAGAACATAACACCCCTCCCCTACTGGATGGAGCAGTCCAGCATACGTAATCACGCAGGTAGGCGGGGCGTTTAGGAGCCCT
>QLTV01000387.1:488956-500306 GCA_003457575.1 Thermophis baileyi
GATTTTTCTGTTTTAATCGAAATAATACGCTCGTAAACAACCGCTTTAAACTCAATGTACATCTTTCTAAACTTGACTGTAAAAAATATGATTTCTGTAATAGAGTTGTCAAAGTCTGGAATGCTCTACCTGATTCAGTTGTCTCAGCTACAAATTTTCACAGTTTCAGTCACAAATTGACCTTACATCATACTTAAGTGGTTAGTAGAGGGGGCGTGCATAAGTGCACTAACGTGCCTATCGTCCCTGTCACTGTATTTTTATTCTTTTATTCTTGTTCTCGTTTTTGTTTGACAAATTCTAATAAATAAATTAATTAATTAATGAGCCAGACTTTCTTGTTTTCAATAATTGTTCTATCAGGCATTGGTCTATTAGACCAAGATGCCTATCTGTTTGTATCTTAAGTTCCCATAAGATATAAAGTTCCCACTCCTTTTTCGAAACCTTCTCAATATCACGGTCCCAGTGATACTTGATACATTCAAATCCAAACCTCTGGTAATATTTCCAGTGAATAATTTTGGCAACATGGTCATGACTCTGCTGGTAGCCAGTTTTTGTAATTTTGGTGTAGCCAAAACTGATCAATTTTTTTCATCCTTTTCACAACAAAGGCCACATTTGCTGAATTTTCACTTTAATGCAATTCATTCTTCATTATTAATTAATATATTTCTTGATCATGTGAATTGTTATTAATCATTATTAATAACTGATATTATTGATTCATATTAAGGTTATTGATAATGATTTCTACAGCTATCCTGGATTTCCACACGCTTGTCCCATCCCAAAGAAAAACTCCATGAAGGAACTTTTCCTGTGGGGCCTTTTTTTTTTTTTTAAATTGGAAATGGAGGGAAACAATGGGGATTAATCAAGGAGGTTTCAAAGTGATAGAAATACGAGTAAGAGAAAAAGAGTTACACTTGCATTGATGATATTACCTAGTGTGTAGTAAACCATCTACAAGCAAATAACCAAGTTCAGAGGGCACTAAGAACTGCACAATACGAGCAATTACGCACAATCTCCTCCCATCGTTCAATGAGTTCAAAACAGCACCAAGAGAAATTCCAAAGAAATTATCAACTTTGTGACGGCAGAAAATCACAGGAAATAAAACATGCGAGGAATTGAAAGGCAGAATTTAGTGCGCACTAAAGCCTTGTTGTAGCATTATGACACAAGCTGTGCCTTTTTGTTATGTGCATTGTGGTATCCACATATTTATGAAAGGCGAAGAGCTTGACATGACAGTGTGACATTGCTTTCATAATTTGGAGAAAAAGTCCAGTCCGAGAGATACTTCGTTAATTAAACTACCAAGGCGGAAACCAAACACCCACCAAAACTGGCAGGGCAAGCTACTATATATAAAGAAGTAGCAAACCCAACACTCACTCACACTGATGATGCTATCTAGTTGAGTAATAAAATGTCTGCAAGCAAATGGCCAAGAGAGCATCATGGACTCCACAACTGGGAGCTTTCTCATTTACTGGCAACAATTTATTGAACATGCATGTATGCAGTTGAAGAGGCCACCTTTAGCAGATGGGGCAGAACACGGGACAGATGTTTTGTGGTTTATGTTAACAGCACATCAGTCATTGTAGTTCAGTGGTACATCATTTGCTTTCCATTCCAGAGGCCTCAAGTTCAATCCCTGGCATCTTCAGATAAAACTCTACGGTGAAGATCTTGGGATTTTTCTACAGTTTTGAGAATCCTAGCTTAGATGATTCCCAATAATATCAAGATGCCCCATGTTGGTTCCATGCCATTAGGCTTCCCCTTAGCTTTACTATCTCTTCGCTGTTGAAATTATAAGCTTCAGTTTATTCAAGGGAAGTGTATTTCACGCATCATATTAAATTCGATTCATCCCTTCTTTGAAGGAAATTAAGAGGTATTGAACATGATTCTCCCCCCATATATGCATGCAAGCATGAATGTGCATTTATATACACATAAATGTTTATAGATTAAATAAGCAGGACAAAAGGAAAAGGATTAGCCTGCAGTCTCCCATGAGCTTCTTGACCGAATGGGGATTTCACCACTAGTCTTCCCTGTCCTTATATATCTTCTCCAAGCTTCCACTATACCAAAATGGTAGGGTACAACTCTAGAGACTAGGACTCTGCACATCTACTGTCAAAACCTTGGATACAGCTCCTCCAGACTCCTGGAAGTTCTCAGAATATTTACTGAGGATGTCAATTGAAGAGTAAGCACATTAATTGGAATATTTACATTTGGAGCTTCAAACATTTTGCCCAGCTGCAAAATTAATAATCCCAGATTGTTAATAGCAATAGCAATAGCAATAGCAATAGCAATAGCACTTAGACTTAGATACCGCTTTACAGTGCTTTACAGCTCTCTCTAAGCAGTTCACAGAGTCAGCATATTGCCCCCAACAATCTGGGTCCTCATTTTACCCACCTGGGAAGGATGGAAGGCTGAGTCAACCTTGAGCCGGTGAGATTTGAACTGCCGAACTCGGCTCTTAACATCACAGGCAGTCCTCGACTTACAACAGTTCATTTAGTGACCATTCAAACGGCACTGCAAAAAGTGACTCATGACCGTTTTTCACACTTACGACCATTGCAGCATCCCCATGGTCATGTGATCAAAATTCAGATGCTTGGCAACTGACTCATATTTATGAACGTTGCAGTGTCCTGGAGTCACGTGGTTGCCGTTTGCGATCTTTCGACAAGCAAAGTCAACGGGGAAGCCAGATTCACTTAACCACCGTGTTAATCAAGGGGAGAAGCAACTTAGAACTAAGGAGAAATTTCCTGATGGTTAGAACAATTAATCAGTGGATCAGCTTGCCTCCAGAAGTTGTGAATGCTACAACACTGGAAGTTTTTAAGAGGAGATTGGACAACCATTTGTCTGAAATGGTATAGGGTTTCCTGCCTGAGCAGTGGGTTGGACTAGAAGACCTCCAAGCTCCCTTCCAACTCTGTTATTTCTATTTCTATTTCTACTAAGTTAAGAACTGCAGTGATTCACTTAGCCACTGTGGCAAGAAAAGTCGTAAAATGGGGCAAAACTCACTTAACAAATGTCTCACGCAGCCACAGAAATTTTGGGCTCAGTTGTGGTCGTAAGTCGAGGACTACCTGTATTAAATTATCCGTGAATGGACATGAAATAAAATGAAATGAAATTTTGTCTTGGCACCCGTTCCATCCATGCTGGGTTGTTTTTCTCCCCCCCCCCCCTATTTTTTGAAAGTGAGTCCACAATATACAACTCAGCGTCCAAGCTGAGACCTCAGCCTGGAAGAGATTGTGGTTTCTTCTACTTTATCCCCCTCTTTTTCACCCACTGCTCTCCACTGATCATAATATATATGCATTCACAAACAAAGACGCAGCTATGCTTCATTTTAAGTGATGGGTTCAGTCATCCCCTTCTCCAGGCACTTGATGAATTAGTAACTTCAGTTCAATAGTTGCTAAGCAAGACTGGTTCTCACAATGAGATCGCCTTCACTGAAGTCCTGGAAAACTTTCTGTAGAGACTGCAGAATTAGATCCATCACTTGGACTAATGTGATTTCCCTCCTACATCTAGCCGCCTTCACCTTGAGCTAAACTATTGCAATATGCAAATATGTTCCTAACACCATAGAACTAAATAATACCTTTGTCCCAAGAAAAATCAACATTACAGGTAGTCACTGATTTATGACTGTAACTGACCCTGGAATTATGGTCATAAGTCATATCAGTTGTTAAGTGGTTCCACCATGTGACTGCACCCAATTTTATTACCTTTTTTTGCAGAGGTCATTAAGTGAATCCATTGTCCACCATGGGCATTTTTGCTGGAAACCAGAAGCAAATGCTGGTTTCCAGAAAAAACAACAACAACATAAAGAGCCATGGTGACGCAGTGGATGCAGTGGTTAGGTTGCAGGCTAATTCTGCTGACTGTCAGCAGTTCGATTCTGACCGGCTCAAGGTTGACTCAGCCTTTCATCCTTCCGAGTTGATAAAATGAGGACCCAGATTGTTGGGAGTGATAGGCTGACTCTGTAAATCGTTTAAAGAGGGCTGTAAATCACTATGAAGAGGTATATAAGTCTAAGTGCTATTGCTATATATCACTGCTATGTCACCGTGGGACACTGAAAAGTATAGTAAGTTCAGGCTGATTGCCAAGAGATCCAAAATGGGATCATGTAACTAAGGGGGTGGCAGCCATTTGATGTTCAAACCTGAGTTGTAAGTAGCTTTGGGGGAGGTCTATTATAACTCCAAACGGTTGCTAAATCAAGGACTACTTACACGTTGGATCAAATCAAACCATAGTAAGATCTGTGGAAGTTTTGATTCCTGAAGGAGAAAGTTCAGCAATTCTGAGTAATGAGGTCAGGCATTATTATTTGGGAGAATAAATATAGCTCTAAGTTCAAACTGTGTTACGTTTATTTTGTTTTTGTTGTATTTATTTTTCTGCAGGAGATGCCAAATTATATATTCTCTGCTAAGCTATACTAGAACAATAATCTGTTGTGATAACATGCATTTTCATTGTTGCCAACTATGGTGACTGTAATGGTATGTTAATGGTTCAGAGCTGATGTTCCTGCCCACCTTATCACTCTGTTTTAAGATAGAGATACTCCTCATCGCATATTTATAACATATTTAATAAATAAAAACAATAAAATAAAATAGCATGCTTATTTTCCTTATTGGGTTGTTAATTTGTTCTTCCTGCAACAAATTCTACACCGATTTTTCTTTTTCTTTCTCTTAGGTCTTCCCGCGTACTTATATTTAGGGAAAATGAAATTACCAGTCCAAAGTAATTTAAATGTGAGTTCAGAACATGCTGAACTAGGCTAAAATAAAGATAAATAATCTGCAGTTTAGTGTATTGCATGAAAACAGTCATTACCTTAGACTTTTCTTCTGTGAAAAAGGCCATTATGTTAATCCATAATATGGTTAGAAACTGGAAACGCTGGGTGTTGTTAGCATGCATTTATGACTAAGCATTATGTGTGAAACCAACCAGAAATTGAACTCAAAGCTATTTACCAGTATTGTAACATACTAGTTGTGATATTATGCTGACTCACTATCTGTTTTTGTTTTTGTTTCTGGTGCCCTCGAGTCAGTCTTGACTCCTGACAACTGCCTGGTACTGTCACTGCAGTTTTCTTGGCAAGAGTTTTGGAAGTGTCTGTGGAGATTCTCAGTCATCCAGGTCAGGGTTGTCCCAAAAGTGCTTTTTCCAAAGACAACTGGACTTTGTTTTTTCCTTGAAGACGCTTCTTGGATGAGAAGCGAAACGTCTTCAAGGAAAAAACAAAGTCCAGTTGTCTTTGGAAAAAGCACTTTTGGGATTTCTGGAAGTGGTTTGCCATTGCTTCCTTTGTAGTGAGTGAGTGCATGGCCCAAGGTCAACCAGTTGGATTTAAGGTAAGGCGGGACTATAACTCACAGTCACCCAGTTTCTAGTCTGATGCCTTAACTATTATACGAAACTGGCTGTCTTCTATCAGAGAGGTCCTTGATGCTCTCTGAACTTGATGGTCTTTTTGCAGACATTTGATAACCAATCCAGGTAACATTATCAATGTTGTTACCTAGTTTGGTAATGAAATGTCTACAAGAAAACTACCAAGCTCAGAAAGCACCAATGAGCTCTCATTTCAACCCTGAGCTACAAATATTTTCCTCCATCAATCTCTTCTAGCTCTTACATGATCTGAAAAATCATTAAACCAAACCAATTCAAACAATTTCTATTTTGTATAAAATATGTCTTCCGATACTTTGACTTGACTAGGTTACGAATAGAATAGAATAGAATAGAATAGAATAGAATAGAATAGAATAGAATAGAATAGAATAGAATAGAATAGAATAGAATAGAATAGAATAGAATAGAATAGAATAGAATAGAATAGAATAGAATAGAATAGAATAGAATAGAATTAGAATTCTTTATTGGCCAAGTGTGATTAGACACACAAGGAATTTGTTTCCGGTGCGTAAGCTCTCAATGTACATACAACAATAGTGATAGAACTATTGTACTGTAACAAGATTAAGATTTAGTTAAAAAAGAAAAGAAAAAAACCTAGCACTTTCTAAAATTTGAAAATGTTAAGCTCATCATTAAAATCCAAAGTTTTAGGAAGTTATTTTGGTTATTTATTGTATCATTATCAGTCTTCTTCAAGCTGATACCTTCTAGAATCTGGCATGATAGGAGCTTCAAACCACCCGTATAGAAGATACCAGCTTCAGAAATATTGATCTGGTCTATTTATATAAAGTCAAATTGCTGAGGCTTTGTCATACTATAATGTAAGCAAGACACAAAACTCAAAGTTCAATTTTAAAGAAGACTGCAGCTTTGCAGAGAGAATTAGAATCAATACTAAATGGCTGGCATTGATTTTTATACGATACAGTAAAAGCTAGGTGCTTTGCATGTAGTATGGCAATTCCTTTCAGGTTTTGGCAAGCCATTGTCATATTTTGGGGGAGAATCCTACACAAATCTTTAAAAATTACACCAGCAAAATGAGAAAGCTGGTTTTCAGTTGCATGATTTTTCTTTTCTTTGTTTTAAACAAAAACTAAAAGGGTACATTTCTATTCTTCTGCACTTGACACAATTATGTTGCTTTTAAAAAATCTTAGATCTTCCTGATCTACAAAACATTGGAAATATCAGCCCTCCCTCCTTTGATGATACCACAACCATGCCTTCTTTGAAATTTGGAGGTAGAAGAAATATTGCAAAGAATAATAATTGAGGCTTACTCAAAAACATGCCCTTCTCTTTGCATAGAACATAGAATAATAGGGTTGGAAGGGACCTCGAAGATCTTCTAGTCCAACCTCCTACCCTGCCTACAGAGATTCTTTGCTATTTTTCCATGGAGAGTCTCAATCATACAAGTCATGGTGTCCCAAAGGTGCTTTTTCAAAAGGCAACTGGACTTTTCTTTGTTTTTGCCTGAAGACCTTTCACTTTTCATCCAAAAAGCTTCTTCAGTTCTGACTGAATGGTGAAGAATGGGAGGATTTATATTCCTTGCAGTCATCTAGTCATTAGCACTCTTTCTAAGAGTCCTTGAGACCACTTGGAGGTTTATCTGTGCCCTCAGGGTCATCTGAGTAGTGCAAATGGGAATGGAGCCTTCTTGGAACTGCTGAAAGGCCTGTGTTGTAAACAAGAGATAGTGCCGTATTCGTTCCCCTCTGTTGAGAGTGGGCTGTTCAGTCTTAATGTAGATTAGCCTCTTTGACCCCTTTCAACCCAGCAGTCCTCTCTATCCAGAATGTGCACTTTGCTGTCTTCAAAAAAGTGACCTTTGTCTTTGAAATGCAGATGGATTGATGAATCTTGTCCTGATGGGTTTGTTGTCCTATGCTGTGCCATGCATTTGTGAAGTGATTGTTTTGTTTCTCCAATGTACAGATCTGCACATGTCTCACTGCATTGTACTTCACATGTCACATGGTTCAGTTTGTATCTGGGTGTTTTATCCTTGACGGGGGAGACAAGCTTCTGCCTTAGTCTATTTTGGGGTTTAAAGTGTGCGTGTATATTGTGTTGGTTGAAAATCCTCCTGAGCTTTTCAGATATTCCTGCAACGTATGGAATGACAACGTTGCTTCCTTTGGTGTTCTCTTCTTTGTCTGTTTTGGAGGAGCTCTTCCTGGGTCTTTTTATTTATTTATTTATTTGGTGAAAGCCCAGTTGGGATAGCCACAAGTTCTGATGGCCCACTTTAGTTCTTTTTCTTTTCCTTCTTTGCTGGTAGACAAATTTTCAGCCTGGTGGTGTAAGATTCTAGTCACTGATCATTTGCTATTTCTCATTTGGGAATCTATTGAAGATTTAGGTCCTTTAGTCACTGATTAAAGCAAATGTCTACAACTTAATTTGTGGTTCCAAATATTGAAACAATAATAATTTGGCCACATATTCCAAAGTAATCTTTTTTTCAAGAGTGTAAAAATTCTAAATAGATTCACTTCTTTACAGAAGCCATCATGCTGCCACTTAGGGACTGTAATCACTTATTTTGTGTATTTATTTAATACCCTTGCGTACTATTTTACTTTTCTTTTTTTAAAAAAAGTCCTCAAATTAATCATAACACACGAGTTGATTTTTAGAAATTAGAGATTTGTTGCTCACAAGAGTAAGGTTTCCCCAACTTTTGGAATTTTGCTATCTACCCATAAACTATGTTTCATATTTTGGCTTGATTTGGCTTTTCAAAACCTGAAGGAATTACTAGTAAAAGGGCAAATAACACAAAAGAATTCCCAGAATATCAGCCTTTTCCAAGCATTTCTTTGAGGAATATAGATATGAATTAGTCAGAGAAAGTAAACAGTGAGATAGGCAGCATATACAGAATATAAAAAGAAAAAAGGAGAGGGAGAAGGAGAAGGAGAAGGAGAAGGAGAAGGAGAAGGAGAAGGAGAAGGAGAGGGATGGAGGGAGTGAGGGAGCGAGGGAAGGAAGGAAGGAAGGAAAGAAGGAAAGAAGGAAAGAAGGAAAGAAGGAAGAAAGGAACGCTCATATTAAATAAGGCCAAAAACCCAATCCACCAGTTCCTATCTGCTGCCCATCTATTCACTATGGGAAAATTATATTTTATAGCAAGTGGAATTCAGAAGCATAAGTGGAGTGATACACAGCCACATTGACCAATAGCCATTAATCCTTCCACACATTTGTCTAATCCCCTTTTTAAGGCTATTCGACTTGATGGACATCAATATACTTCGTGGTAGTGAATTCTAGTTTAGCTACATACTACAGTATGTGAAAAAAATAATCTTGTCTTCTTCTATCCTAAATCCTATGCAACTTAGTGTCATTCAGTGAACACCACTCCTGGCTTTGACTATTTATCTGTTCTATGCATAATGTGAAACACTTCCATCACCTTTTTTATTTATTAAATTTATATTATTAAATTTATCTTGCTATAAGCAACTCTGGGTGGCTTATAGCATGATAAAAACAATATCATCATCTTCTTCTTTTAACGACCCCATAATCCCTTGTGGGGTGGAGTCTTGAGCAACTGAATGGAGCTGAGTGTTTACTGGCCGGATGCCCTTCCTGTCACCAATGCGGAGCTTTGTTCAGCAGATATATTCTCATTGTGCCCAGAGAGAGAAATATCTGCCTCTACTTAGGATCAAACTCACAGCCTCCTGATTGTGAGGCGAGAGCTCCACCTCTAGGCCACCACACCACTCCATGATAAAAACAATAAAACATTAAAATGATAAATATTAAGATTACAATTAACAAAAATTAATTAAGATAGGAATCAGATACAAAAGGGTGGAGATGGGGCCTTCTTTTTAAACCATACCCCTCCAGCATGGAAAACGCCCCATGGAGACCCTGTGCAGAGTCAGGTTTTAAGGTTCTTCTGAAAGGCTAAGAGGATGGGGATGGATCTCATCTTGACGGGCCTCAATATTCCAGAGGGTGGGAGCACAGCAGAATGGGCACTTCTCCTGCACCCCACCTGCCAGAATTCCTTAACTGGCAGGGTCCATCCATAGCAAGCTTCCCTTTTCACTCTCTTTTTGGAGGTGTGGGGGTTTCAGCAAAGATGAGTTAACCTTTCTTTATAACAGAGTTGCCTCTGGTTCAGTAGTGGGTTTCAAAAAATTTTACTACCGGTTCTGTGGGCGTGGCTTGGTGGGCGTGGTGTGGCTTGGTGGGCGTGGCTTGGTGGGCATGGCAGGGGAAGGATACTGTAAAATATCCATTCCCACCCCACTCCAGGGGAAGGTTACCGCAAAATCCCCATTTCCTCCCGATCAGCTGGGACTCGGGAGGCAGAGAATAGATGGGGGTGGGGCCAGTCAGAGGTGGTATTTACCGGTTTTCCGAACTACTCAAAATTTCCGCTACCGGTTCTCCGAGCTACTCAAAATTTCCACTACCAGTTCTCCAGAACTGGTCAGAACCTGCTGAAACCCACCTCTGCTCTGGTTTATTCTAGTTTTGGTGAGCAGAAGATCATGTTGAGAGAAATAAGGATGCATGCCTTGAAGGACATTTCAATGCAATGAGCTGAGTAAATTCTTACTGCCTACGAGTTCTTGCCAAACTTCAGTGGCACCTCGATGGTGGCATAATAAAAAAAGGGCTCGCTTGTTGATGTTTTGTTCTTAATATAAGACAATTATTACAATTCTTCAGAGCAAAAAAACAAAACCTTGTTTTATTATGCATTTTGCGTAGCTGTTTTAAGATCCCCCTACTCTCCCATCCCAGCTCCTGGCAACTGATGTGTTTCTGGAATACACAAAGGTGAATTAATTTTCAAAAGAGGTTTCTTATCAAACAGCACTATAGGCTCAGACATTTAATGACTCAACAAGAGATTTCTCAACCCGAATCTAAAATGCCAGGGCCTTTGACCTCTCTGAGGTGCTTTGCTTGGACAAGTTCCTACAGTTTTCTTGGGACGTTTTCTTCAATATCTTTGCAAAGACCCAAAGCAAAACTTTAATTCCAAGTTAGTCAAATATGTAACTAGTTACATATTACAAGTAATGGTTGTATTTCTATGCCTAGAATAATATTCTTAATCTCAAGTGTGATCGAAGATAGCGCCAGCCGAGCTAATTGCCTAGTGTTTCCCAATGGACTGATTCTGGGATAATTAATTCAGCTGAAATGCCTTTCCTTAAGAACTACCTTTCTCAGCACAATTTTGTGCTGGGTTTCAAACTCGGAAAAGCCTGTGAGATTCTCTGGAGTGCACTGACACTTAAAAGAACAATGCAGGTTGAACGGAGTCATTCTGAACATCAAGATAAGCTCATTTGGAGCATAATTGCATTAGCCAACTGAACGTCCTGGACAGAGGACTTAGACATATGCCGCCTTCGATCTGACCTAAGTGTAGCACACAAAATTATATGCTACAATGTCCTACCTGTCAATGACTACTTCAGCTTCAACCGAAACAATACACGAGCTCACAATAGATACAAACTTAATGTAAACCGCTCCAAACTTGTTTGCAAAAAATTCGACTTCAGCAACAGAGTGGTCAATGCCTGGAATACATTACCCGACACTGTAGTTTCTTCCCCAAATCCCCAAATCTTTAACCTTAAACTGTCTACCATTGACCTCACCCCATTCCTAAGAGGTCTGGTGCATAAGTGCACCAGCGTGCCTACCGTTCCTGTCCTAAAGTCCCCATGTATTCGAAAAATATGTACTCAAAACCATGTTTGTACTTATTATATACTCATATTAATGTTTATACTTTGCTGTAATCATATACATGCTC
>QLTV01000387.1:525401-540039 GCA_003457575.1 Thermophis baileyi
TCACATGGCCAGTGCTATGTGGCATGCTCCATAGTCAGTTCACCTGACAGCCTGGTCATCCTCCAGCGAGACAGCAAAACCAGGAATGTTGTTTACCGGGAGGTCCTGAGCAATTCCGGAAAGTGGTGAAGACCTGGCTCTTCCGGCAGGCTTGGGGCCGTTGATCTCGCCTCTGTAATTGGCGAGATCCGGCCATGGAACAGTGTGTATGAGTTTTTAACTGTTTTTATTATGTTTTCTTTTAATAGTTTTTTATATTGTTGTGAGCCGCCCAGAGTCCCTTGGGAGTTGGGCAGCATACAAATTTAATAAATAATAATAATAATAATAAATAATTCATCTGAGGGACGAATTGAAAGTCTATGCTATGCAACTTATTAGTCTGGCTACATAGACAAAACAGCCACGGTTGCTGCTGGGATTAAAGGGCTTAAGCCCATCTATTTCATTGTTGTTACACTTACAATAATGTCTTCATCTGTAACAGAAACTTAGCTTATCATCTCTAATGAAATAATACAGTCCCTTTTTTAACTACTCATTAATTTTCAAGCTTTAAGTGTCAATTTATCAAGCCCTATCACATAGTTTCGTAGCGAAGCATGGGTATCAGCTAGTATTACATATGGACATTCCCTCATGAAGAACCACATGAGTGTAGCTCTTAAGAAGGGGTACCGTGTTTCCCTGAAAATAAGACCCTGTCTTATATTTTTTTGAACCCTGAAATAAGCGCTTGGCCTTATTGCCATCCACTCAAAAGCCCAATTGGGCTTATTATCAGGGGATGTCTTATTTTGGGGGAAACAGGGTAGGAAATAGCTTCTTCAGCAGCAAGACAAGATAGATAAGATAATCTTTATTGTCATTTTTTTCTGTAAATACACTGTGTGTGTGTGTGTGTGTGTGTGTGTGTGTGTGTGTGTGTGTGTGTGTGTGTGTGTGTGTGTGTAACAAGGAACCCTTGGTGAGGGAGAAACCATTAACTCCATTCATTTTTCCATTTACAATGTCCCAGTAATTGTAGGAGTTCCATTTGTGATATTCCATTGATGATACAAAGGCAAGTATTCCACCAAAAGTGATATAGTACAGAAGGGAAAAGAAATGAATAAGTTACAATGACTGCATAAATCCCAATTCATAAAAAATAATAATGTCAGGCTGACACAGTTTCAACAAGACAAGTATTATCATTTCAGGGCGCTTTATATGTACAGGAGATAAGTTGTATCTATCCTGGCATGTGGGAATGGTAAATCTTGGTTTTGTTCAGTTTTCTTTCTTTCTTTTTCTTTTTCTTTTTGCAGGTTAATTTCATCCTGTTGCCACCTCAATTTTTCCCCTGGAGAGGGGGAAAAAAAACTACAGAAATTATTTCTTCAGATTTTCCGGCACATTTCTTTAAAATATGCATGCCATTGTGTACTCGTCCTATTGATTATATGTTGCCCTCCCTGTAATATGCATTTACATGCCATATACCATTACATTTTTCCATAATAAAAGCATTCATACAAGGACTCTTTTTTATCAGAGAAGGTGCAGATTTCAATATGCTGCTATATTCCAGTTCAGGGGGTGCATATTTATGTCTGTCTCTCTTGTATCTGCCCAGACGATCTGATCTGGCAGGGTTATGGCCAGGTTCTTTCAATTTAAACAATGCCACCTATCAGGAACCCAGAAGCACACCTTCTCCATAGCAGGTCCTGCCCTCTGCAATGAGGCTCCTCTGAGATTTGAACGGCTCCTATCCTGTTTTTGCTTCTAAAGACCCTGAAAACATTGGCTCTTCGCCCAGGCCTTTGGCAAGCATGATTGAAGCACCATTTTGTCTTGTGAAGGCTCTTTTCTCCCCAAGGACCAGACACACCACAGCGTAACAAATCTGTGCCCAATACTTTATTTCAGCACACACCTTCCCCAACCACAAAACAACACTTTGGGTCACCTCTCCCCTTCAAACACTTTGCAAGGTAATGTTTCCATATGAATATGTCTTCAAAACTCAGTCTTTTACAATCAGTCTGTTAAAACTCAGCTTGCACAAAAGTCTCAAAGTCAATAAAGGAGCACACAACAGTTGCCTTTTTCTAGAATATAGAATAGCAGAGCTGGAAGGGACCTTGGAAGTCTTCTAAACCAATCCCCTGCTCAAGCAGGACACCCTATATTATTCCAGATAAATGGCTGTCCAGTCTCTTCTTGAAAACCTCCAGTGATTGAGCACTCACAGCTTCTGGAGGCAAGCCATTCCACTGATTTGTTGTTCTCACTGTCAGGAAATTTCTCCTTAGTTCTAGATTGGATCTCTCCTTGATAAAGTTTCCAACCCTTACTTCTTGTCCTGCCTTCAGATGGTTTGGAGAATAGGTTGACCCCCACTTCTTTGTGGCAGCCCCAGTGGTGAATTCAATTTTTTTTACTACCAGTTCTGTGGGCGTGGCTTGGTGGGCGTGGTGTGGCTTGGTGGGCGTGGCTTGGTGGGCGTGGCAGGCGAAGGATACTGCAAAATCTCCATTCCCACCCCACTCCAGGGGAAGGATACTGCAAAATCTCCATTCCCTCCCCACTCTGGGGCCAGCCAGAGGTGGTATTTGCCCGTTCTCCGAACTACTCAAAATTTCCGCTACCGGTTCTCGAGAACCTGTCAGAACCTGATGGATTTCACCCCTGGGCAGCCCCTTAAATATTGGAAGACTACTATCATATCACCCATAGATCCTCTTTTCATTAGACTAGATGTACCCAGTTCTCACAACTGTTTATTGTATGCTATGGTTTAGCAAGAAGTCTTGTACTAGTTGAGAGGAAGTGCTGTTTCAGTGTGTTTGCTCCTCTTCTAGGTGCTGCCCAGCTCCAGCTCTAGCTCCAAGCTCTGCTCTTAAGCAAGATTGCTTTTGAGCACTCCAGCTGAACTTCAAGCCAAGCTCCAGGCAGGACTCCCACCAGAATATACAGTACTGCTTGCTGTACCTTGTGGTCCTGGCAGTTGATTGATAGTTATCTGGCCTGCCCTTAATAGATGTTAATCTTCAGAGGTTGCCTCCCACTTACTCACTTGTAAGCTATTTGCTATCTCCTTTTCTCCTACACACCCACCTCTGATTTAGCATTTTATTTTGTAAACTAAGGGTCTGGGTGGTGTGAGGCTGCTTCTGGATGTTGACATGTCCTTGAAAATGACAAAGTGTGTTGGAATTCAGCTGGAATATCTGTGAATACAGCTCTGAGGAAAGGGATGAATGCCAGAAGGGTGTGTGTGTGTGTGTGTGTGTGTGTGTGTGTGTGTGAGAGAGAGAGAGAGAGAGAGAGAGAGAGAGGGGGGGGGCGGGGAGGGAATGGAACGGAATGGAATTCAGCAAGGTTTCTCTTCCCCACCCCCATTTGCTCTTCAAGGAGAGAGAGAGAGAGGGAAGGGGGGGGGGGGAGGGGGGGGGGGGGAGGGAGGGAGAGAGGGAGAGAGAGAGAGAGAGAGAGAGAGAGAGAGAGAGAGAGAGAGAGAGAGCTTGTCTGCAGGCCTTCAGCTACTTTAGAAATGACTAATTTCACTCTTTCAACTCTTTTTCTTTGTCATAATCTCTAGGAGTTGGATGGCATCTGTATAGTGTTCAGAAGCCCCTATTTCAATGTATCCCTTTAATTTCCTATTTCTAAGCATTATGCACTCCTCAAAGTTCCCAGTAGCAAAACAATTGTCTTCTCAATCTGTTAAACATCGAAATTCCCTCATGCAGGTGCTAGAAGGACAATTCTATGAAGAAACTGAGATATTTCTTTGGAAACTAAAGCTGGATAGAATTCTGTATTGGCCACGTGTGATTGGACATGGAAAGAATTTGTCTCCAGTGCATAAGCTCAATAGAGTTCCAGTTTGTACTGGAAACATTTATATAAAAAAATTACGAAGTGCCAACAGCATATAATTTATTTTATTTATTTGTTAAATTTCTATTTGCCACCTAGCTTACCGTGGGGCTATGGTAGGCAGCTTACAATAATAAAAAGAAAGAAAAATGAAAGGAGTGTAAGCAGAAGTAAAATACTAGAATAAAAAAAATGACAAAAGAACATGAGAGTAGAACATCAATATGATAGCTAGAAAGATAATGGGTATATTCTGTCTAATGTGCCTTTGAGTCAATTTTTGATTCCCTGCTTGACTGCCTGGTCTAATCTCTACAGTTTTCTTGGCAAGGTTTTTTGGATAGTGGTTTTTTGGATAGTGGTTTGCCTCCTTCCTAGGGTTGAGAGAGAATGACTAGCCAAAATCTCCCAGCTGGTCCCTAATGTGGGACTAGAACTCATAGTCTCCCCGTTTTTAGTATGGTATCTTAACCACTACGCCAAACTGGATCTCTCTTCGATACCTAAAAATTCACCTAGGGTTTCTATCTGTTCTTTGTACTACTTACTTGTTAAGGTGATTTGTATATAAACCTTATATTAAAAAATTCTGCAAAGCACCCAAAAAGCAATGGGTGGAAACTAATCAAGGAGAGAAGCAACCTAGAACTAAGGAGAAATTTCCTGACAGAACAATTAATCAGTGGAACAGCTTGCCTCCAGAAGTTGTAAATGCTGTAAGTTTTTAAGAAGAGATTGGATAACCATTTGTCTGAAATGGTATAGGATAGGGTTTCCTGCCTAAGCAGGGGGTTGGACTAGAAGACCTCCAAGGTCCCTTCCAATTCTGTTATTCTATTCTATTCTAAAATTTTGTTTTTTAGATTTATGTTAGGCCTCCTACGTAAAGCAGACAGGAAATATAACTAGATGAGCTAATTATACTTTATTGTTAGGCTACATTAACACAATCTTGCAGGTATGAAGGTACAAGCTTCCCGCTGACATTTTTAATTGCCTGAACAATTGGGAGGGGTCCTTTCTAAGCTTCTTCTGCTAACTATTAAGCCACTAGGGTCTCCTCCCTCCCTCTCTTATTTCTTTGTTTCCTAAGGTAGCATTTCTTCCCCTTGCTCCTCATTCTCACATACCATTACTACTATGGCAATTGGGTATTCTTGGAACTTAATCATGGCCCTACACAGCCTCAGGTTGGGGATGGCTAATTTTGTGTATTGCAAGAATCTTTAACATCATGTGCTGAATGCCTTGCACCTTCCAGCAACCATGTAAAAATGGCACTTCTTATTACTCATGGCATGAACCACCCGAGCGTCCACATCTGCTTCTCCTTTTGTGCTCCAGGAATTGTAGGCAGTTGCTGGTAGAATGTTTCATTTCAAAACCATTGCAAACATTCTCTGGCTTCGGAAACGCCGCATGAAAAGTCTGTTGTATTCCAGTTGTATTTCAAGAGACGGGGGAAGAATAGGGTACCCAGGAGCTGTGGATTCTACCCTGGGACTGTCAATCCTGTATGGTGAGTAAATGTTGACAGTTTACCTTGGCAAGGATGACGGCTGTCATTGAACTGAAATGCAGCCCAGTTTTTTGGCCAGAAGTCCCCCTTAACAGCCGATAATTTTCATACAAAAAACAAAACAAAACAAAATCAAATATAAATGTTTTTTTTTCCTGGAATGTTGGGTTCTACAGGGAAACTATCAAAGAATAAAGAAACACAGTTACATTTGAACGACATTTGAAGCCAAAAATACTTACCTACCTATCTACCTACTTTACTACATCCATCCATCCATAAAACATTGCTCTGACTTTAAAATATGAATTGTACAGGAAATTTTAAATTTGGCCCTCCTGTACATTCACTAGACATGTTTGGAAACTTTAGTCACTCGTATTTTTTCTAACCTAGCCAGGGTTATAATGTAACTAGAATGAGGAAGATAAAACTCTGAGATCCATGGAGAAAAGGTAGGATTGAACTATCGTGTCACATTGAACATGCACACAAATGCAGAATTCCTTTAAACTTTAGGAGGAGATTCATTGGAAAGATGACCCTGTTGGTGTTTGACATTTTTCTCTCTCTGTGTCTCTCTCTGTCTCTCTCCCTCCCCGCCCCACCTCTCTCTCTCTGTGCAGACATCCTGCAACATATCCCCCAGGGGTGGGTTCTAACTTACCTCGCTGCCGGTTCGCTTCCTCCTGCGCTGCGTGGCTGCGCCTCGTGGGCGCTGTGCCGAAAAATCTGAAAAAATCCCCCCCCCAAAAAAAGCCAAAAACAAGATGGTGACGCATGCGCAATGCCGGAAATTCGGCTTCTGAGCATGCGCAGAAGAAAAAAAAAAACCTGGAAAAAAATTCAAAAAAAATAAATAAAAAAAAAATAAATAAAAGATGGCGGCGCCCACAGACCTGCACTGACCGAATTGGATCCGTGACATCACTGTGATGTCACCAGCGGGTCGCTACCGGTTCAGGTGAACCGGTCTGAACCGGGAGGAACCCACCTCTGATATCCCCAATTATGACCGAGATTGTCTGCTTCCAACCAACCGCTTTTATAGAACTGGCTCATTATGTACATTGTGATAATTTGTGACTCATTACCTTGCAACATCCACCACCTGCTACATGTTGAAGCCGATTCAGGCTGACAATCCAATGGCAAAATCCCAAACATGCACCAATGAAGTGGGAAAATTACCAAATATATTAGCCACGCTTCCATTTAGCTTGGTGGGTCAAATGGGCATCATCCAATGAAGTCCATTAATTAATTAATTTTCGTTGATATTGCACCTTTATTATTTTAATAAATAACTCAAAGCAGCACACGCATGTCATTTCCTTGTTCACTACATGCTATCACTGTTTCTCTTTTAATTGCTAAGTCATAACATTTGTCTAAAATCTGTTTGAATGATCCAGAGATGATTTGGAAAGCTAGCTAGAAGAGGCCCACGTAGTTCAGCTGTATATTGTTTGCATCAGAAGTGGGTTCCTCCCGGTTCGCACCGGTTTGCCCGAACCGGTAGCAACCCTCTGGTGATGTCACAGTGACATCACAGATCCAGTTCGGTCGGTGGCAGTCCGTGGGCGCTGCCATCTCTTTTTTTGAATTATTTTTTATTTTTTATTTTTTGAATTTATTTATTTTTTTGAATTTTTTTCCGGGTTTTTTTTCTTCTGCGCATGTGCAGAAGCCAAGTTTCCGGCACTGTGCATGCATCGCCATCTTGTTTTCGGCTTTTTGGGAGGGGATTTTTTCAGATTTTTTGGCACTGCGCATGCGCATGCGCACGCACCCACAAGGCGTGGCCACACGGCACGGGAGGAAGCAAACCGGCAGCGAAGTAAGTTAGAACCCACCCCTGGTTTGCATGCATGCAAAGATGCAATTGAGTATTCAATAAGAGATGCTCAATGATGTAGACATATTGTCCATTGGGTTGATTATTTGTCAATTATCAATAATAGGGTCCAAGTCAATCTTGGAAATGGACAAGAAATAACAATAATTGCAGACCAATTGCTATAGAAATAAATTTCCCTATTTTCCTCCATTCTCAGAGCTTTGATTTTCAACTTCATATTTCCTTATTTTCTCCCAGGTAATTAATAATATGTAGCACATATCTAATTAACTGAGCCACAGTTATGGAGAAATAATAGCCAGAGAGAAAAAAAGGTAACTTTTTCCCCTCTGATTAAATTTAATCCTAACACAGGAACATATCTGAAAACATTGCCACACATCGTCATCTAGTTTAAGAGGGAGGGGAAATCCCTATCATATTGGCCCAATTGTATTATAAAATCTTTTCTCAAGATCTGGTCTTGAATTAGAAGAAGATAATTTTTTGTGAATTAAACCCTCATGCATTTTTGTATGGACTGTTAAAACTTTGGGATTTTAATCAGGGGTGAAATTCAATTTTTTTTTACTACCGGTTCTGTGGGCGTGGCTTGGTGGGCGTGACTTGGTGGGCATGGCTTGACTTGGTGGGCGTGGCTTGGCTTGGTGGGCGTGGCAGGGGAAGGATACTGTAAAATCTCCATTCCCTTCCCACTCCAGAGGAAGGTTACTGCAAAATCCCCATTTCCCACCCCACTCTGGGGCCAGCCAGAGGTGGTATTTGCCGGTTCTCCAAACTACTCAAAATTTCCGCTACCGGTTCTCCAGAACCTGTCAGAACCTGCTGGATTTCACCCCTGATTTTAATGCTGTACTATACAGGTAATGACTTCTTTGACCATGATACTGGGAAATTATAGAGAAGAGTTGTTTTATTTCAGAGCTTATCTCTACGAAATGAAATGATCGTCTGATCAAACCATGCTGGTTTAAAATGTTTAGCCATTTAAATAAACAGAACACCTGTTAATATGAAGCAGAATGCCAGCCAGCTTTACAGTAGATGGCTTTGGGGCTGATGCAAATCGATTGAATTTAATCAGTGGAGCCTATGATGGCCATGATCTCATAGTGCCTGGAATAAGCTTCCCCAAAGCCATAAGAAATGTTGATTTTCCTTTTCCAGAGAGACAGATTGGAGATGAACTCTTGAGTGGGGAATTTAACATCAGATTCAGCTTCTATCATGTTTACCAGTATCCAGGACTAGCTTTTCTTCCATAGTGAAAACAAAGAATATACTAAACAAGGGGAGCATAAGAAATAATGTAAAATCAATCAGAAATGCAGGGAGGTGATGTGCATCTTTGAGTTGTTAAGTCATCCCAGTTCTCAGACAACACATTCAGTCAGACTATGAAAAAAAATAGATACCTTGCAATGAATGAGACACACAATTCCGCCTTCTACCTCATAGTTCCCAGCAACCGGTAAGATCCCACAGAGTTGGTCTCCTCCAGGTTCCGTCAGCTAAGCAGTGTCGGCTGGCGGGCCTGCGGGGAAGGGCCTTCTCTGTGGCTGCCCCGGCTCTCTGGAACCAGCTACCCCCTGAGATCCAGACTGCCCCCACCCTATTGGCCTTCCGGAAAGCATTGAAGACCTGGCTTTTCCGGCAAGCTTGGGGCCGTTGATCTCACAATTTGCGAGGTCCGGCCTTGAATGATATGTATGTATGTGACTGTTAACTGGTTTTCTTATATTTTATGATGTTTTAAATGTATTTTCTATACCCTGTTGTAAGCCGCCCAGAGTCCTTTGGGAGTTGGGCGGCATAGAAATACAATTAATTAAATTAAATTAAATTAAATTATATTCTTTTAAAAAAAGAAAGAAAATCAAAAACAGCATAGAATCCAGAACCATTATCATATCTTCACTGTCCTGCTTGCATAAACCATAAGAATGTTAAATTTTGGGATGGAGGGGGACTTTCTATGCTGGAGCAATCCCAAAGTAATATGTCAATTGCCCTATTAATTACTTAGAAAGCAAAAAATAATCAACCAAAAGATATTTTATTGATAATAATGGATGTAAGAAGAGTCCTCATTAAAAGACATGGCATAGGTTTTGAAGGCAGAAAGATCCAGAAGAGTTACAGCTAGCTGGAGCAATGTTAGAACTTAATATAAGTCAATTGCTCTTGTTAGTAATATGCAGTGTTGTTGGTTTTCCTCATACTTAAAACACAACTGTTGTTCTCATCCTGTTGGTACTTCTACAATATTCCCATTGTGCAGTCCATTGTAACTCACCTTTCAGAGGCAAAGCTCAAATAGATACAGCAGGGATTCTAGTAAGGTGTAGGCTAAAGCAATAGGCTTAAAGATAACATATTAGAGATCTTTGGCAAGGAGAACATTGATTCCATAGTCGTTCAGAAAGGCAGTTGAGATGTTGATGGAGTTAGCAGAGATGGCTAAATTGACTGCTTTGATTATAGAAAAAAAAACCACAATTACTTTTGTTTCTCCTTGGAAACAAAACTTCTGGACTTTGTGCTCGAGATGGGAAAAATGAAAGTTTGATTTTGGGTTTTACTAATTAGATAGGTTTGTTGTTATAGAAATAGCTAGTGTACACTATTATGTAAAAGTAAAAAGTTGAGATTTGATGCTATTATCTTATTCCACTGCACCAAAAGGAGTGGGAAGTCAATGCTTTTTCTTTCTTTTTCCTCTTTTGTCTACAGTTTCCCTTCCCTTCCTTTCCCCCTCCCCTATTTTCCTATTTTCTTTTGTATTTTTGTACTTTATAATATAAACTAATAAAAAAGGGTAGTTGAGCTATCTCATAGAAGCTACAGACACAGACGTTTGAGTCACCTTGCAGTGAGAAATTCGAATGACGACATTCTGTGCCCTTTGAGCTTCGTGAAATTTTTTGAAGGGAGGTCATAAAATGAACCATTCTTGCATGCTAACTTAAAGGATGCAAAATCATGGGATAATGCAGAAACATCAGTCTGGGACAGCACTGGCATCCTTCCAGCTGTCTGTAGGACATGAAAGAAGGGGAAGGCCTAAGGAGAAAGAATACTTAAGCGACCATCTGTGTCTGGAGGCAATTTCTTTTTCAGATAATTGAAGGAGAGTTGATAGAGGTGCCGTTGACCACACTCTGTGCACACTTATAAAATTAGCACTACTAAAACTGACCAAAAATCTTTCTAATCCTTTAAAAAAAGTTCCAGCAGTAACTGGTACCTGTCTGGTTGCTTTAAAAAAAAAACAATAATATTGGAAACCTTCTTTCTATTTTTGTCTTCTGTTTACATTCAGTTAGTATTAGTGTGCCTTCAAGTCAGTGCTGACTTCTAGTGACTGCCCGAACAATAGCAATAGCAATAGCAATAGCAATAGCAATAGCAATAGCAATAGCAATAGCAATAGCAATAGCAATAGCAATAGCAATAGCAATAGCAATAGCACTTAGACTTATATACCGCTTTACATTGTTTTACCGCCCTCTCTAAGCAGTTTACGGAGTCAGCATATTGCCCCCAACAATCTGACTCCTCATTTTACCGACCTCGGAAGGATGGAAGGCTGAGTCAACCTTGAGCCGGTGAGAATCGAATTGCCAAACTGCGGGCAGCCGGCAGTCAGCAGAAGTAGCCTGCAGTACTGCATTCTAACCACTGCGCCACCACAGAACAAAGTCTGCACTTTTTTGGGCAAGATTTCAGAAGTGATTTGCCATTGCCTAGCTATTTTTCGTAGGCCAAAATCTCATGGTTATATACAGTACAGGAATTATTTCAAATGTACACTCAATACATGCACATATGTTTTATCCTGACAAACATCCTTCTGGGTAAAAGTTCAAAGTTCAAGTCTACATCTACATGTACAGCTATCTAATGCTTTTCAAACTATATTAGTTATCTTTACTTGTCATACCAAAATACAACAGAATGTTGGAAAATAAAAGAGATAACCCCACAGACCCACTGTACAGCTTACGTAGCTGCTTGCTCCCAGGTAGATTGAAGATGATAACTTGAAGATGAGTTTTGAAAGTTAATGGGAGGAGTTATATTTTTTCATGCCTTTTTCATGCCACTGGGAAATTCCAGGAACTGGGTGTGCATCAGATGATTTTCAATGCATGAATGCTTCATTGCCCTCCTACTGGTTATCACTCAGATTCCTATTAGGCAGTGGAGCAGAATGATTCCAATGCTACCTTTATGGATCACCTGAGCAGAAGCTTCTAGACAAACAGCATTGTGAACAACACCAGCATTGTGGCATTCTGTACAGTTAACCTGTCAGACAATGGCTTAATTCTGTTGTCTGAGTGTAGAAATATTGAGGAGGGTGATGCACAGCCTGTCTGTTGCAGGGTAATTTTCTCTCTGCAAGCGATGGACCTCACAGGGGTTGGGTTTTTGATTCCTGCTGAAATTATATGTCTCCTTCCGGAGAAACCGAGCTTTTTGGAAGCAAAGATCTGTTGATGCTTCCCACCTCTTTCAGTATACATAGAATATCCCCTCAGCTTTAAGAAAGACTCTAAAACTGGTCTATTAGTAAAATACTTTCACGTAAATGCTAGTGCATTTGCTGTATGTGCAAATACAAAAACTGCTAAAAGGATCCAATACGATGCCATTTGGGAAAAGGGAAAACTGAAAACAAACATCAAGCAAGCCTTCTCTTCACAAGGTCTGGAGGTTATTTAAAACCACAGCAATGGATGCCCAGTTAAGACGTATTCTGTGACATAAGGTCAAACCAATCAAGGATGATGCCCTTGCCATTTTCTTATAGTATCCAGAAATGCATAAAAAAATTAAAATGGCCCCTCTCAGGAATTAGAAAGCCTATTCTAATGAAGAGAATAAAAAAGAAACTGGCAGAAAATCTGTAAATGATCATAAATAATAATACAAAAAAAGAAGAATATGAGGAATGCATAAGAGAAATACATAAAATGGAAACTCTTTCAATATATTTAAAGCAGAAAACCATCCAGGAAGTGGTTGGGTCATTCAACAAGAGCTAAAAGGCTCAGTCTAAGTGCTAATTTGCCCCAACTAAATATGGAAATTTGGATTGATGCACCATTTATTGCCTTCAGATGGATATTTATCCCCATTATCTTCTCCTCCTCTCTTCAACCAGAAGCAAGGCCAAGATATTCCCCCTTTTTTTATGCTAACTGAAAAACTCAAGGGCAGTTTAAACCCAATAACTGATAGCCAGTTTAAACAAGATTAGGCCTTCTTAGGAATGTTACAAGCTCCTAAAACAGGGGTGTCAAACTCGCGTCGTCACATCGTCATCACGTGACGTATTGAGATGTTTTTCCCCTTCGCTAAACTGGGGGTGGGCGTGTCCAATGCGTGACGAATCCGGGCCACGGGCCATGAGTTTAACACCCCTTTCCTAAGGTATCATTTGGTTCCAAAATTTCTTTTCAAATTCACAGTTGCAAAGAAAAAACTGGTGGTTATTAGACTTGAGGAAAAGATTTAAAAAGAAAGCGGGAGATAATTTAGTGGTTAAGGCACGAGGCTAGAAACCAAGAGGCTGTGAATTCTAGTACCACTTTAGGAATGAAAGTTGGCTGCATAACTTTGGGCCAATTGCTTTCTCTGAGCCCAACCCACACCACAGGGTTGTTGTTGAGGGGAAAATAGAGGAGGAAGGAATATTAGGTATGTTTGCCACCTTGAGTTATTTATAAAAATGATAAAGGCAAGTTTAAAAATCTAAACAAACATCCATGTAGGGCCATTTGATCATTTTATAAGATATTAGTGTTGAGTGATATACCGGTAAATAACATCAAACATTAATGCAATTTTCTTTCTCATTACTCATTGATCTCAGAATTCGGGGGAGGGGGGGGGTTGGCTCTAAAAGTTACTCTAAATGAAGAGAGGCTGTAAAAGATGTCACTCTTCTTTCCTTTTCTTCCTTATGGCCAGAGGCTACTAGGATTCTGCCCTTGCTATTTAACCTCAAATGGAGGGCAGTTGTTTTGCTGAGTAATTCACCCTACTGGCAACTCATAGGCTTGCCTTTGTAGAAGGAGAAAGGATTAGCCTACGGATCAATTGTGTTTTTCTAAAGAACGGAAATCTTTAGGAATTTGCATTGTTAAAGCTCCTTGTTATAGGAACTGTAAGGATAATAACATTGAATGAAGTTTTTGCATCTGCACTTACCCAAACGGACCAGATCCCTGAGTCTATACTGACTTCTCAGGAAAGAAACGAACAAGTAAAGCAAATTGAGATAAGAAAAGGAGAAATTCTAGGACGTTTTGAGATACTCCACTATAACAAACCATTGGGTCTGATGTCACCCGCTTTGAGAAACTAAATGTAGAATTGCTGACCACTTAGCAAAAATATGTCACTCGGATCAGGCTCAGCGGCATAGAACTAGAAAATGCCCTGCTTTTTGGTGACCCCAATTTTTCAAAGAAAAATAGGAAGATCCAGACCTTACAGATGGTTTAGCTCAAGGTCAGTTCCAAGGAAATTAGTAGAAATCATAGTCAAAGAAAAAAATGAATAGGCACTTAAAGGATCAATCCTTGCTTAAAAGAAAACCAGCACAGATTTCCCAAAGATAAATTTTGCCTTACCAATTTTTCATAGGTATACTGATAGGGTATGTATCTAACCAGGACAATGATCTTGGGTCATAGTAGGTGTTATGTTCTAACTGTTTGAACTATGTTGCATGGTTCCAACCAGGTCCAGCGTTTGAGCGGGAAAAAGCTCAAACGCTATTGGCTGGTCTGTCTGACAGCTCCCTATAAAAGGGCAAGCTGTCAGACTGCTCTTTGCTGGTTGCTTACACAAGAGCTGAAATAAAGAGCTGCTTTGGAAGTCTGTCTCCTGTCATCTCTACCCACTATCTAACAGTGGCGACGAGGGCTTGGGCCAGGAGAACTGTGACTAGCTTCTTCAGCACTTTCAACCGGCCAGGCAGACATCTTCCTGCCTCCTTCTGCCGCTATGTCCACCTTCCACCCGCCGGCGCCTTTCTACCCGACCAGTGATGTCTCCTGTCCCACTATCTAACAGTGGCGACGAGGGCTTGGGCCAGGAGAACTGTGACTAGCTTCTTCAGCACTTTCAACCAGCCAGGCAGACATCTTCCTGCCTCCTTCTGCCGCTATGTCCACCTTCCCACCTTCCGCGCCTTTCGCCCCGCCCAGGGAGAAACGGGACTCCTCCATGCGGCGATTCGACTGCTTCCTGGAAGCAAACGATATGCTCGGTCTGACCGACAACCGCAAAAGAGCTGTGTTCTTGGGTCACTGTGGCCCCGAGGTGTTTGACACCGCGGAGGCGCGGTCAGACCCAACGCCGGACCAGAGCGT
>QLTV01000387.1:542515-565656 GCA_003457575.1 Thermophis baileyi
AGCTGACCATCGTCGACGGAGACCTCCCCAGTTTGCTGGGACTCGACTGGTTCGATGCACTCGGACTTGGGGTCCCTATGGCTACCTGGTACCATCGAAAAAGTCCTGGGTCCCCTGTCCTACGAGGTCGGTCTCGAAGACGGCCGCCTCTGGAAGAGACATGTGGACCAATTACGCTCCAGACTGCGTGGGGAATCAATCAACCCACAAACAGTAACACCTTACTTTCCTCCCCTAGCTAACTCAAGCCGGGGTGGCTCGGAAGGCCTACCTGTGGAAGCCGAGAGCCAGCGATGTCCTCCCCTCGAACCGGTCCCTTCGGCCGTGGAGGCCACACCCAGTACCTTCCAGGAGCTTCCATGCTCGAGCCCCGGAGCGGCAGCAGACCTGTCCGCACAGGCCGCTGCCTCCCCCCCAACTGAATTGCGCAGGTCTAGTAGGGCTTCAAAACGCCCCGCCTACCTGCGTGATTACGTATGCTGGACAGCTCCATCCAGGAGGGGAGGGGTGTTATGTTCTAACTGTTTGAACTATGTTGCATGGTTCCAACCAGGTCCAGCGTTTGAGCGGGAAAAAGCTCAAACGCTATTGGCTGGTCTGTCTGACAGCTCCCTATAAAAGGGCAAGCTGTCAGACTGCTCTTTGCTGGTTGCAACGCCCCGCCTACCTGCGTGATTACGTATGCTGGACAGCTCCATCCAGGAGGGGAGGGGTGTTATGTTCTAACTGTCTCAACTATGTTGCATGGTTCCAACCAGGTCCAGCGTTTGAGCGGGAAAAAGCTCAAACGCTATTGGCTGGTCTGTCTGACAGCTCCCTATAAAAGGGCAAGCTGTCAGACTGCTCTTTGCTGGTTGCTTACACAAGAGCTGAAATAAAGAGCTGCTTTGGAAGTCTGTCTCCTGTCATCTCTACCCACTATCTAACAGTAGGTAGTTTAATTAAGATAGCATCTCGATCTGTGTTAGCTGTGAAAAAGAAAATTTAAAGAAAAAAACTAGAATAATCAAAGGGCTCAGTCATGAGAAAAGTTTAAAAGTTTGAGATTATTTAGTTGAGAAACAGCATGCTTGAGAGTGTAGAAAGTTAGCACCCACCCTTCTCCTAGAAGAATGAAATATTCTAGGAACTATTAAAAAGGCAGAATATTATACCTCCCTGGATGAGAAAAGGAGAAACATGCTCTTGGAAAGCAGCCCCCACCTTTGTTAATAGCCCCAGAAAGACTGGTGCCATCTTATCTACAAGACAAAAGACTGGGCCAGTCTATCTACAAAACAAAAGACCTTCACCCTCAGGACATGATAGGATTAGCCCCCACTCAAGATCCAAACCAGGACAAAGCCATTAAGCCATAGGAATGATAGGAATTGCCCAACACCCTTTCAGAATACAAGCATCTTCATTACATCATCACCCAGCAAGATTCAACCAGGGCTGGGACTCAAAAAACAACCTACAAAGTTACCCCTGCATGGCCTCTCTCTCCACTCCATGTAGTCAGCTGCCCAGGCCCTCACACCCATGTGGTCCTGTTCATCAATAAACCATCTTTCCAATCCGCCTCCATGTTTCCAGTGTCTTTCTTCCCACTTGGAACTGAACCCAAATGGACATTTCTTCCAACAAGAGGGAACATGATTAAAGCATATAGGGACAGGCAGAAATTGTTGTTCTCTCTCTTTTGAAAGATTAAGCCAGGGACCATCAAGTGAAACCAAAATTCTGAACTGAAGGAGATTTATATGCAGTCGTGCAGCTTGAGGAATTCGGTACTACAAAATGTGGTGATAATTACTCAATTAAATAAGTTTAAAAGAGGTTTGGATACATTCGTGGAGAAGTTTAATATCTAGTTTAATGGAAAGAAGGACTAAGGGTGATATGATAGCAGTGTTCCAATATCTAAGGGACCGCCACAAAGAAGAGGGGGGTCAAGCTATTCTCCAAAGCACCTGAAGGCAGGACAAGAAGCAATGGTTGGAAACTAATCAAGGATACAATCAACCTAGAACTAAGGAGAAATTTCCTGACTGTGAGAACAATTAATCAGTGGAATGGCTTGTTTTCAGAAGTTGTGGGTGCTCCATCACTGGAGGTTTTTAAGAAGAGATTGGACAACTCTTTGTCTGAAATCGTATAGGGTTTCCTGCCTGAGCAGGGGGTTGGACTAGAAGACCTCCAAGGTACCTCCCAACTCTGTTATTCTGTTATTCAGAATATGTCTATCAAGAGCTACTGGTCTTGAAAACTCCAAAGTAATTTCAGATTGGGGGCAGCATGCCTCAAAATACCAATTGCAGAGGAACAACAGCAGGAGATACAGTAATTATGTCTCCCTTCTTCGCATGCAATCAGTCCAGAAATATTTGTTGACCACTGTGAGCCGCAAAAGGGTTGGAATGAAAAAGCTTTGGCCTAATCGAATAGGATTATTACATTTTGCATATAGAAGGCCCAAGGCTGATTTCCAAGTCAAGAAATACAAAAATAAAAGGATTCTATTTGCTCTGTCCATTCAAACAAAACAATTTTATTTAGTTTTCTGCTTGTTAGATAAATATGTATAAGTAGAGTGAATTCATTGGCTGTTATCTTTCTGATTTATTTATTTATTTATTTATTTATGTTGCAGTTCTTTGAATTTTGCAATGTTATTTTGAAGTTCCATATGCATTCAAACATTTCTTAGGGTAAAATATATGGGCAGCTGTTCTATTATAAGACTTCTTTCCCAGTGAAAGAAATAAAATAAAAAAAATCAATTATCAAATTCAGAATAAATGAAATAAAGCAATTCTGGCAATACAGTAGAGATGATTTTTTTTTCCAAGGCATGGCAACAGCTGCTCAAATCTTGGCATTCAAAAAAGAAACAGACAATGAATGTTTGATAGGTCTGACTCTCACTTTAAGTAATCGCTTTAGCTCTGGCTTCCATCTATGTGGTATTATTGAACTATTAGTGCATTCCATTACATTTTCTGCCAATTTTCTAAAAATCAAACTCCCTATCATTAATACCTTTACAGACATCTTTCCCAGTTGGGCCTTTATATAGCTGTCTGAATAAATGAATTTTGGTTTATCAACTATTTCTACTGCATATTTTGATTGCCGTGTTCTCAAATATACAGTTTCCTCAACATACTTTTATTCCAATGTATCTTCCCAAAATAAATATTCAGACTGATTGTATGCAATGTTAGTTGCCCTATTTGGGTCAACTAATACCTAGAGATGGATCTTAATAAGCTTTCTCAATTACTTGCCCATTGCTGCTATGATAGATTCCTCTTGAATTCAGCCTGGATTTTTTTTTCCCCTAAGAAAAATGATAATAGATTTAGTTCTGATAGCTAATAATGAAAAGTGGCAATGTAGTTTTATCACAACCATTTTGAATTGCCTGCAATATCATCCAGGTGTCTACCCAAGTTTATAGATATGGATAAAGCAGTCCAGGCACAAAAGAAAAGGCTGTCATTAAAATATGGTGTAGGAAGTTAGCACCCATTCCCCTCCTAGAAGAATGTAATATTCTGGGAAATATTAAAAAGGCAGAATATTATATTTCCCTGGATGAGAAAAGGAGAAACATGTTTTAAAGACAAAGCAGCTCCCTGCAGCTCCCTGCCCCCCCTTCTTTTTCAATGGGCCATTAAGGCCTGAGCCAGTCTATTCTACATAACAAAGATCTACCTCTTCAAAGAGTCAACCAAACTTGGGACTCAAAAACACAGCCTACAGAGTTGCCCCTGCATGGCACCTGGGGAGATTACATCAAGATTCAACCAGGCCTGGGACACAGCCTACAAAGTTAGCTAAGACCCCCCACCTCCTGGGAATCTGACAGGCAATGGGATACATTTCTTACACAGGAACAGGAAGCTCTAAGGTGGGGCCCAACAGAGGGTATAAAACTCAGGCACTCTCAGCATCTCTTCCCTTTTTTTTCTTCAAGATCTTCAAGGCATGTGATCCCCCTTTTCCTCAGGACCTCAAACCATGTGGTCCTGTCCACCATTAAAACCATCTTTCCAAGCAACCACCATGTTTCCAGTGTCTTTCTTCCCCACTTGGAACTGAACCCAGAAGAATATTTCTTCCAACAATGGGAAAGCATTTTTTTTTCCTGGAGTGGATGGATTTCCTCCTTCTCTCCTCTACCTCCATAAGAAATATTTTAAAACAGGGTGGTGTTTTGTTGCAAGGGGTTGTCAGAAGTAACATTCCTCGTGATACAAATCCTTCCCATCTTGCTGGCAGCCTCAAGAAGCATTCGGCACATCATTTTCAGTAAGAAAAGCATTTTTTTTTAAAAGAGTAACTTAAAATAATAAGGGTCAAATGACAATGACCGAAATGGGGTCATTCTTGTTAACCTAGTTTTGCAATGGGGCCACGGGTGTCAACCTGACTAAGCCACAGAAGCTTTTTCAATATCGCCCTGCTCTTTAGTGATTTAGAAAAGAGAAAAAAAACCAACACGTGAGATGGAATGAAATAGCAGCAAAAACAGAGCCACGTGCAGCCTGGAGTCTGGAACTGCTTCATATTTTTCCGCTTAGAAGGTTCTCCACACACACACACACACACACCTTACACCCCTCGAGAATTGCACATGTAGGAGCTAAAATTAGGTCCTGGTAAAAGGCAGGAATCTGACAGCCTGATTTTCTTTCTCCACCCCATTTAAAATGGCTTCACTTTTCTGGCATTTCTCTTTTCATTTGGAAAGAACTTGCCATTGTGTTTGTCATTTCCCCCCCCTGACCTTTCATTGTCCATTTAACCAAAAGGGGAAAAAGGGGAAGGAAAGAGAAGGGAGGGGAAGGGGAAGAGAAGGGGGAAGGAGGAAGGGGGAAGGGGGAAGGGAAGGAAAGAGAAGGGAGGGGAAGGGGAAGAGAGGGAAGGGAAGGGAAGGGAAGGGACGGGACGGGACGGGACGGGACGGGAAGGGATGGAACGGAATGGAACGGAACGGAACGGAACAGAACAACAGAACAGGGATAGGAAAGAGGGGAAGAGAAGTGAGGAAAAGTAAGGAAAGGAAAGGAAAGGAAAGGAAAAAGAAAGAAAAAAAAGGAAAGGAAAGGAAAGAAGGAAAGGAAAGGAAAGGAAAGGAAAGAAAAGGAAAGGAAAGGAAAGGAAAGGAAAGGAAAGGAAAGGAAAGGAAAGGAAAGGAAAAAAAGGAAAGGAAAGGAAAGGAAAGGAAAGGAAAGGAAAGGAAAGGAATTTGAAGAATTCAAAAAACACACAGATCAGTCAGCTCGATTGCATCCATCAAATAAAGGCACTTTTCAAAGCACGCAAAGCCAATTTGTAAGAAATTGCTGTTTGCAAATCATGCTCTCTCTGTGAATGGTATCTGGCCATCTCTGCCTTTCATTTATAATGCAATATGTTCTTTAGGCGGAAAGGAAACATTCTTTTAGATTTTTTAAAAAAAACTGGGGGGAACTGGGAACGGGACAACCTTTTCTCCCCACTATTTATAACCAGAGTTAATGTTTTCAGGAACCCATCACTGGCAAGGCAAGTAAATTTATGCAAAACTTTTCATAAGAGAATGGGTAGATTACACACACACACACACACACATACACACACAAAACTATGGGGGAAAATAGTTGTTTTTTAAATTGCTAGTAGTTGCTCCTTAAAAAGTGCTGCATATCTGTTTGCTTTTATAAACTGCGTGCACCAATCTGCAACTTTGGTTGTTTGAATCGCTACTGGAGGCATGATTATATATGGATGATTAAAATCTCACACTTCTGTGAACGCAGTTAAATAAACACTGTACCATGGACAGCAGTTAAATAAACACTTGTACCATGGACAGCTCTGCCAGATAACAATGAAGCATAAGTCCATGGAAAAGATGACACCCTCAAGTGGACTGACATTAATCTAAACAAGAAATGCATGTCCATCTTTGTATCTACTAAAACTGTAGTGGAAATTAGGCTGCTTAACATAGAATTTGCCTGGAGTTATGGGTTAAGAAGTCATGAATAGGAACCATTAACTAGACAAAGTCTCCTGTTAGCTTGGAATCCCTTACCAGTTTTTGGGATATAATCACTGTCATGAAGAACAGTCAAGAAGTCTGTTTATGATGCTAAGGAGGAGAAAAATAGAGATATATCCTTTGACATCTGTTCTCAAGGATACTTGCATAGAGCTTTTACTTTTACTTTTCCCTGGTAGTCAGTCTAAGTGTCAGCTATACCTGTCTTGATCGTGTATTTCCTTAAATAAATTCCATTTCTGTCAAAAGGTCTATTTCATGAATAATCAATCATTCGTTCAGATTAATGCATGGACTCAACAATGTTTACTATGCATGCATGAGCATTTTGCCAATAAGAACCCAAATCAAACAACATATCCTATATAATAATTTAATAGTATTAGAATAGAATAGAATAGAATAGAATAGAATAGAATAGAATAGAATAGAATAGAATAGAATAGAATAGAATAGAATAGAATAGAATAGAATAGAATAGAATAGAATAGAATAGAATAGAATAGAATAGAATAGAATAGCAGAGTTGGAAGGGACCTTGGAGGTCTTCTAGTCCAACCCCCTGCTTAGGCAGGAAACCCTACACCACTTCAGACAAATGGTTATCCAATCTCTTCTTAAAAACTTCCAGTGTTGGAGCATTTACAACTTCTGGAGGCAAGTTGTTCCACTGATTAATTGTTCTAACTGTCAGGAAATTTCTCCTTAGTTCTAGGTTGCTTTTCTCCTTGATCAGTTTCCATCCATTGCTTCTGGTCCTGTCCTCAGATGCTTTGGAGAATAGCTCCTCCCTCTTCTTTGTGGCAGCCCCTGAGATATTGGAACACTGCTATCATGTCACCCTTAGTCCTTCTTTTCATCAGACTAGACATACCCAGTTCCAGCAACCGTTCTTTACATGTTTTAGCCTCCAGTCCCCTAATCATCTTTGTTGCTCTTCTCTGCACTCTTTCTAGAGTCTCAACATCTTTTTTACATTGTGGCGACCAAAACTGGATGCACTATTCCAAGTGTGGCCTTACCAAGGCATTATAAAGTGGTATTAACACTTCATGTGATCATAATAATTTATTAAATGTACATGCTGCCCAACTGCAGCTACTTTGAGCCCATGTATTTTTATTTTAGAATTAAGTCAGTGCTATTCATACATCTCGCCCATCTGCTAACCCCAAATAAATGGAACTCCAAAGAGCACCTGTAATTTTGGCAGATCACGGATTTAGGGACAAAACCAGAAGTCAAAATATATTTTGCAAAGCTTTGGAGACATGACACTTATTTGCTGATATACAAAAGACAGCATGATTCTGAAATCCAGGCAACTTTCTTTTTGTTCTTTGTTATAGCTGAATGGCTGCCTTTGAAAGCTGTGGGCAAATTGAACAATATGTTTCCTCTGCTCTGTTTTGTTTGCCAAACTCCAAATGGTAAATCTCTGTGCTTCCTTTTCCCCACTCAGGATTTGCGTGTGTAGATTGTGAGTCATGGAGTCAGCAAACAACACACACTTTGAGAACATCACGAAGGAAGCTTGTCGAAAAGAGTACGTCGTTCAGCAGTTGAGAATAGCGGCCCAGCATCAGAACGATAGTCTAGAAGCTTTGCAAGTGGTAAAATTCCCTCAGGGAGCCGAGATGGCAGAAAATGTGATGGAGAAACTAAAAACAGGAAGTAACAGTGCCAAGGAGAAGCAGTGTAATGATTTAGAGAGGCTGAGCCTTAAACGTAAGATGGAGGGCGATGAGAAGACGGTAATGAGAAAAGAGCCGCGCCTGCTGGAACAAGAGAACCTGGCTGCAACCATGTTGCTGTCCCATATCCCCCTGAAGAGCCTTGTAGAAGTAGAAATGAAGTTGATTTACACGGATGAAGAGAACGTTTCCTATGAGTTCCTAGAACCTCAGAGTCCCAGCTCTGCACAACCCAAGCCCTCGGAGGTTGGAGGCCCAGATAGTCAAGGAACAACAAACACGAGTCTTCAGCCCCAGATGGATAAATGGCTTCAGGTATCCTTGAAAGATGCGAGCACTTGCTACAGACAGAAGAAGTATGCCATGGCAGCTGGGCAGTTCAGGACAGCTCTTGAGGTAGGTAGGACACCTTAAGGGAAATAAGGCTCAGGGAAGGGGGAGGGAAAGCCATACAATACAATCAAGGACAGAAGTTTGTTTGCCCTTGTGAGATTTTAGTGGAGTCCTCCTGCTGGAATTCTCTGCGCTCTTTCTAGATTCTCAACATCTTTTTTTATATTGTGGTGACCAATAATATTTTGCAATATTCCAAGTCTGTTCTTGGAATGTTGTCCATTTCATGCTCATTTCTGAGTTGTATTTTACACTTGCCAAGGAACCCAGAGCTTCCAGTCTTGATGGGGAAGGGAGAAATGGTGAGCTTTGCTTAAATGGCCCTCTAAAAAAATGGGTAAGTGACACTGATTAGATATGCATTAACTGGAAGCTGGAGCCATTGGTATTTACAGGAAAGCCATTGTTACGTTTGGTCCTGATTTCTCCAATGCTCCCAATTTGATTTAATTATCCTGGAAATCCCTTCTATCATAACAACATAACTCCTACTGTGCCGAGGCTCATAATAATCTCATAATGGCCCAGGGTTTAGGCTTAATCGGATTTTCGTTTCCCTGTCCTATTTCCTACCACGTTGCTATAAAAACTGACAGAATCACACACAAACAAAACAATCATTGTTTAAACATCTTTATCAATTCTCCTCCCGCTCTTCTCTACGCTCTATCATCTCAAATACATAAACACAGAAAGACACATTTACGCATAATGAAAAACATCAGAAATTGGATTACCAGTGCTGGGAACAAGGTATGATAAACTCTTTGCTCTTGTGGTAGATTCAGTGAAAGCATGGCACTCTTTCCTCACGGCAGATGGGCTGGTTTAAGTTGCTGCGCTTCCAAGCTGAGCAACTCATGGCATTTTCTATATGGGTGGTCCTCAATTTATAACCACAACCAAAATTTCCGTTGCTAAGCAAGGCAGTCGTTAAGTGAATTTTGCCCCATTTTACCACGGTGGCGCAGTAGTTAGAGTGCAGTACTGCAGGCTACTTCTGCTGATCACCAGCTGCCAGCAAGTTTGGCAGATCGAATCTCACCAGGCTCAAGGTTGACTCAGCCTTCCATCCTTCCGAGATTGGTAAAATGAGGAGCCAGATTATTGGGGACAATATGCTGACTCTGTAAACCGCTTAGAGAGGGCTGTAAAGCACTGTAAAGCGGTATATAAGTCTAAGTGCTATTGCTATTTACAAACTTTCCTTGCCACAGTTATTAAGTGAATCACTGCAGTTGGTAACACACTTGATAAGTCAGTCTGGCTTCCCCATTGACTTTGCTTGTCAGAAGGTCGCAAAAGGGGATCACATGACCCCCGAGACAACCGTCATAAATATGAGTCAGTTGCCAAGGTCTGAATTTTGATCGTGTGACCATGGAGATGTTGCAACAGTTGTACGTGTGAAAACCGTTCCCATAAGTTACTTTTTTCAGTGCTGTTGTAAGTTCGAACGGTCACTAAACGAACGGTTGTAAGTTAAGGATCACCTGTATATGGAGTATATGTCTTCTGCTCTACCCATAATAATATGGAACTAAGGGCAATTCAGATCAAGCTTAAGCAACTGGCATCCTTGGGCCAAAGCAGAACCGAATAAAGTTCAACAATCTCTGTCCCGTACAAACAAAACTTTTCTTCTAGTGTGAAAAAATGTTGCTTTATACTGTATTCTGGGATGCAAGCAAATCAGGGGTGGGTTCTAACTTACCTCACTGCCGGTTCGCTTCCTCCCGCGCCGCAGGGCCGCGCCTCATAGGCGTGCGCGCATGCGCAGTGCAAAAAAATAAAAAAAATTAAAAAAATAATTTAAAAAGCCAAAAACAAGATGGCGACGCATGCACAGTGCCAGAAACTCGGCTTCTGCGCATGCGCAGAACAAATTAAATTTTTAAAATTTTTTTTTAAAAAAAATTTAAAAAATTTAAAAAAAGATGGCAGCGCCCACGGACCGGCACCGACTGAACCAGATCCGTCATGTCATCATGACGTCACCAGCGGGTCGCTACTGGTTTGGGTGAACCGGGAGGAACCCCCCCCTGGTTTAGGGAAACAATGCCATACATGACTCCTCTAAAATGGTATCTCTGGGATGTCAACATTAAATAAAAAATAATAAACCCTTGTGGCTTCCTTCCCCCCCCCTTCCCCGCTAGTATTCTTGAAAGTACTGTAGATCCAGGCTGCTGGGAACATGGCATTTTCAGCTATATGACCTGATTTTTTTCTCTCAGCTCTGCGACTCCCAAAGTGGTATCATAAATGTTAAGTAAGTGGTTCAGCAGACCACAAGCTGCATCAGGACCACTTTTGATAGCCATCCTCCCCAGGGGTGGGTTCTAACTTACCTTGCTGCCGGTTCGCTTCCTCCCACGCCGCACCTCGCGGGCGCGCGCACATGCGCAGTGCAAAAAAAAAATTCAAAGAAAAAAAAAACCGCCGAAAACAAGATGGTGACGCATGCACAGTGCCGGAAACTCGGCTTCTGCACATGCGCAGAAGAAATTTTTAAAAAAAAAATCAATTTTTTTTTTAAAAAAAGATGGCAGCACCCACAGACCAGCACCGACCGAACCAGATCGGTGACGTCATCGTGATGTCACCAGCGGGTCGCTACCGGTTCAGGAGAACCCGTCCGAACTGGGAGGAACCCGCTTCTGATCCTCCCCCATCTTCTTCTTTAAAATGTTTCTTTGGGACTGTTGCCTTGTATCATCTTGAAGACGAATCCCCGATTAAGGGAAGAGGAAACTCACTTTTTCTCCAATCCCAATTAAAAATGTAAATCACAGAATGAATGTAACGGTTGTGTTTTGAGAGCCAAAGAAATGGAGCTGTTGGCAATCCCTACAGTTTTGTGAACGGACGCATTGAACGTGAATTTGGGCAAACTCCAGGAGACAGTGGAGGGCTGGAAGGCTTGGTGTGATATGGTCCATGCAGTCGCAAAGAGTCAGACAGACTTAGCAACTGAACAACAACAAAACTGTTTGTGAATCATCTTAAAGTGGCTTTCCCTAACACAGTGGTTCTCAACCTTCCTAATGCCGCGACCCCCCACCCTGCTGCCGTGACCCCTGCCCCTCCCCCTCCCCACGCACGATGAAGTGACAAAGGGGGCGTGGCGGGCTAGTGCGCGCTTAGGCGACCCCTGTGAAAGGGTCGTTCGACCCCCAAAGTGGTCGCGACCCACAGGTTGAGAACCGCTGCCCTAACAAGATAGCCTCCTGAAATGTTTGATACTGAACTTGGCAAATTTCTTAACTTGTTTGACTCTTATCAAGTGAACAAGTAAAGACACCTTGCCAACCTCCTTCAACCTAGTGTCCATAAGAGTCATGAACTTCAACTATCTGGATTCTCCTCATATATGCTTAAGAAGACTGAGAACTGAAGCCCACATATCTTCTCACTCTGGCCAGAATGAGAAACACTGTATGGTGGCAAGGAAATTGATCATATATAAATCGACAACCCATTGCACTTTATGGGACAATCTCTGTTTACATTTGGGGATCAATGTAATGCTTTTCAGGACTTTTTGCTTTGGGAAAGGCTGGCATTGTCAACATGGCAGGACCTCTGTAAGTGGTACATAAAGAAAAAGGAACTGAAGGGTACCAACAGAGCTGTCCTAGATCACTCTCATACTACTATTTCATTTGTGTTGGAACCACCTACCAAGGCACTTCCAGGTTGAAAAGATTAGCTGGTGACATCACCGTTGCCCAGGAGATGCCCAAGGGGGCTCCTTTCATGTCCCTGGTATTTTCCCACTGAAGTGGTACCTATTTATCTACTTGCATTTGTATGCTTTCAAATTGCTAGGTTGGCAGGAGCTGGGGCCAATTTGACAGGAGCTCATTCCATCACACAGCTCACTCTTGGGTTTCGAACTTCCGAGCTGTCAATTTCTCAATGGTCTCCACATCCTAACAATGTAAGCCACCATGGCTCCGCTCCCATAATTTATAGAAAAGGACAGGAAAATCATGTATGGTAATTTCATTGCCCTCTATTGCTGATTTCTTGGGAAACCACCAATATATCTGCATTTTCTATAAACTCCTGCTTTTCCCCTTCCTCCACCATATCTTTCTGCTGCTCTTCCTTGATTTTCTATTCCTAGCCCAGGACACCCCATTGCAGAAAAGCATGTTCTCAAACCACCCCACACACAAAACCTGGATTTGTGGTGTTCCTTGCCAATCATTGTCATTATCCCAGATATTGCTTTGCTCAGAAGTGCTTCAGATCCGTTTTCAATCCTTCTTCGTGATGCAGGATTCCCCAGGGGATCCAAAACAGTCTACTTGGTGTCTGTGTGTGTATGTTTATTAACCACGGTCGTTGTTTGGAGATCAACTTGTAATTAGCTCCTGTGATTTATCCCCAGAGGAAATATTTTCTCAACACCTGGCCCCCTGAGAAATGTCTTAGAAGTAAGAGGCTGTATCAGCCCACCTGCACAACTCACGTGACACTGAAATGCTTAATCTTTTTTCCCCCTCTCTGTGCTCAAATATTGATTGTCTTTTAATTCTCTTTTTCTAAGAAGTGGAACGGTTAGAGATCTAGAGTTTTCTGATAAATTTCACTTTAGCTTCTGGTAGGAATAAATTAGCAAAGTGTAGAAAATTAGTGTCCGATATTTTTAGCTGTTGCAAAAATAGAATTATAAAACCTCCCTATATATTTTTCCATATATTTTCTGGGTTGTGTTTGAACTTTTTATTGCCAATCAGTTTGAGAATCATCCAGGGAGAAAGGCAGGATACAAGTGGAATTCATCATCATGCTTTATCGAACTTGTTATTAATTGATTAGTTGCAATTCTTCCTTTAGATGATTGGATTAGTCCTTGCAATTTTTATCTGACCTTTTTCTGCAAGAGTTCAAGATGGCTTACATGATGTTTTCCTTAATTTTATCTCTCAACCAACAGCTCTGTGAAATGTCCCTACTGCGTAAACTCTGGGGCTAAGTAAGGACCTGAACTTTAGATCCACTATCTTTTTCAGAATGTTAAAGCTACTCATTTGGTGGGTAGTAGAGATGGTGGTTCTGTCTGCACAGAGAAAGTCCCAAAGGTGCTTTTTCAGGTGGCAACTGGAGTTTGAAGACAGTTCACTTCTCATCCAAGAAGCTTCTTCAGTTCTGACTGGATGTTGGGGAATAGAAGGATTTATATTCCTTTCAGACAGCTGGTCATTTGCATTCTTTTAGAGAGTCATTAAGGCCACTTGGAGGTTTATCTGTGTCCTCAGTGTCACCTGAGTAGTGCAAATGGAATGCTAAAAGGACTGTGTTGTAGACTGGAGATACTGTAGAGGGAGGGCTGTTCAATTTTGACATAGATGTCCTCTTTGATCCCTCTTTCAAACCAGCGGTCCTCTTTGACCAAAATGTTTGAAGACAGCAAAGTCCACATTTTGGACAGAGAGGACCACTGGTTTAAAAGAGGGATCAAAGAGGCCATCTATGTCAAAATTGAACAGCCCTCCCTCAACAGAGGGGGAGGGATATGACATCATCTATCTCCAGTCTACAACACAGTCCTTTTAGCATTCCATTTGCACTACTCAGGTGACCCTGATGGCACAGATAAACTTCCAAGTGGCCTTAATGACTCTCTAAAAGAATGTAAATGACCAGCTGTCTGCAAGGAATATAAACCCTTCCATCTGCCACCATTCAGTAAGAACGGAAGAAACTTCTTGGATGAGAAGCAAAATGTCTTCAAAGAAAAATAAGTCCAGTTGCCTCTTGAAAAAGCACCTTTGGAACAACCATGACCTGGATGACTGAGAAACTCCATAGACATGCAAAGAGAAAGGTTACAAAATTTTGACTATTATTAGAAAAGGGGTATGATGGAAATAAAATGGATAAGTCTTGATATTTGGAAAAGATTTTGACTTTGATTGATAGATTGATTAGAGATATATTTGATAAAGTATACTTTATATACTTTGTATTTTTATAGTGTTCTACTCTTATTGTGTACACATTTTTACATTGTTTTACTCCTTTTAACACTGTAAGCCGCCCAGAGTCAACTCGTGGTTGAGATGGGCAGCAAATAAATTTAATGAATGAATGAATGAATGAATGAATGAATGAATGAATGAATGAATGAATAAATCCCCCCCATCTCTCTGTTTGGGTGACTCTAGGTGGCTTACTGGAAAGATAGCTAAGAGAGAGGCATAATAGGAATCAGAATTAGGTTTTTCTCCCTCTCGTAAAATGTTAAAGGGAGGTCATCACAAGATCTAAATCTGGCTAGGTTCAAGACTTATAGAAAGAAGTGCTATTTTAGAGTGAATGTCTATGGAAATTCTCAGTCATCCAGGTCATGTTTGTCCCAAAGGTGCTTTTTTCAAGGTGCAACTGGACTGAGCTGAAGAAACTTCTTGGATGAGAAGCGAAACGTCTTCAAAGAAAAACCAGCAAGTCCAGTTGCCTCTTGAAAAAGCACCTTTGGGACTATTTTACAGTACTTTGGTACTCTTTAACTACATCATGGTTAAAGGATCAAATTCGCTGCCATCAGGTGTGATTTGGAGGATGCTGTTATTGGTGGTTACCTGTCTTGATGTCTAAGTACTTCTTTCCAAATCACAGGCTGCATACTTCATGTGTCCTCTATAGGAAGATCAGTGGTTGAGACCCTGGTACCTTTAATATGTGAAGTACGGTAGTAATTCCACTCTAATTCCAGCTCCTTCTGGACATCTGATTCTGTCCTATTCACTTTAAAGATGGTTGAGAAAATGTAGAGCAGATTTAGAGAAGGGCAGCCAGGACAAATGGAAGATTGGCGAACTGAGAAATTGAAGACCGCAAGAGATACCGTAGAACTTTTCTGAACTGATACCACAGCATAAAGGGCACAAAAGCGCAGTTCAACCTGATAATATCTCGGGTTCTTGTGTTCAGGTGGAGGTTGGATAGATATTACAGAGAGATGCTAGGCTAGGCATGGAGGTTGACCTTAAAGGCTACTTGCTACTCTGTCAGCCTTTCTGAGTTTCCTAGATATACTGTGTTTCTTATTTTGATTGATTTTAAGCTGCCGCAATGGTACAGTTCTAAGCGATGTGCAGCAATATCTTCAAACACTGTCACGAAACCTAAATGAATAAAAGTGTATCTTTAACATGCCATAGCAATAGCATAGTAAAACAGCTGCACATCCTATCCATCATCACATTTTATATTTATACTAACAGCATTCTGCACTTATCACTCGTGCTATTATCTCATTTGCTCCTTGGAACAACCATGTTTTCACAGGCTCTCTAAATGTCAGGATAAAGGCACCAATCTTGTATCTGATTGCAGCTGTCCCACGGGAAGGGAGCTCCTGCAGAAAATTCTCACTTCGGAGTTCCCTCCCATCCTACATCCTGAGTATTTTAGGTGTAGATTTATACAACTGACCTTATGGCCAACGTAACCTTAAAAACCACAATATATACAACCATTAAAACATATGATTCAAAAACGAAAGAGCAGTCAGGAATTTTTTTAAAAAAGCATGAAACAATATCAAACCACCAGGGCTTCAACAACTTCCTGACTCTCATGTCTGGGTAAGCAGTCAGGTCTTCATCATTTTCTGGAAAGGAAAGGTGGTTAGGTGTGCCAGAGAGTAGGAACCAAAACCAAAAAAGTGTACTTCCTGGGTTCTACCCAGGGGTGGCCTACAAACTTTTTAGCAAGGGGTTCTCTGCCCGGTTGCTGGGTGGGCGTGGCCATGGTGGGCATGACCTAGTCAGCCTCCTGCACCATGGCAGGGGGGGTTTGCCCTCCCCGGGCTCTGTAGGCTTTCCTCGAGCCTCCGGGAGGGCGAAAACGGCCTCCCCAAGCTCCAGAGGCCCTCTGGAGGCCAGAAATGGGCCCATTTCCGGCCACCATGAACTTCCAGTAGGCCTGTTTTTTGCCGTCCCGAGCCTCCGTGCGCGCCCTGCACTTACCTGCATCCAAAACGGGCCGTGTGGGGACTCCTGGGAGGGGCAGGGTGGGGTGAGCGGGGCCAGCCAGGAGTGGGATTTGGGGGTTCTCTGAACTGCACAGAATCTTAGCTAGAGGTTCTCCTAAACCCCTGCGAACCCCCAGCAGCCCACCCCTGGTTCTACCCATTGGCATTCTTTAATTGATGAGACCCAAAGCATGCTTTTTCCACCAGACCTAATACAGATAGTCCTTGATTTACAACCACAATTGGAATAAGAATTCCCATTGCTAAACAAAATGGTTGTTAAGCGAGTCATGTCTGATTTTACTACCATTTTGCCATGGTTGGCAAACATGGCTGATAGGGGTCCAGATAATCTGCTTCCTCCAGGTTCTTTGCCACTGCAGTCAATCACAGCGTAGCTTGCAGGGAAAGGCTGAAGATGGGATTCAGAACCAGAGCATTCAAAAATGACTGCATCCAGTTTTGGTCACCCCATTACAAAAAAGATGTTGAGATTTTGGAAAAAGTGCAAAGAAGAGGAACTAAGGTGATTAAAGACCTGGAGACAAAAAATATGAAGAACGGTTGCAGGATTTGGGTTTGGCTAGTCTAGAGAAAAGAAGGACTAGGTGGGACATGATAGCAGTATTCTAGTATTTGAGAGGCTGCCACAAAGAGGAGGGCAGTCAATTTATTTTCCAAAGCTCCAGAGGGCAGGACAAGAAACAATGGGTGGAAACTAATCAAGGAGAGAAGCAACCTGGAATTAAGGAGAAACTTCCTAACAGTGAGGACAATTAACCAATGGAACAGGTTGCCTTCGGAAGTTGTGGGTGCTTCATCACTGGAGGTTTTTAAGAAGAGACTAGACAGTCACTTGTCTGAAAGGGTATAGGGTCTCCTGCTTGAGCAGGGGGCTGGACTAGAAGACCTCCAAGTTCCCTTCTAGCTCTATTCTGATTGACCAGAAAGTGGTCCATCTGTGGCAGGAGAGTGATGATAATTTACCCTAATTCAGATCGTGTCACCACTGGTCCAATAGGAAGACCTGGTCCAAAGTGTAACCATCATTATACATGGCCCTCAATGAAGTTGATCATCACCTGGAAGGCAGCACCTTTGGAAGCTATCCCAGATAACTATAGTTACTCTTTTGTTCCTGCTTTGAGGTCTTGAATGATGCCATACCTGTATCCCAGCTAGACACATTTGCAAGAAAGCAGCCCCTGTCTTCATGCCCAGCTAGGACATGTCATTCCAGAGTTTAATGATGTTTTCAACTGAACTGCTCTCCAGATTATTGGGAAATTCTTCAAGATCCTGAGGAACTCACATGAATCGATCAAACAAAGAGCCCCTCTGAAGGAGATGGGTAGTTAAGAAATAGGAAATATTTTTATTTTATTTATTTTATTTATTTATTTGTTTGTCAAACATGTACAAGATAGCAGGTATAGGTATAAACATAAACATAATCAAAGTGAATATAGATAGATGAGGATAATAGGACAGTAGGACAGGGACGGTAGGCACGCTGGTGCGCTTATGCACGCCCCTTACAGACCTCTTAGGAATGGGGTGAGGTCGACAGTAGACAGTCTAAGGTTAAAGTTTTTGGGGTTTGGGGAAGAAACCGCAGAGTCAGGTAGTGAATTCCAGGCATTGATCACTCTGTTGCTGAAGTCGTATTTTCTGCAGTCGAGTTTGGAGCGGTTTACATTAAGTTTGTATCTATTGTGTGCTCGTGTATTGTTGTGGTTGAAGCTGAAGTAGTCATTGACAGGTAGGATATTGTGGCAGATAATTTCCGAAATAGTCAGTTTAATTGGCCCTAACTCTGCTGTGACCCAGAATTTTAGACTAAAGAAACTTTTGTTCTGAATCAGCAGGTTTCTTCTTATGTTTTCATATGAGAAGTGAAGAAATGGATCTTTTGCCCTTGTTGTTTATCACAGTCCAATGTTCAAAGCCAGGTGATGGACTCTGCCCCATTGAAATAAACAGACCTTATGTTCACTTACTCCTATGAGTGGGAATTGTTAGCAAGATGTCTGGGGCAGGAGATCTCTTGACAGCCAATTAATTATACTGATAAAGATGGCATACAAATTCTAGAAAGGTTTCCTCCTTCCATAAATCTCTTCCAGAATTAAATTTTACACTCTGTTGTCCTGAAAATAATCTCCTCCAGGTCATTAAACAAACAAATGAAGTAAGTTAATGGCTGGTGTGTTATTTTAAAAGCCTAGAAAGAACTGCAGCTGTATCACCATGCATACCATATCAAGTGCAGCGTTTGTCTCTTGGATGCAAAATGAAGACCTCAAATAAAGTGTGATTAATTCGCCAGAGGGCCATAGAGATCTCTCTGCATGAGCTGGATTAATTCCATAACCCACAGATGGTCATTATGGGCTGTGCCGAGGTGATGGTGAAATAAACATAAGTGTCAGTCTATTTATTTATTTTAAAAATTGTAGACTTAATTTAAAAAAAAAATTAACTCTTTAAGAATATTCTAATATGCAACGCATACGATTGCATATATCCAATCCGGAGCTCTGCATGCATTCCAATATCCCTAGGAAAGATACACGTGACCTTCCCTCTATGTCTGCACAAAAAACATTGGAAATAAATCAAGGTTGCTAAATCACACCTTAGAGGCTAGTTCAGTTTCTCAATCTCAGCAACTTTAAGATGTATGGATTTCAATTCCTAGAACCCTCCACCAGGCATTGCATTCTCCCATGCTGATTGGGGAATTCTGGGAGTTGATGTCCATACATCTTAAAGGTGTTGAGATTGAGAATCACTGAACTAGATGGAGGTTTTGTTTTTTTTCAAATCTTTTGAATCAATGGAAAAACATAGATTGCAAAGACCTGCAGATAATAAGAATCGGTAATTAAGCTTCCTCAAACAACATGTGGATATAGGATGGTTCATGGTCAAAGAAAAAACTAGCAGATACTCACAACATTTTAACGATGTTTAGAGTCAGCTTTGGTTACTTTTTTTTTCTTTAAAAAAATAGTATTTTTAATACCTTATTTTGTGTCATCGTAACCCCTTTGGAGAATGGATGGTTGTCCAAATTCTGTGAATCCAGAATTAATTAAGTTAATTAAGTTAAGTTAATTAAGATTGTTTGAACATAGTCAGTGGTAAAAAATTACCCCACTAAAATCTAAAATCAGCGCTAGATATTTTTTTTATTTAATCAAATTTCTATACCCATCCATCTCACAAGAAGTGACTCTGGTAGCATACAACAATCAGATAAAAACAACAGTTAAAATACAATCATTATAAAAATATAAAAGCGACATTATTAAAAATGGATATATGTTAAAAATTAAGATGTCAGTCCTAAATAAGAAAAGGCTGCTGCCAACTGTCATAAAAAGTAACCTTCATATTGACTTCTATCAATCACAAAAAGTTTTAAAGGCAAAGAAAGTTCATTGCCCAAAAAGAATGAAGAGAGGAAAAAATACCGATTACTTTTCCATACTCAAACATACAAAGACAAGTAAAGCAAGCTAGCGAATACTGGGTGACAATCATTGTGCATTGTATTATTCGTAATATACAATGATTGCTATGAGGTTTTTGCCAGCTTAGTTTGTACTTTCTTGCTATTGTGAATGAGATTTGAAGAATTAATGGGTGCTGAAATCTTAACCCTCAATATGACAAAGTACTATTCTGTTAAGACAAATAAGCCCCTATGCTTTCAATGGGAGCAGTGTCCTTTGAACTCTGGGATTGCATAGGATTGGAATCTAGAGAATATGTGATCTATAGGTAAGAATAAAATATGTCATAAAGAACAATGGATGGGGTTTCAATGTTTTTTTCATCTCAGTGTAATTCACTGATACTATTTCTGATTGCAGTGACCATGGAATCTATGATTTTAAATTCACATCAAGTGTGCCGTCTGATGTTTTAAAATGTACTAGAATTAACTTGATTTTTCACTGCTGGGATAAAAGGTCTAAAATACTTGGAAATTGGACTTGGTATTCCTTTAAAAAGAAATAGAAATATCATCAGAATCCCAGTAGCGTTGTTTTTATATACAGGTAGTGCTTGACTTATGACCAAATTTAGTCCAAAATTTCCATTGTTGTTACGTGAGTTTGCTCCATTTTACAACCTCTCTTGCCATAGTTGTTAAATGAATCACTGCGGTTCTTTAGTAACATGGTTATTAAGGGAATGTGGCTTCCCCATTGACTTTGCTTGTCAGCAGTTCGCAAAAGGGGATCATATGACCCCGGGACACTGCAACCATCATAAATACAAACCAGTTGCCAGGCATTCAAATTGTGATCACATGACCATGGGGATGCTGCAATGGTCATAAGTGTGAAAAATGGTCATAAGTCACTTTTTTCTTATAACTTCAAACAGTCACTTAATGAACTGTTGTAAGTCAAGGACGATCTGCATTACCAAGTAGGCATGTCACATATGTGAATTCCATAATAGCATGAACTCATTCAAAACCAGATATCAACCTTTCGTGTAGAAAGACTTCTTCTCGTCTTCATCCCATCCTTCAGCATCTTTCAGGAAGATTACAGAACTGGACAAACACGATTTTCCATCAACAGAAGTTGAGATCTCAGTTTGAATAGTTACATCCTTCCCACTGTTAGGTAACATTACTCAAACATTTTCTGTTGGCGTTTTTACCTGTTGTGCCAACTCGATTTAAGATCCAGATTTTTGTCTTATAAAAATGGTAGTGTTTCTTTCCACTTCTCTTTCTGCTTGACAAAGAACTGGGGGTGGGGGGTGGAGAGGAAGATCCTCTCCCTTTTCCTTTTGTGATTATTTTAGAACTGTACAGGAAGGATGATAATTTTGTCAAAATTAAGGTGGGAAATCTGATGGAGAAACTTGCATTTTGTTGTTAGAACCCGCCTATTTTCTCGCATGCTGCAAGCCTGTAACACTTTACCCGTAAAACAGAATATAATTCCAAAGCCATTGCAAAGCCTACCTATTTTAAAAGAGAAAGAACAGTGAAATTATTCTTTAGCATTGTTGGACTATCATGGCATTATAGATGGCAGTGCCAGGGAACTGATTTTTCACACATACCCCACTTCCTTCGCTGCTTTATACTTTTTTCCCATTGCAGCAGATTTATTTTTAAAAATAATTATAATGATCTATTCCGCCACCCACACAGCTAATAGCAAAAATGCCAGAAAGATGGATGGATTCAAAATCCAGCTCTTTGCCATCCTCTACAATTTAGGGAGCAGGTTATTTGATTATTTGATTAGGACACCCAAAGTCCTTTTTATGCCCATTGTCCTGACATGGATCACTGGATATGTCTCTGGCTCTGAAATTGGTAATTTTGCCTGGTTTCCCCCCCCCCTCTCCCCTTCTCTCCCTTCATAGCCGGGGGTGTATTTTCTTGAAAGAACACTTATGAATCTTTGCAACACATGTTCAAAGGCACAGAAATTCTCCAATAAAGAGGGGGGAAAACAGACCCAAACAGATTGAGTAATTTATAATTATGTTTAATTGGTTCCTCTGTACATTTGGTTATTTTATCCAGAGTTGAAACTCTAAAACGTGTTCCTGCTGCTCTAAAAAAACCCCATGAAATTAATAATCACACATTTTCTCACAATGTGTCATTTACATTTCACATAAACACTACAGCAATCAACATTTAACTGTCTGATGTCCAATCAAGACCCCAAAAAAAAGGATTGTTTTGAAGATCTAACCCTTACAATGTTTTTATTGTACAGTCATTGTGGAATTGCAGTTATCTCTTGCAACAGAGTTTCTTAATACCATGACCTAACTAAATTTCATTTAGTGCATCTATTGGGGTAAAATTGTGTTAATAAACAGTATTTCTCAAATGTAAATTGTATCTTGTACTTCAGGATAGTCTCCGTAATAGTTTCTAGAACAGTGGTTCTCAACCTTCCTAATGCCGCGACCCCTGCCCTGCCGCCGTGACCCCCTCCCCGCCCCCTCCCCGCGCACGATGAGGTGACAAAGGGGGCGTGGCAATAGCAATAGCACTTAGACTTATATACTGCTTCATAGTGCTTTACAGCCCTCTCTAAGCGGTTTACAGAGTCAGCATATTGCCCCCAACAATCTGGGTCCTCATTTTACCCACCTCGGAAGGATGGAAGGCTAAGTCAACCTTAAGCCTGGTGAGATTCGAACGGCCAAATTGCAGGCAGCCGGCAGTCAGCAGAAGTTGCCTGCAGTACTGCATTCTAGCCACTGCTGCACCGCGGCTCTTATTTATTTATAGTCGGACTTCTGAACTATTTACTAGTTGTTAGTGACAAATATTCAAGTTCAGAAACCTGACTGTTTATGAACTTGAATATTTGTCACTAACAAATAGTAGCACGCTGGCCAAGATTGTGAGGGATGAATCTCAAAAAGGAACTGCTACATTCAGGGTGATGGTGCTGGAAGCCATGTGTCTGATGATTTTGGGTCAGGTTGCATGTAAGATTCCCAATTCTAAATGCAGCATCAGTGAGCCTCTGCCTTTTCTTCACAAGGAATACAAACCAGGAGACCTCAACATTGTAGGCATTCTGTCTAAGATCTACATATTTTATAACATGATGGAATTCAATGAACCACCCTCTAGTAATCTTTTTTATGACATTCTGTAAGTTTATTTCAGTATTCTTCATAAATAATACAAGCCTCTGATTTTATACTTCACTTATTTTCTTGCAATTCCTCTTCCCTCAAAATTTATTCAGCAAATAATCTTGTCTCACTCCTTTGCTGACCTGGATCAGGACATGTATGTCTTGTCCAGACTAGGGATTCCTTACATATTTAGTTTTGGCATGACAATAACTTTTTTGGGGGATGCCTAGTCGCCTAAACATATTCCATACCTTAAAATGGTGAACACAATTAAATGTCTTTGGATAATCAATGAATCACATACTGACTTTTTTGGGGGGGGATTTTTGGGGTTTCTTCTTTATTTATGATTCTTCTGCAATCATTATTTCCTCCG
>QLTV01000387.1:572884-586004 GCA_003457575.1 Thermophis baileyi
GTAAGCAATGTAATAAAATAAAAAGAGAAGAAAAAGGAAGAGAGGGAAAAAAGGGGGGAATTAAAATAGGGACAATATAAGAGGGGGGAAAGAGTAAAAGATAGATATTAAGATGATAAGCAAGATGATAGAAGTACTAAAAGGCTTAGAAATGGAAGTATGATAATAGAAGTGATATGTTACAATTAAAATGAAAAGGAATTGTAATTACTAAGAAAAATGTTAAGACTATGTGTATGGATGTGCTAACCCAGAAAACAAACATTCACAATATGAGATGTATAAAGATGAAAAAATAAATAAAAAACTTATTAAAAAAATAGTTTAAAAAAAATACAGGTTTTTTTTCTAAGCCATCTCCAGGCCATCTCTTCTTCCAAACTATCTCCATTACAATGGAGAAATGTCTATGGAGATTCTCAGTCATCCAGGTCATGGTTATCCCAAAGGTTCTTTTTCAAAAGGCAACTGGACTTTGTTTTTTCTTGAGCTGCGGTGGCACAGTGGTTAGAGTGCAGTATTACAGGCTACCTCTGCTGACTGCCGGCTGACTGCAATTTGGCAGTTCAAATCTCACCAGGCTCAAGGTTGACTTAGCCTTTCATCCTTCCGAGGTGGGTAAAATGAAGACCCAGATTGTTGGGGGCAATATGCTGACTCTGTAAACCGCTTAGAGAGGGCTGTAAAGCACTGTAAAGCGGTATATAAGTCTAAGTGCTATTGCTATTGCTTGGAGACATTTTGCTTCTCATCCAAAAAATTTCTTCAGTTCTGACTGAATGGTGGAGGATGGAAGGATTTATATTCCTTGCAGTCATCTGGTCATTAGCACTCTTTCTGAGAGTTGTTGAGGCCACCTGAGGGTTTATCTGTGCCCTCAGGGTCACCTGAATAGTGCAAACGGATTTGGAGCCTTCTTGGAACTGCTGAAAGGACTGTGTTGTACACAGGATATAGGTGACATCATATCCCTCCCCCTCCGTTGAGAGAGGGCTGTTCAGCCTTAATGTACATGGCCTCTTTGACCACAGAGAGGGGGAGAAATGTATTTGTTGATTTCCAAGATTGTATTAAAATAACCTCATCATAAAATAGAATTAGGTAGTCTAAATATGCTTACTGTCTGGACCACCTCACAAAGCTGACACCAGTCTTCCAAGTCTGAAAGTATATTTGCCCCCCCCCCATCACCTTTACTGCCCAAGAAACTAGGGAAGGTCCCGCCTGAGACATTTATCATGCCCATATAGATTAAGCTGCCTCTGGCCAAGCATTGCTTGGGCTGCAGCTCTCTTTTGTCTCCCAGGGCTATTGCCACATACTATTACACACTGCTTGTCACATTAGGCAGCGCTGAGCAGTTTCTGAGTGCTTTTAGTGATATGGCTCGCCATGTGGGTTTGTGGTCCACCGATCCTAACATGCAGCGTTGCATGCTTCCCTTGCTTGTTTTCAAACACCGATCTTGATCCTGCTTCCAAATCTACACCATTTCTTCAAACTGTATTCTTGTGCTTTCTATAATTTCCCATTTTTGTGAATGGGGAATGGGAGGGTTGAAGAGTTGCATCCAAAGCACCATATTGTTATTACTGCTTTGTTGTTGTTGCTGCTGCTGCTGCTGCTGCTGCTGTTCATCTTCTTTGGGTCACCATTTGCTGCTGATCATATGCCAAGCAATACCTGTTAGCACCTTTAGTGTACAGGTTATGAAATTGGCATCATCAAAGAAATGATGCCATTACGTATTTACAGTTTTACAAGCAATTACATATTTATGATGTCTGATGCAAACATGATACATTTGTTGTCATTATTCATTATTCTAAAACATAAAGTTGTTCTCATGATCTTTAAAAATTGCTTAGCAGGGTCAGATTATTCCAAGTTTACATGCTTTAAGTTATTAAAGAATTGGAGGGCAGATTTTTTCCCCCCTAGGAAAATGAAAATTAAAGCCACACTCAAAGTGGTAAACTCAAATTCTACCAGCATTCATATTGGCCACTAGGGGAAGTTATAGAAATAATAGCAAAAGAATTCAGTTCTCGTAGCGGCCTAAAGAGATTCCCCCCCCCTTTTTTTTGTAAATTAACTGCCCTTTGGAGACCCAAAGGAGAAGACCAAAGCCAGCAATTTCATGGACTGTGTTACGGACGGACGGACGTAGCCCGGATTTGCATGGCCGTCGCTGATTGGCTAATCTAGTGGCGGGAAAAATAAACCGCTGTCAGTGGCCGGCTAGCCTGCCGGAACTCTTTAAATAGAGAGCCCCAGCAGCCTAGCCGGCAGTTCATACATCGCGGCTAGGGAAATAAAGGTGCTGAAAGTCTCCCGCATCCTGTCTCTTCTTCACCACACCCCCTATTTAACACTGGCGATGAAGGTGGGATTCTGAAGAGGACAAGAAAGGACAAAGGGACTGACCATCCACCTCATGGCATCCGTGGCCATCTTATACAACAAGGACCAAACCCTGCTCCGGCCAAACCTGAGGATGACTACTCAGACCTCCCCCGCACCAGCCTTATTCGACCCACAAGCAGAAGAATGGCACATGTATATGAGCTGGTTCAGGATGTTCCTGGAAGCCAACAACTACCAGGACCTGCCAGACAACCAAAAGAGAGCTCTCTTCCTCACCTATTGCGGGACAAAGATCTACAAGATGGCACAGACCCTTGTCACACCCACAGACATAGAGGCAATATCATGGACAATGCTGCAAAACACCCTCAGAGACCACTATGCCCCAACGGCGACCCCCATGGTGAGCAGGAACATATTTTAACATCGGTGCCAATGAGAAGGGGAGACCATAAATGACTTTGTGGCAATACTGAGGGAAATCGCAACGAAGTGCGAATTCATAAATCCCGAGGAGATGATGCGGGATCGGGTCATCCTGGGCATGAACGACCTAACACTCCAAAAGAAACTGTTGGTGCAAAGAGGGGTGACCTTTAAAGACACGGTCAGAGAAGCGAGGGCTGCTGAATCCTCCGATAATTCCGCCGCAGACATCAGGAAGACCAGCGGAGTCCACCGCGCCCACCGAGAGCCCGACTGTGCCACCGAGGTTCCAGAATATGGAGACGAATGGGAGGAAGAAGCCATCCACAGAGTATATCTGGACAAATGGGTAAGCCACAGGGACAATGAGTTTAAGCAACCCCGTTGTTCCGGATGCATGGGGCTCCATGCTAGAGCGGCTTGCCAGAGCGGCAGAAGCCATCTGCCGCCAGTGTCAACAACAAGGCCACATAGCCGAGGCCTGTAGAGCCACACAGCCAACCCCCTACCAACCCTAATCACAGATGCAACCATTTGAGCATTGTGAAGAATATTTGAAACCCACGGCCTACCCGACGTCCTCATTTTGGACAATGGGCCACAACTGACCGCCAAGACCATGGAATCCTTCCTGGCAGAGCAGGGCATAAGGCATGCTCTGGTGGCCCCTTTCAGCCCGGCAAGCAATGGGCAAGTAGAAAGAATGGTGAAACTGACCAAGGAAACGCTCACCAGAATGGTACCGGGGAACTGGCAAGAAATGATTGACCAGTTCTTACCGGCGCAGCATATCACACCCAGCGCAACCACCAACAGAAGCCTGGCTGAACTATTAATGGGACAGAAATTAAGGTCCTGGCTAGATAGACTGCACCCAAACTATCACCCCGAGGAATCCCTGGACTCTGCCCGGCTGACCAGATCATTCAAAATAGGTGATCTGGTCTTTGCCCACAATTATGCAGGGTACCCAACTTGGGTGAGAGCTAGGGTAGTGGCTGTCACCGATCCCAAATCATACAAGGTGGAACTGGACGACGGCCGTGTGTGGAGAAGGCACATAGACCAACTCCGGAATAGGCTGGGAGAGTCCTGGGTGAGACAACCAGACAACCACGAACTCCAAACAGATGCCGGTCAAACCCCGGGACATTTTGAGTCTCCGCCCCGCAGAGCATACAATCCAAACAATTGGGAAACCATTACTGCCCTGACTACAGGAACCCAGGACACCCTGCTCTCAAGCTCGATGGAGGTGCACGGACACTTACCTGGAGATGACAACATCCAGCGATCCAGAACCAGAGGACAGAAGTACCAGGCCGGAGACCACCATGCCCAGCAGAGAGTTCGAAGAGGTTCCATTTCAAAGTCCAGGAGAGACAGCAGGCCTGACCTCACAGGCCGCCGTCCCCAGAATGACTGAACCACGCAGGTCCAGTAGGAATGTTAAACGTCCCACCTACCTGCGGGACTACATGACTCTTGTACATCACCGATTGGACAAGCCTCAATCTAGGAGGGAAGGGGTGTTACTTATGGACGTACGTAGCCCGGATTTGCATGGCCGTCGCTGATTGGCTAATCTAACGGTGGGGAAAATAAACCGCTGTCAGTGGCCAGCTAGCCTGCCAGAGCTCTTTAAATAGAGAGCCCCGGCAGCCTAGCCGGCAGTTCGTACATCACGGCTAGGGAAATAAAGGTGCTGAAAGTCTCCCGTGTCCTGTCTCTTCTTCACTGCGCCCCCTATCTAACAGACTGACTGGAAGAAAAAATTATATCTGCAGAGAGGACAGAAATTCTCTTCCAGCAGGGAGAATGGAGAATTGTTATTAAAGCATTTTACTCACATTTAGGTGATTCACATGGAAACATGCCATAAGGACAAGGTAACAGCTGTTAGCAGAGACATTTGTTATTTCACAGTGTCAAAGGATGCACAATGGCAGGTGTAGGGGGAAGAGAAAAGCTGTTGAAAAAGAGAATGAAAGGTGTGGGAGGACATGCAGAGGTTTTGAGCTCTATTAAGGCTTGGGGGGCTTTCTCTGTTGTTTGATTGTTTGCTCATAATGCATTTGAGATTGCTAGCTTTCTGCTGCTAAGTGGTGACAACAGCTTTTTGGAACAACGCTCCCCATATAAGTGGCAGAGAAGGAGCAGAATGAGCTGGCGAGAGTCTTGCATCAGTTTGATATTCTGAAACAGCATACAATAGTCAGCCATTCCATGGCGTGGAAGTCATTCCAGGATGGATGTGGCAGGCAGCTATTGTTTCACAGAGAAATTGCTTCTGTATCCTGGCATTGATTCCGTGTTTAGTTGCACGTGGAGAATGGTATCTGTTAGGGCTATGCAGAAAGTGGGACAAGTTGTTCCACAAGCAAAGGGACCCTCTTCATCTTGTAGGAGAAACATCTCCCTAGAGTTCTTCAGTGATGGAGATCAGAGCATGCTTTCACTAAGTACAATGTCTATTATGGTATCAGAGCAGAGGTGGGTTTCAGCAGGTTCTGACCAGTTCTGGAGAACCGGTAGCGGAAATTTTGAGTAGTTCGGAGAACCGGTAAATACCACCTCTGACTGGCCCCGTCCCCATCTATTCTCTGCCTCCTGAGTCCCAGCTGATTGGGAGGAAATGGGGATTTTGCAGTAACCTTCCCCTGGAGTGGGGAGGGAATGGATATTTGCAGTATCCTTCCCCTGCCATGCCCACCAAGCAATGCCCACCAAGCCACGCCACGCTCACCAAGCCACGCCCACAGAACCGGTAGTAAATTTTTTTGAATCCCACCACTGTATCAGAGCTGGCCAAACCAAAACCCTCAGAGACAAGGAGGCAACTCCATAATGTAGAGTTCTGCAAGTTACAACATACATATGATTGCACATAATAGCAAAACTATTTATTGTAACATAATAGACATCAATAAAGTAAGCATTGTGAAATAATAAGAGTAGCAAGTCAAAGGCAGTAACTCTCAAGTTAAAACAAAGGTTGAGTTTTTTGAATAAAGTTGCTGTTGATGTGTTACTTTCTCTGTTACCTCCCAGTAACAGAGATCTTGTTTCCCAGTGAGGTTCTTGTCTCTTTATCAATATTCTTAAATGGTTGAGCTGACAGTTGACATTCTCTGAGAAAATGGATTGAGAACATGGATTAGAGAAGGGAGTCACTTTAGTTGCCTCAATTAACACAAATTTTCTCCTTCCAACTGAGGCACACTGCTGGTGCTGATAGGTTTGACATGGACTCATGGAGGCTAGAATAGAATAGAATAGAATAGAATAGAATAGAATAGAATAGAATAGAATAGAATAGAATAGAATAGAATAGAATAGAATAGAATAGAATAGAATAGAATACCACAAAGACAAATTTTGTTAATTTAGGAATAAGCACTTCTAAGTGAAGGCTGATTGATACAGATACAGATTAACAGAGGTGAAAGGGACCTTTCAGGTCATCTAGTCCAACCCCCTGCTCAAGCAGGTGATCCTATTCCATTTCTGACAGATGGCAGTCTCTTCTTGAAAGCTTCCAGTGGTGAAGCACCTATAAGTTCTGAGGGCAAGCTGTTTCATTGGTTGATTGTTCTCACTGTCAGAAAATGTCTCCTTATTTCTAGGTTGAATCTCTTCTTGATCAGCTTCCATTCCAGCCTTGTATATGTGTATGGTAGAAAATACTTTTGTTAGGATGAAAGGGGTAGGAATGTCTTATTTGTGTGAGCATACTTCTCCAGAAGATACTAGGTGGTTTTACCAAGATATTTGAGTACTTGCTTTGTGCCAGGTACTTTGTTTTGCTCTATCAAAGCACTTTTTAAGAGGTAGAACTTATCACCAAGAGTCAAATCATGGCTTGTTTACTCCACTGGACTTATGAAAAGAATTTCCCTTTCTCCAAGGCAGGAGAATGCAGGCAGATAAGACATGAGTCAGGCTGCTGTGGAAAGGAGGTTGATTCCTTTATTTCCCAATAACAAAGAGGTTTGCTCTTGGGGGGTAGGCTACAGAGAAAATGGGGTTCAGAAACTTTGTTTTATAGGGTGATTGGTCCTTGATATGGGCTTGGGGAGCGCTCTCTCTCTCTCTCTCTCTCTCTCTCTCTCTCTCTCTCTCTCTCTCTCTCTCTCTCTCTCTCTCTCTCTCTCTCTCTCTCTCTCTCTCTCCCTCCCTCCCCCTCTCTCCCCCTCTCCCTTCCCCCCCCCACATGCTGGTTGTAGCGCATGACTTTGTCCAAAGATCAATCTTAATTGTACTTCCTAGCTTGTCTTTTGTTGTGTAGATGGTGTTTGGGCCACCTATTTGTGAGCATGGGGAACTGCGACTAAACAGGTTCTTTGTCTGGTTAATTACTGTTGCCCAGGTACTCAATTATTGTACTTGGTTTTGCTATTGCCAGTTGATAGCTTAAGGGAGGTGCAGTTCAGCAATCTATTGTTACAATGCAGCATCTCCCATAGTTTGCAATCTCAGTGAATCATGGATTTGTGTTAATGGTTAAGGAACAGCTGAGACAGTGAGAGAAATAAAGTTAATTTGGAATAAAGAATCTCCTCTGTTTAATATTGATTATTAAAATAAAATACTTTCCACAACTCCATTGAACCTTCGTACTGCTGTTTGCTATTGGTCACAGGACACTGCTTCCTTTGGGTTACTCCTATTTGAATGGAGTGTGTATAAGTTTGTTTTGATCTCCCTTTTAGCTAATATCTGATCAGCTGAGATCTTTCTGTTTGATAGTTGACTGAGTGTTGGTTCTTACAGAAAGCTACTGACTCACAGGTCCACAATGACCTGGTACTTTTCACAGTGAAAATCATCCCCATTCCATCCTTATTCCATTTTAAATGTCACAGTAGCAGTGAATAACTGACTGCTCAGAAACTTTACTTTGGTTGTCACGCATAGCTAGCTGCAGTAATGGGCAAGAGCACAGAAATGCAGTCTCAGACCCACTAAAGAGAGGAATAATGCATCATCGGCACATAGAAGAACAGAAATAGGTTCTCCGAACAGAAATAGCCCAGCGGGGTGGGTGGGAGGGAAAGGGTGAAATGTGGATTTTTGTCAGAACGTGAACCAGCAAATTAAATTAAAAGATCAGAACAGAAAAGAAAAGAACAAAAAAGGAATAACAAAATGTGGCCCTGTTTTATCCCCATGTCCTCAACCTATGACCACAATTCAGCCCAAAATTTATGTTGCTAAGGGAGACAGCTGTCAAGTGAATTTTGCCCCATTTTACAACCTTTCTTGCCACCGTTGTTAAGCGAACCCCTGCAGCTGTTAAGTTAGTCACAGGGTCGTTAAGTGAATCTGCCTTCCCCATTGACTTTGCTTGTCATAAGGTTGCAAAAGGGGATCGCGTGACGCCAGGACACTGCGACCGTCATAAATATGAGTCAGATGCCAAGTAGCTGAATTTTGATTACGTGATCAGGGGAGGCAGCAATGGGTCATAAGTGTGAAAAACAGTCATAAGTCACTTTTTTCAGTGCCATTGTAATGTCGAACGGTCACTAAATGAACTGTTGTAAGTCAAGGACTACCTGTATACATTATGGCTGTTTTCATATAATTTCAGCAGCAGCAGCAAAAAACATTAGCTGATAACAGACACAATCAGCTTCACCCAAAGCCTGCTTCTAGGGACTACATGAAAAACTAAGTCAATAAAAGCAACTTACTGTACATCCTGCACAGGTGATTGATGTATTTTAATATTCGATAGGGAAGGAAAGGCACTGAATGAGTGTTAACCTTGCCACCCTAAAACCGTCTTACTCCTTTGCCAGGATGTTATCCTGTACCCTTCAATCAGTGAGATTTCCACGGAAGTGACAGGGAGAGGTTTTTTCCCCCTCGTGCCTTCACTCTGCTGAACATCTAATTCTCACAGTACTGGCTTATGTCTAAGTATATTTACCCATGTTGTATGGCTGTAGTATTATTATTATTATCCTTCCTGTCTTCTTTACTACCCCCACCCCCTCTTATTAGTATCATTATTATGATTATTATTACTCTGTGGCTTTGCATGTACACTGAAAGCTTCTGCACTGGAGACAAATTCCTTGTGTACCCAATCACACTTGGCCTATTCTATTCTATTCTATTCTATTCTATTCTATTCTATTCTATTCTATTCTATTCTATTCTATTCTATTCTATTCTATTCTATTCTATTCTATTCTACTCTACTCTACTCTACTCTACTCTACTCTACTCTACTCTACTCTATTCTTAATGATGCTCAGCAGGATGAGGTATGAAGGTAATTGGATCTTCCCTTTCCCTTTAGGCATATTGGATAATTATGAACAACTTCCAGTCTTCAGGGATCTTGAATTGGGAGTAAATATAAGTGAGGAAATGCTTTAGCATTTATCTTCTTCTTTCAACGACCCCATAATCCCATGCAGGGTGGAGTCTGGGCAACTGAATGGAGCTAGCACAGCATTTAATGGCCGGATGCCCTTCCTGTCGCCAATGCGGAGCTTTGTTCAGCAGATATATTCTCAGTGTGATTGTGAGGCGAGAGCTCCACCTCTAGGCTACCACACCACTCAAATGCTTTAGCATTTATGCTACAATCAAGTTACATCTGGCAGCCTTGGTATTGCTGTGTTGTGAGATAAGCTTAGCAACCTCAAGGGGAGACCTCACAGGCAAGTTTGCTATGCCAGCGATCCAATGAAATTGGGATTCTGAATGCCCTTGCTAAGCCAGGTACCCAAATATTCAGCCATGCCTCAGGGATGATCAGGCAATGACATTCAAAAAAGTGTTTTGAAAAGAAAGAGATAACATAGTACCAGAAAGTTTAGGAGGTCTTTTCTTGTGTTATTCAAGCAAACATCTGCTAGGCTCTGTCTTTCCCAGTGGATGTTACAGACTTTTGGCTTTTCAAGGGCAGTTCCTCACAAATGTTTTGAACTGCAGTCTCTCTATACCAATGGTTCCTAAACTGGGGGTAATTACCCCCCAATCAGGCATGATTATTCAATGGGGGAGGTAACTTGGGCATATTTGAGGATTAACTGGGTAATTTAAAATATTTGTTTAATTATTTATTTATTAAATATGTTTGTCACCCATCTCACCGCAAGGTGACTCTTGTTTATGAGTCAAGACAGTTGTGTAAAACAACAGTGTCTGTTTTTGTTTTTGGTTTGTTTTTTTTGGGGGGGGGGACACTTGGTTTTTCGTGGAGGTAATGGCATTATTTGAGATCAGGAAAACAGTTGAGTTGCATCAACCATTTTAAGAACCACTCTGTTTTAAAACCTTCGTGTCAGGGTTCCAAGTAATACCCCCAACTGAATAAGACTCCGAGGCAAGCAGTGGATCAAAAAGATCCATTTTATTAGAGATGTCATATTGGCACATCTGGAATCTGAAAGTCCCCCGGGTTTTCCCCACCCAAAGGAAAGTCAAAGTCCCTTCCCCTGCACCCACATGTCCATCACACGATCCAATCACTCCACCGTCCCAACTGGAGATGTTTCCCAGTCACACCTCTCCAGGTGCAGGCTGAACGTCCTTGACTTCCAGAGAAAAGAATGTTGTTATGGCTATATATCTCTACCCACTCCCTACTACCCCCCCTCCTACATTCCCACAGCACTAAGTGTGGCAGCCCTGAAGATCCAAAGAAAAAGATGGCCTCCAGGGCTGACACTTTGATTTAAATAGACTTAGCTTCAGCACTTTCATGGTCAAGCCATAGCTTTGAGGGGTACTTGACTTGATCTTAGGTGAGAACTTCTTGGATGCTATTAATTAGGATCTCAAGACATTAATAGTTGCTCAAGACATCTATGGTAAATTACTCAACCCAAGAAGTAGCAATAGCACTAGCAATAAGCAGTGGATCAAAAAGATCCATTTTATTAGAGATGTCATATTGGCACATCTGGAATCTGAAAGTCCCCCGGGTTTTCCCCACCCAAAGGAAAGTCAAAGTCCCTTCCCCTGCACCCACATGTCCATCACACGATCCAATCACTCCACCGTCCCAACTGGAGATGTTTCCCAGTCACACCTCTCCAGGTGCAGGCTGAACGTCCTTGACTTCCAGAGAAAAGAATGTTGTTATGGCTATATATCTCTACCCACTCCCTACTACCCCCCCTCCTACATTCCCACAGCACTAAGTGTGGCAGCCCTGAAGATCCAAAGAAAAAGATGGCCTCCAGGGCTGACACTTTGATTTAAATAGACTTAGCTTCAGCACTTTCATGGTCAAGCCATAGCTTTGAGGGGTACTTGACTTGATCTTAGGTGAGAACTTCTTGGATGCTATTAATTAGGATCTCAAGACATTAATAGTTGCTCAAGACATCTATGGTAAATTACTCAACCCAAGAAGTAGCAATAGCACTAGCAATAGCACTTAGACTTATATACCGCTTCATAGTGCTTTACAGCCCTCTCTAAGCGGTTTACAGAGTTAGCATATTGCCCCCAACAATCTGGGTCCTCATTTTACCCACCTCGGAAGGATGGAAGGCTGAGTCAACCTTGAGCCGGTGAGATTTGAACCGCCGAACTGCAGCTAGCAGTCAGCTGAAGTAGCCTGCAGTGCTGCACTCTAACCACTGCGCCACCTCGGCTCAAGTACATTCATTATGATTGCTATTGCTGTCACACTTAATAATTTCAGTCATTCTGACCCTGTTCTATGTAAGGCTTTGTATCTAAACAACTGTGAATGTTTTCCCTTTTTGGTACAGCCTTGATTATAATAAACAAACAAACAAACAAATAATTGTGAAATTTAAAGACTTGAATGGCAGAAAAACTCACCATCTGGAAGGATCCCTGTCTAGGAGTACAATTTTCATTGTGGGAGGGGAATACAGAACTAATATTTAAAGCACTATTGTGCCGAAAATATGCCAAAATCTGTCTGTTAATTCCATAAAAATATAATATTTCCAAAAGATTTACTCTCCTGCAGAAACAGCCCCCGTGTTTCTATTTTATTCTCAGGGTACTTTGGAATTTATTTCTAATGTATTTTAGAACTGTTATTTATCTTTGGGGAAATGGAATGGCAAGAAGTACTGTTATTTTTTCCACCTCCATGGAAATTAAATTGAAGTATGAGAAATCAGGGAGGCTGTATCCTACAACAAAGATGATTGTGTAGTGAAAGATAGGACATCCACACAGTGTTAGAACTTAATTTTGGAACTCTGCACTAAATTTATGACAATTTCATTGACATTATCTTCTCTTTTTTAAAAAAAGTGAGAAAGATACTTTTTACCATCAAATTGAGGAAAGAAGGAAGGAAGGAAGGAAGGAAGGAAGGAAGGAAGGAAGGAAGGAAGGAAGGAAGGAAGGAAGGAAGGAAGGAAGGAAGGAAGGAAGGAAGGAAGGAAATATTGGCTATATTTTTTTTAAAAGCACAGTACATTGTTTATAATAGGAACCCAATTTCCTAATATAACAATTTGCATGAAAACTACATCAAGTTGAATGCCAAGTCACCGACCAGCTGTGTACATCAACCTCAATCCACAGGCAAATTTTACTCATCCATTTTTAAAACAGAAAATAAAGCCCAACCATTATCTGTATTTGTTCATAGTTTCATCTTTCCCTTTTCAAAATTAAAATTTAATGCTTAATTTAATTTATGTGTTCCTAAGCACTGACCAACTCCAGAATAACTCTGGTACTCACAATGTGATATTAATAAAATAAATAAAATATTTTATTGAATTTTATTCAATATAAAAACACAAGATAAATAGATAAAAAATAAAAATAAAGAATGGCAACTTCTATCAAAACATAAAACATATACAAATTCATCCCACAAGGGGCATCCAGCCAACTTAGCCCAAAGCCTGGGAGAACAGCTACTGTATGTCTTTAAAGCCCTCTCAAATATCATCAAGGTGGAAGCCACCTGGATCTCCAAGGGAATCTCATTCCTCTGCCAGGTACCATGACTGAGAAGGCACATTTCTGAAGTCCCAAAAGATGACATTATTTAACTGAAGGGCCCCATAGTGAAATAGCCCTGTCAGCTCATATCTGTCCCAAACATAAGCACTCATATCACAATCATTGGTCAATCAATGCTGTACATAAATGATCTTTACCGAAAACTTACATGTGCTATTTTTTTTTTTTTTGGAGCTAATGCTCAGAAAAAAAGGAAAGATAATGCAGTGAAAATGCTTTTAATGCAGCCAAATTGTTTTATCAATACATATATGGTACAATACAAGATCTGATTTAAATGTAGCTAATGAGCTGATAATAATAGAATAGAATAGAATAGAATAGAATAGAATAGAAT
>QLTV01000387.1:596245-625337 GCA_003457575.1 Thermophis baileyi
AGATGCTTGTAAATGGTTCTGGAAGGAAATAGCAAATAAGATCCATACTTCAACCCACTGCTCTTAAGCATACTTATAAGTGATTTAGAGGACAGAATGAATGTCATGATTATCACATTTGTAAGTGATATGCCTTACCCTACACATCACAATTCACAATGATCTTGGTAGGCTTGGATATTGGGCCAAATCTAGTAGGTTTAAGGTGACAGAATCATAGAATCATAGGATTGGGAGGGACCTTAGAGATCTTCTAGTCCAACCCCCTGCCCAAGACAGGAGACCTTATTCCATCCTGGACAAATGGCTGTCCTCTATCTGGGTAGGAAAAATGAAATGTATACATAACAGATGACAGAGACCTGAGTTGGCAACTGCATATGGAAGAAGCCTCCAGGAAAATTAGTGGATGACAACATGAACATGAGCAAGCAGTGAGATTCAGTAGCTACAAAGGCAAATGCAGTATTGGGCTGTGTTTCACTGAACATCTGCACCCAAATCATGGAGAGCAATATTTACACTCTGCACTTTAAAAGGAATATGGAGAACTATAGATGGGTCAGAAGCAGAGGTGGTATTCTGCCGTTTCGGACCAGTTTGGGCGAACCGGTAGCCCCGGCGCTATGTCGTTCTATTTAGGCTCATTTTGAAGCTGCGCGCATGCGTGCAAGGCACGCGCTTGAGCACAGCAATTGCGCAGAAGGCCATGCGAACCGGTAGGGAAAGTAAGTGAATACCACCTCTGGTCAGAAGAAAGCCATCAGATTGATAAGGGGTCAGGAAAACCAGGTTTTCTAAGAATTGCTTTAAGGAACTACAGGCATAATAGCTGTAAAAATAAATACCTAAACAACTGGTCCTTGGCAAGAAGAGATGGTCCCATTCTCTGTTGAAACTGAAAGCAAGAAAGACAGGCTAAAATTAAAAATAAAGGTTCGGGTTGAGAGATGAGTAGAATTTCCCAGTGGTGTAAAGTAATGAAAGTCTGCCTTAAAAGGTGATGGGCTCCCCTTGCTGGAGATTTTCAGATGGAGGCTGGAAGGGCATTCCTGGAATTACTATTTTTCTACACCAAGCAGGAGGTGGGACTAAGCTAACCTATATGATCCCTTCTAGTCCATATTCCATGTTTCTATGAATCTCTTTATAGGAGAAAGGAGAAGCTATAAAGCAAGACCCAAGAATGGAAGTGCTTCTCTTCTTTCTCCATTCTTTCCTCCCAAATTAATTTTTTTCTCCAGTGTACATTTCTCTTAGTCACAGACTATGTCACACTAAATTAGGATTAACAACTCACGGAACACTTTTGTCCCTCGATCGTGAGAAACTGTGAGCCCTGCTCAAATTCAAGACTTGATTTCTGTGGCTTGATTTCAGGGTTTCTGGTCTGGTAAATCAGGCTGGAAATAGAAATGTGAGGCCTCCAGAAGGCAAAGGGTTTCCTTTTCCAATCTTAACACCATCCTATATAAGCGTCCCAAATGCCAATGAAACTGAAATAATTTTAGCGCCTGAATAACAGAATTGGAAACGACCTTGGAAGTCTTCTATTTCAACCCCTTGCTCAAGCAGGAGACCCTATACAATTTCAGACAAATGACTGTCCAATCTCTTCTTAAAAACCTCCAGTGATGGAGCACCCACAGTTTCTGAAGTCAAGCTGTTCCACTGATTAATTGTTCTATCAGGAAATTTCTCCTTGGTTTGGAGAAGAGGTCAACCCCCTCTTCTGTGTGGCAGCCCCTTAAGACTGCCACAAAACTGAGATTTTTTGAAGTTAATCAATATTTTTTCGATTCTAGAGGCCTTAAATTACTTGATTGCCTACATTCATTATTAAATGAAAAGCTGAATTTCAGTTAGAGGTTAGTGAGAATAACATTGTATTTTTCCCCCATCCAAATTCCCCAGCTTTAAACTGTTTTTATCAAAAGCAAATCTTACAATCCTTTTCTTACAATTAAACCAGAAGTAGTGATTGATTACTAGGTAAGCATATCAATAATGTAACTAATTGATAATGTTAGCAAAAGAAGCCACAGAGAGAACTGGGAAGAGAGGAAAGTGACATTCAATGGAAATAAATTATTCTCTCTAATACATTACTTTATTTAATATATCCCTCCAAACTTACTTCTCCAAGACATTTGGTGCCCAAGTGTCAGAAATCCAATGATGCAGGTTGCAACCACTATCATCACAAAAAAAGAAGATATGAAATGGAGAGAAAATTGCTGTCTTTCTATGGTGCCTCCTGAACTGCTCTATATTAATAGGGAGAGAACCTTGGATTTGAATTTCAGAATGCTTTTAAGGCATGCAATGATAGGGCGATTGTTCTATATTGCATTTCATGGGAGAAGAATACGGATGAAACCTGAAAATAAATCTGTTGCATCCATAAAGCATTCTGCAATCCACTTCTCATGTGATTCCCTTCCATAAAGCAAGAATTAAGAGCAGAAATGATTTCCTTTTTAACATAATTTTTCCGTTTAAATTTTTTTCACAACTTTCTGGGTGGATAGATTCAAGTGAATCTGAAACTCTTCAGAGCTGTGCGAGTAAAAAAATTGAGAAAGGAGTTTTTTAAATTTCTTTTGGGAATCACCTTTTCTCCCTGACTGAGGGATATGAAAATCAAACTCTTTGTCTTATCGCTGGGAGAAAATGTTTCTAATGGTCCATTCAGTTCATCCATCATATGTTCAAAGAAGTCTCTTTGGGAATCTTAGTCAAGGAGTAGCGTTTAATCATGCTCCAACAATTAACATGAGGAGAAGAGAATGCATAGCCTATGAAGCTGTTATGGGTGTAGATATTTAAGACCCCAAACATCAAATGCCTTCTAGATATCACCTTCTAAATACCTTCCCTGCTACTTTTCCATACAGACTTTATTCGGTGTCTCAAAGAGGAGGTTTGACACTTCTAATCAGATGACGGATCCTAGAATATCAACACTGGGAGTGAAGGAGCTATATTTACATTGCCATCCATCTCACAAAATGTGGCTCACATGCCAGAGAAGGATTTTCTTCCACAGAGAATAGCACTCTTCTAGATGAGAGAGAGAGAGAGACATCTAACAGAGCTGGCCCAATTCAGGTAGTCCTTGACCTACACCCATTTGTTTAGTGACCATTTGAAGTTACAACAGCACTGAAACAAGTGACTTATGAACATTTTTCACACTTAGTACCTGTTGTGGCCCGCCAGCGACCCGTGCAGCTGGTTGCAGACTCCGACAGCGAAGAGGCTGTTGTGGTGATGCGCCAGCAGTCTGTGCAGCTGGTACCTGAGTCGGACAGTGAGGAAGTTGGTGTGGACTTGGTGCCAGAGGCGGAGATTCAGCCAGGGCCTTCAGAACCTCCAGAAGCTCCCATCAGTGACGAGGAAGAAGAGGAGGAGCCTATTCTCAATGCACGGGCATGCAGAGCTGCCAAAAGGCAGGAATGGTTCCTCAGGGGGAGGTCTCCTCGGGAGTAAGGCTTGGGGCTAATTTGCCATGCGCCTAGCCTATTTAAGGGATGACAATGGTTGAAGTAATTTTGCAGGAAACAACTCTTCATAATCACCTAGTGTATCAGACTCAGAAAACGTCTCTTTGGCTCTGTTTTTCCTGTGTTATATGTTCTGCTAATTGCTTCTGGGCATCTTGCCAAACCACAGTAGGATTACTGATATCAGAAAAAGACTATTGCATCAAGAATTGAGTTATTTTACCTTGGACTCTTGTCAGCTGTTAATGAATTTGAATTAACAGCCTTTGTTCATAAAAGACTGATTGAAACTGCATTTTTGTTTGACCAAACTACTAAGAAAGCGTATTAGTAGTCTTTATTTAATAAAATAAGGTTTGCACAGACTTTGTGTGTGCTGCATTCTTCGTGGTTCGTAGCTGGGGCAGAACAGTACCATTGCAGCATCCCCATGGTCATCTATGTTCAAAATTCGGAAGTTTGGCAACTGGCATGTATTTATGATGGTTGCAGTGTCCTGGAGTAGTGTGATCATCACCTTTTGTGACCTTCTGATGAGCAACGTCAATGGGGAAGCCAGATTCACCTAACAACTGTGTTACCAAGTTAACAACTGCAGGGATTCATGTAACAACTGTGGCAAGACAGTTCATAAATTGGAGCAAAATTCACTTAACTAACTTTCTTGCTTAGCAAGACACATTTTGGGCTCAATTGTGGTTGTAAGTCAAGGGCTACCTGTATATAATGCCTCTTGAAACAAAGCTCAGGGTGGAGCTCTTCCCATCAATGTACCAGGAGATTATTAAAGTGGCAACTGACACTTTCTGCAATGCTTTCTGCATTGTTACTAGCAAATCTGGGCTATCAGTTGACAAGAACACTAATGCCTTTAATATTATGGCTAATGGCTCCCACAACTGGGTTGCCGAGTTTGGACAGAATTAGTTGGGAACAAACACAGTTTTCTGAATCTATTCAATGCTGTCTTTTATTCATTTGTTCATTCATTTATCAAATTTGTATAGCTGCTCAGCAACTCTGTTTGCCCTCCACGCTCCCAAGGCAGGGGTGAAATGCTTCCGGTTCGCTCGTACCTGTCGGTCGCCATAGAGCCGGTCGCCAAGGTAGCGCGAGGCACCGCCCACCCACCCAGATGCCGCCATTTGGGTTCTTTTACCCTCTGCGCATGCGCAAAGCATTCTGTGCATTCGCAGAGGGTAAAAGAACCCAAATGGCGGCATCTGGGCGGGTGGGCGGCGCCTCGCGCTACCTTGGCAACCGGCTCTATGGCGACCGACAGGTACGAGCGAACCGGGAGCATTTCACCCCTGCCCCAAGGTGAGTTCCATTGGTCTTTTCAAAGGGCCTGAAGCCCTGGCTCTGGCCTGGTGCCTCAACGGGGATGCATCCTGCAATAGGTGGCTGATGGGTTAAGACAAGACCCTGCCTCCCTCCATGCACATCTGCCCCCTTCCTCCCCATCTTTATAAATAGTTTAATCATAAACTGTTGCTATGAGGTTTTTTTATTATTATTCAATGTTTTACTGTCTTATAAGCAAGCTACCCAGAGTTGCCTCTAGGTGAGATGGACAGCAGTCAAATTGAATCAAATGAATAAATTTGGCCATATCTCTGAATTTTAACTCCCTCCTTAAAGACTACGAGGTTAACAATATTAACTTCTCCTTCAAGGTTATAGTAAGCACAGTATGTTTATCTATGCAAAACCTAGATCATACTATATTTCATCCCAGAATGTAATTTACTTATTATCAAACTAGAAGTAAGTCGATGTTTTCACTCTGTTTCATGTTTCGGCTTCCTTTCTTTTTCTTTTTCTTTTTCTTTTTCTTTTTCTTTTTCTTTTTCTTTTTTTCTTTCTTTCTTTCTTTCTTTCTTTCTTTCTTTCTTTCTTTCTTTCTTTCTTTCTTTCTTAAGCTTTGCAGCAAAGGTGCAGCTTTAGGGAAGCCCTTTGAAGCCTCTCCAAGAGATATTTCAAGTATTGCCAGTTTTATTGAAACCAAGCTTGTAATCTGCTACTTGAAGATGAGAAAGCCTGATCTTGCTCTGAATCATTCTCACAGGTAAAAACAAAATGCCATGATGCATTTTTCTTTCTTTCTTTAGAGAAACCCTCAAACACATACTTGTAAATGGATGCTCAAAGGTCAGTCGTGTGTGTGTGTGTGTGTGTACCAGAGGTGGGTTGCTCCCGGTTCGGACCGGATCTATAGAACCGGTAGCGGGAATTTCCCCCCACTCGCCGAACTGGGAGCGATGGCCGGCTGGCCACACTCACGAACTGGGTCTCTCCGCGGCGCCATAGGTGCCACTATTTTGTTTTTGGCTTCTGTGCACGCACAGAAGCTGTTTTTTGCGCATGTGCACATGCAAGAAACGCACACGTGCCCACTTGGCGCGGGAGGAAGCGAACCAGCGGCAAGGTAAGTTAGAACCCACCTCTGGTGTGTACACATGTGTGAAAAGTTGTCCAAGATCATGCATGATCTCGCGATCCAGTAAATGCAGTGCTGTGTCGTCTACCCTGACTGTCTTTACTGCCTAGGAAATGTCAAATGACTTTTATTCATATCTAACCAGAATGAAAGTATAGTTCAACTCGTCTTCAGCGCACCAAGCTAGGTTAAACTACATTAAAGTTTTGCACTTCGGTTTATAGATTTTAGAGAAGTATGGATCAAAACGATGGGAGTAGAACCAATACCGTATATTGAAAGTGCAGGGAAGGCTTTTGCCAAATTGTACTGTATCCTAATGGTAAATAATATCCAATTGTGTAAATTCGGTTTTGACTGACAGGGATATTTAAAAATTTCAAAGCACACATAAGGCATTCTGGCAAAATGGGGAAAGCAAGCCTCTCAGATTGTCCTAAATGAATGTCCCTAGGAGAAGCAAAAGCACAGGTGTAAAATTAAACAAATAAAAAAAAACATACTTGAAAGTCTAATTCCAAAAGAGGTTACTAACAGTCAGAGAAACATATAGAGCAGTACTCAATACATTAGACTAGACTGCCTGTCTATGGAGATTCTCAGTCATCCAGGTCATGGTTGTCCCAAAGGTGCTTTTTCAAGAGGCAACTGGACTTTCTGGTTTTTCTTTGAAGACATTTCGCTTCTCATTCAAGAAGCTTCTTCAACTCTTTAGAGCTTCTTGGATGAGAAGCGAAACGTCTTCAAAGAAAAAACCAGAAAGTCCAGTTGCCTCTTGAAAAAGCACCTTTAGGACAGGCTAGCCTGGTGTTTCTCAACCTTGGCAACTTTAAAATGTGTAGCTTCAACACCAAGAATTTCCTAGCCAGCAATAAAAGAACAAAAATCAGGATCAGGCATGGTAGAGTTGCTGTACAAGGGAGCACTATCAGGTGCTCAAGATGCACTTCTTGCTTCTGGTGATAAGTAATAAACTGTTCCCAATAATGAGGATTTCTGAACTATTTTCTGATGGCTGTACAGGTAGTCCTTGACTTACAACAGTTCATTAGTGACCGTTCACAAGTTACAGTGGCCCTGAAAAAAGTGACTTACGATTGTTTTTCACACTTACAAACTTTGTAGCATCCCCATGATCATGTGATCAAAATGCTGACTCATACTTATGACCATTGCTGTGTCCCAAGGTCATGTGATCACCTTTTGCAACCTTTTGACCAGCAAAATCAATGGGGAATGTCAGATTCACTTAACAACTGTGTTACTAACTTATCAAGTGCGGCGATTCACTTAACTGTGGCAGGAAATGTTGTAAAATGGGGGCAAAACCCATTTAACAAATGTCTCACTTAACAACAGAAATTTTGGGCTCAATTGTGGTCATAGGTCGAGGACTACTGTCCAGATTGTTGAAGACCATAGCTGGTAGCTATAGGCTGCATTTTCCCATCTTTAATTCAAGTGGCATTCATTAGTCCTGATCATGCTACAAATTCATGCAGGTTTATTGAACTACTGTGAACTATACCTTTACTCCAAGTTCTATCCTTCACAAGCCTAACATCCATGTGGGATATGTGGCTATGTTAGTATCTCTAGATCATAAGATCAGGGAAGAGGTCCCAGATAGCAATAGCAATAGCGTTTAGACTTCACAGTGCTTTTACAGCCCTCTCTAAGCGGTTCACAGAGTCAGCATATTGCCCCCAACAATCCGGGTCCTCATTTTACAGACCTCAGAAGGATGGAAGGCTGAGTCACCCTTGAGCCTGGTGAGATTCGAATTGCTAAATTGCAGGCAGCCGGCAGTCAGCAGAAGTAGCCTGCAGTACTGCACTCTAACCACTGCGCCACCACGGCTCTTCATATTTTTTGATAGGTGATTCTGATCTGGCTCCTTTGTTAGAGAACTTACAACTTATCCTAAGGCAGAGGAATCTGAAGAACTGTCTGTTCTATCTTACTTCTTAGAAGACCCCATGACATCAATTGGTAAAATACCTGAGATTGTTATTAGCTGCTGCCAGTTCCCCTTGAGTTCCCTAAAAGATTTTCTATTAGTATCGTTTGTTTGTTTAGCATATGACATATCATACATGGACTTGCAATATATATTAACATTTCCTCAAGAATTAAAAATATGGATGTTAAAAAGATCTATATTCAGTATACCAATGTCTAGGCCAGGGGTGTCAAACTCAAGTCGTCACGGCGGTGTCATGTGATGTATCAAGGACTTTTTCCCCCTTCACTAAACCAGGCATGGGCGTGGCCAGCGCGTGACACATCCGGCCCACGGGCTGTGAGTTTGACAGCCCTGGTCTAGGCCATCTAGCCATTAAAGCACAGCATCATTTGTATGAAAAAAATCAGATACTGGACCAATATATGTTCTCAGCTTATAGCCAGTCATAATGTGATCTATAGTTGGATGTAGACTCTACAGTCACAATGAGGGGAGAATACTATGCCCCATTTATACAGTGAGGATAGTATAAACTATACACTGTAATTTATCCTTCCTTCCTTCCTTCCTTCCTTCCTTCCTTCCTTCCTTCCTTCCTTCCTTCTGGGCATATCAAACAAAGCAATGGGTTATAACTATCCACTATTTCCAGGAATCTGTACAGGTAAATTTTTAAATAAACTTGATGCTGAAGGTTGAAGCTTAATTGTGCAACTTTGCAACTTCCCATTTTATTTCTTTTTAATTAAAGTCAGGTGGGGCATGTAAGAATCTGATCAATGCTTGGATGACCACCTGTGCATTGCAGAACATGCAGTGAGCAATGGGTTGGATATGGCAAGTTAACCCCCTTCTTGTATTCCTCCAAGAAGAAAATAAATTGAATTCAATTCACCTAAGCTTTCTTGCCTTCCCAGCATGAACCAGCTCTGTAATGAACGATATGCTACAGAGTCTATCAAAACTTCTCAACACCACTGGAAGATTTCATGCATGCAAAGCAGCTTTTTAATTTTTTCCCCCATACTAACTTTAAGCAATACTTTTGAAAATACCTGTGTTTGAAGGGGAGGTGATATGATATGGCTGTTTCGCCCACCCTAAAGATAGGTCATAAATTAAACTACAGCTATTCATTCCTGTTTGACTTTGTCACAAAATAGTAGTCACCCAGATGTCACTTACCTAGGAAAGTAGCTGTGTAGCTAGAACAGAAATATTAAAACTCATTTCATTCTCTTATACAAAGAACCTTCCGGAAGACGAATGGCTGCTTTAAGTATGCCACTGTTTCTTAATTACTGGGATAGGAAATATTGTACAAATTACTCAAGTGATCTTTTTATTAACTTACTCATAGTTGGGTGAGCCACAATTTGGATGATAATACTTGTTATACATTATGTTCATTATGCTGTATAGATATTTGTGGCTCATATTTCACAAGAGGAAAAAAGTCTTTTGTATGCATGAATACAATTCATGAAGTAATAAAAGTGAGTATTAAAAATCTATATTCACATGGAGAGGTGTCCTTCCAGCCCTATCCGACCCTGATTTTTCCTAATATCTGATATAATCAGGGTTATTTTTACACCAAGCAAAATTTCCTCAGCACACATCCTAAAAAATATTTATTTTAAACCCAGAATAAATGTTATTAGAGCCAAACCAGCAATCTCAGCAGTTGGGTCAGAGGTGGGATTCAGCAGTTCTGACCAGTTCTGGAGAACCGGTAGCGGAAATTTTGAGTAGTTCGGAGAACTGGTAAATACCACCTCTGACTGGCCCCGCCCCCATCTATTCTCTGGCTCCCGAGTCCCAGCTGATCGGGAGGAAATGGGGATTTTGCAGTAACCTTCCCCTGGAGTGGGGAGGGAATGGAGATTTTACATTATCCTTCCCCTGCCACGCCCACCAAGCCATGCCCACCAAACCATGCCACGCCCACCAAGCCACGCCCACAGAACCGGTAGTAAAAAAATTTGAATCCCACCACTGATTGGGTGAATATGGTATGGTATATGGAATCTACCTTAGGAACTGAGGACGAGATGCTGTCTAGGGATTGATCAGATAAATGGGGAGGGGGACCCCACAGTTGCATAGCAGGCCAAGAGAAAAAAAACCTCAGACAGGATCCTCCCTAATTTAGCAGGATGTAAAAAGAGACAGTGGGAGATTTGTACTTTCAAATTTGCATGCTTGTGTTAATGGAATCGTATAATAGAGTAGAATTAGCTCTTCTAGTTGTGTTTCCTGTCTGGTTTACTTGAGAAGGCTACAGAATGCAAGTAACAGTGCCAAATATGCAATTAATATTGCACACTATCCAATTAATATTGTCAGGAATGAACTTACCAGCACTGTGACCCACCAATAGTAACACACTGTTAAAAGCATCTGGGTTCAGATGAAAGGACAAGGTAATAGAAAGGATCCTTGCTAGGACTCTGCTACAGACCATAAAACCAGTCAGAAGAAGTGAACAAAGATTTATTAAAGTAGATACCTGACAGTATCTGAAGTAGATACCTGAACTCTCAAAAAAGCATGAAATGGTTGTGATGGGAGACTTTTAGTACTCAGACATTTATTGGAAAACTAATTCTGCCAAACTCAAGATGTTAGATGAATTCTTGATGTGTGTGGCTGATATATTTTTTTCTTTTAAGGTTTTATTTAGAGACTAAGGGGTCTCCTACCTTGGATTTAGTCCTTAGTATCAGGGATAAGTTTATTGAAGATATTAAAATAATGGGTATTTTGATACAAGTGACCACGCATTCTTAAGTTTCTTGACTCTTGATCAGGGGTGGGTTCTAACTTACCTCACTGCCGGTTCGCTTCCTCCCGTGCCACGTGGCTGCGCACGCATTGTGCACGCGCATGAACATGCGCAGTGCCGAAAATTCGCAAAAAATCCCCACCCAAAAAAAGCCAAAAACAAGATGGCGGCGCATGCACAGTGCTGGGGACTCGGCTTCTGCGCATGCACAGAAGAAGAAAAAATAGTAAAAAATTCCCCAAAAAAAAATTCCAAAAAAAAAAATTCCAGAAAAAAGATGGCGGCATCCACGGACCAGTACCGACAGAACCGGCTCCGTGACATCACCAGCAGTTTGCTACCGGTTCTATAGAACCAGTGTGAACCGGGAGGAACCCACCTCTGCTCTTGATCAACAGATCAACCAACTCCAATCATGGGTTTTACAAAGGTCAAATTCTCATAAACTAGAATAAATAGTAAGGAAGTTGCCCTGGGAGGAAACCTTTATATGTGAAGGTGTTGCAGTCAATTTGAATTTATCGAATAGGAAATTAAGAATACTGTGATCCCAACTAGTATCACTAAGGGGGGGGGGGGAGAACCAAGCTGGCTGAGTAGATAACTACCAAGACTAAAAAGATGTTTACTGGAATGGTAGGAAGGAGTATGTTGAGAAACTGCCAGCCAAGCTAAAAGAAAGCACCAAGAGAGGGCCTAGTTTGGAGTCCTTGTGCAGCCACATGTCACATAAGTTTGACTTCCCCCAAGATCCATGAATCCAGCCATTCTCAGGGAAGGCAAGCAGTTTGGTGAGATTTTTGTAACATAGGTGGTAGATAATAAAGTTGCGGACTTTAATGATTCATGAGTGTTTCTGATTGCTTGTATCTGACAGAGTAACAACCAAGAAAGTCTACAAAGGTTCACATCATAAATAAATAAATATATCAAGAAGGCAAAGGAAGAAAACAAGGCAAATAGAGTTTTTCCGGTATGGCAACAGAGAAAGGAAGACAAAGGAGGCAGTAGACCTACCACTAGTTCCAAAGGAAAATCTTAATAGATAACCACAGAAAGTAGGTAAACTCAACTCGTAACTTCTCTCTGACTTACATTCAAAGCAAATAGGGATTCAATTACATAGACTGGGAACAAACACGATAAGAAAATAAGTTAATAAGGATATGGTAATGAATCTTCTAGCCATTTTCAATATCCTCAAATTACCAGCCCAGATGAAACACACCTTAGAATATTAGCTAGAAGGAACTGGAATTGTTGGATTGCTTTATTGTAAGGTGGATCCATTGTTGACTTGCTAACCACATTCATATTCAGCATTGATAGCTCTATACTGAGTTGGACAACAGTAATCAATGGGATGTGTTTTAGAACCCCAAGGATCTATCTTAGAACCAAAGTTGTTCAACATTTTTATTAATCCCTGGATAACAAAATGGATGGACTACTTGTCAAACGTATGGCTGACACAGCATTGGAAGGTCTGGCCAATACCCAGGAAGATAGGACCAGATTGCAATGTAATCTGACAGATTGTAAGATTGGGTTGAGAGGAACAAGTGGTTCTTCAGCAAGGAGAAACCTAGGTTATTTCATTTAGGAAGGAAAGATGAGGGACACATTCATTATGGGGGAATTCATAGCTCTAATGTATCACATCATAGAAGTACTTGGTAGTGGTTATTGACAACTATCTGAATATGAGCCAGCAGAATGAGAGAGCTTCTGCAATGACTTATACAGTTCTGAGCTACATTGGGAGAAGCTTTATATCTAAGATATCTGAAGTTCTTATCTCCCTCTACTCTGCACAGGTGAGTCCATACCTGAACCCCCGATTTCCAAAAGAATATTGACAGGTTAGAATGAGTTCAGAGGACAATGACAAAGATGACTCAAAGACTTGAGGACAAGCCTAATGACAGGGCAGACTAAGAAAATCTGGGATGTTCAATCTGGAGAGAGAAAAAAAAAACCTCCAAAGACTTGGTTTCATTGTTCAGGTATATAAAGGATGCCATAGGATACATCATCAGAAGCTATATTTCACTGCCATAGAAACCAGAAATAATAATGGGTGTAAGTTGCAGCTACCTATATTTAGTTTAAATATAAGGGGGAAAAATTCTGTCAGTAAGATCTATATAAAGTGGCACAGCCTATCTACAGAGGCTGGAAGTTCTCACTCCCTGGGGGTTTTTCGGAAGAGGCTCTCGGATGCCTCTTAAGGACGTTTCATTGGTTTTCTTTCACACTACAGAGGGCTGAATTCGAGGGTGCTTGTGGTTCCTTCCATATTCAGAGCTCTGTGATTTTATTATCCTTACTGAAAATAAATGCAGCTATAAAGAGTAGAAAGCCAGCAAACTTTGTAGAAAATTGGAGAACATAAGAACTGAAAAAGCTCCTTGGAGGAGAAGCACAACGTTCTCCAAGGAAAAGCACCTTTGGAATAAGAACATAAGCAATGTCCATCTAGTCCAGCTGCCTGTTGTCACATTGGCCAACCAACTGTACCAGGAAGCCTAGTAGTCTCCTAGCAGATGGCCTTCAGAGGAAGCCACACTGCCATTAAAGCTAATAGCCATTGATTCCCCTAACTTCCACCAATTAATCCAATCCTTTTTTAAAGCCGGAGAAGCAGTAACCAGCACCACATCTCAAGATGGTTATTACCTTTGGTTATTTGTTGTTATGTGTTGGTTATTACCTTTAAAGCCCTACATGGCTCAGGGCCAGGTTATCTTCGAGACCGCCTTCTACCACCTAGCTCCCAGCGACCGGTAAGATCCCACAGGGTTGGGCTCCTCCAGGTCCCATCAGCTAAACAGTGCCGGCTGGCGGGCCTGCGGGGGAGGGCCTTCTCTGTGGCTGCCCCGGCACTCTGGAACCAGTTACCTCCTGAGATCCGGACCACCCCCACCCTGCTGGCCTTCCGGAAAGCGGTGAAGACCTGGCTGTTCCGGCAGGCTTGGGGCCGTTGATCTCGCCTCTGTAATTTGGCGAGATCTGGCCATGAAACGGTGTGTATGAGTTTTTAACTGTTTTTAACTGTTTTTATTATGTTTTCTTTTAATAGTTTTTTATATCTTAACAAGTTTTTTATATTGTTGTAAGCTGCCCAGAGTCCCTTGGGGGGACTTAAAATCAACAGATGAAAACGTATGTCAATCAAACTCCTCATATCCTCTTTTTTTTTCTGGCAAAGCTTCTAATGTTACTCCCTCTTGGCTAGTTTATTTTTCTTCTCCTTGACTAACTTACCTCGCTCCCTCTTGGTTAGCTTTCCTTTCAAACAGAGGAGATTGCTTCAAATTTCTCTTGGATATTTGTTAAGGCTTTGATGCTCCTTAGAGATAGTTGCATTTTAACCTGATTTTTTTTTTATCTTGTTCCTTTGCTTTTTTTGGTGGTTTCAGTAATTTGTTGAATACTATAGTTGCAACACCCTGTAGATATCAGGACTGTCAGTATTCCACACCTGGAATACTGCATCCAGTTCTGATCACCACAATACAAAAAAGATGTTGAGACTCTGGAAAGAGTGCAGAGAAGAGCAACAAAAATGATTAGGAGGCTGCAGGCTTAAACATACAAAGAACAGTTACAGGAATTGGGTATGTCCAGTCTAATGAAAAGAAGGGTTAGGGGGGGATATAGCACTGTTCCAATATTTGAGGTGCTCCTACAAACTCAAGAGAATTTAGAATAGAATACAGCTGGAAGGGACTTTGGAGGTCTTCTAGTCCAGCCACCTTCTCAAGCAGGAGAACCTATACTATTTCAGAGAAGTGACTGTCTATTTCTAAAGCACTAAAAGACAAGGCAAGAAACAATGGTTGGAAACTAAGCAAGGAGAGAAGCAACCTAGAACTAAGGAGAAATTTCCTGATGGTGAGAGCAATTAACCAATGAAATTTCCTAATGGTGAGAGCAATTAACCAATCAGAAGTTGTGGGTGCTCCAGAACTGAAGGCTTTCAAAAAGAGATTGGACAAACATTTGTCTGCAATGATATAAAGTTTCCTGCTCAAGCAGGGGGTTGGATTAGAAGACCTCTGAGGTCCCTTCCAATTCTATTATTCTATGTTCTATGTTTGCAGGATGTGTAGAATAAAAGAGTAAAAAAAGTTACAATGGTAGCCGTAACAGTAGGATCAGAGCTCCCTGTGTACTATGTACTTAGAAAATCAGCAGAATTTCAATTGCATTATCACAGCCACTATCTTAATTTTTTTTTACCATACCCTAAGGACTTCCTGGTAAATATATTGATACATTAAATAGCAGACAATCATTAGAAACAAATAAATGCCGCACATGTGGCTGGTGAACCCAGAAAAGGAATAGAAATGAATTCTTCCATAAATTCCAATGAAAGCAAAATGGGTTATTCTCCTGTGCAGTAAAACAAATAGGAGCATCAGATGAAGACCACTAGCATTTATCTTTCCCCAATAAAATTTGGCGGGGGACGGGGACTATCAGATCAAAATGTACACTGTTGAATGCTATTCATATAGTGGTGGTTATGTTTGAAAAGACAGCTAACCCTGAGGACATTTGCATTTGAAAGTCATGGAGATTTACTTGGCCATAAAGTGAAAACAAGGTGGTTTAATTATTATTTTTTAAATGATTATTAGCCAGATTATTAATTCCTACGCAAAATTATGAGATAATGTGCAGAAAGATGTTTTATGTTAGAAGTCATCACAAATGTTAGAAAATTGATTTTTTTAAATCCGCTGCGTTAAAAACTGGACAGACTGGAATACTGTGCTATCACTGTAAACCACAATGTGACTAACATCTTTAGTGATATGAACAAAATTCCTCTGAACAAAATCAGAGGAATTCTTGAGCGGATGCACAAATTGTGTTTTGCTATATGATACAGTCTGGAATTTTGTAGACCTATTGATGAGTGTGTTGATCCAAAGCTCTTATTCTGATATTTGACAGATCATTGTACTGTATGTATAAATAAAAAATATAGATGCATGCACCGGCCTGAACACATCTCCCTGTTGATGGACAGGGTGTGAAGAGAATATTTTTGCCTGCTACAATTATAGCTTATTGCACGGCTGAGAATCAGAGTTGAGAAACAACCTATACAGGGGTGGGTTCTAACTTACCTCGCTGCCGGTTCACTTCCTCCTGCGCTGCGTGGCCGCGCATGCACAGTGCAAAAAAATAAAAAAAAATTCCCCCAAAAAAGCTGAAAACAAGATGGGGACGCATGCGCAGTGCCGGAAACTCAGCTTCTGCACATGCACAGAAGAAAAAAAATTCAAAGAAAAAAAATTAAAAAAAAATTAAAAAAAAAATTCAAAAAAAATTCAAAAAAAAAATGGCGGCGCCCACGGACCGGCACTGACCGAACCGGATCCATGACGTCATCGTGACATCACCAGCGGTCACTACCGGTTTGGGTGAACCGGTCCGAACCAGGAGGAACCCACCTCTGAACCTATAAGACGAATTGCCAAATTAACTCTATCATTGAGGAGTCTTGGGTGCTCTCTGAGCTTGGTTGTTTTCTTGCATACATTACCCAAAGTAGGTTACATCATCAGTGCTAGTGATGATGTTACTTAGCTTGGGTAATGAAACATCTGCAAGAAAACAACCAAGCTCAGAGAACACCAGGACCCCTCGTTTCAACCCTGAGCTACAAATATTCTCCTTTATTGATAATTCTATCATTGCTTCACCTGTTGTGTTGAGCAACTCACCTTCTGGAAACAACAATAGAAGCTTGGACCTTTCTTTAAAGAAAACCAAAGATTTAGAATTGGGTTCTTCATGTATAAAAGCAGTAACTGACACAGATTCCAGTAATAATGTTAGGATGATATTTTTATTAGAACCATCCAATCTGCAAGCTCTTGTGCTCTTCACTGGGTAGCAGTTAAACAAAGAAGGATGGAAAGAAGAAAATTTGGTCCGTATTTAAGCCATACATTTGCATTAAGTATAATCTTAAAGTAGAATGGTGTGATGCTTTTCATTTGGAGAAAATAGAGTTTTCTCCAAAAGCTCTTTGCAATAAAGACAGAAACATTATTTGATCTCCTTTTTTCCAAATATAAAAACAGCTGCTGCCTCCAGATCTGTTTGCAGCTTTAGCTGAAGCAAACAAATTCCTTGAGAGATGGACAGGATGTCTCGGATAGCCAATATGGCTCCATTTCCTTTCTATGAAAACTGGATAATAAAGATTGTAGCAGTTCATTGTTGGAGGAAAAGTTTCTATATAACCTGAAGTTGAAATTTTTTGATGAAACATTATTTACAAGCTAGACCGTTCTTCTTCCTTGTCATAATACCTAAATTATCCAGAGATGCTTTTCTCAAAACGCAACTGGACTTCCTTTGTTTTTTCTTTGAAGATGTTTTGCTTCTCATCCAAGAAGCATCTTCAGTTCTTCAGTTCTTCAGAACTGAAGAAGCTTCTTGGAGGAGGAGAAAAACGTCTTCAAAGAAAAAACAAAGAAAGTCCAGTTGCCTTTGAGAAAAGCACCTTTGGGACAACCATCACCTGGATGACTGAGAATCTCCATAGACAGTACCTAAAATAATATGCATCTTTGTAAATATACTTTAGAAAAGAGCAGACATCACTGCCAACTTCACTCCCTCACAGAGACTAACTTTTCCATAACTCACAATGTCATATCCCTAATAATTACCTGTCTTACATGATTTGGCACTGGGACCTGGAGAAACATCTCTGAAAAAGATCTTACAATCCTGGTAAATATATACAGGAAGAAGCTTTTTCTTTTAATTAGGGGTGACAGACATTGGGTCTGTATAATCTACCTCTTTTATTATTATTAGCCTGGCTTCCAGTACTCTAAGCCTATCTGATTTAAATTCTGAGCCCAGAAATTGAATACTAAACGTGGACCTAAAGGAACTCGCCCAGGTTGTCTTATCAGTAAATCACTTGAAGTTCTATCAATATATTCAGTCTACAACCTACCTGGTTTTAAATAATAGCTAATCTGAAGGGCAATTTTCAACTGAAAATCAACACAACCGAAAAGTCCATTGCTCTTTCCAACTTCTATGCCATTTAGATTAAGGACCAATCCAAACTGATGATATTACCTAGTTGAACAATGAAATGTTTGCAAACAAACAACCAAGCTCAGAGAGCACCAAGAACCTCAGAAATCTAAATCACTCTCCCATTTTCCAGCCAGCCTCACTTTGTGTTGGTATGTTAAGGAAAATAAGAACCATTGGGAGCTTACAGCCTTTAAGGCAGGGGTGTCAAACTCAAGGCCCATAGGCCAGATCCAGCCCATGGGGTGCTTAGATCTGGCCTGCAGGACTGCCCTGGAAATAGTGAAGGACTGGCCCACGGTGCCTCTGCCAGTGAAAACGGAGCTCACGAGGGCCACGTGTGGATCTTTTGAGCTCCGTTTTCGCTGGCAGACGGTTGCAGGATGTCATCCCAGCCAAAAATGGAGCTCACAAGGGCCACGCGTGGCCCCCTGAGCTCCGTTTTCGCTGGCAGAGGGTTGCAGGAGGCTGTCACAGCCGAAAACGGAGCTCAGGAGCCCGTTTTCGCTGGCAGAGTACTCGGGCAACCACAGATGCCATGCGACACAAGTTACATCATGCTGGCCATGCCCAGCCTGGCCACACCTACCCCAGCCCCCCCCCCCAGCCCCGGGTCAAACACAACCCTGATGTGGCCCTCAATGAAATCGAGTTTGACACTCCTGCTTTAAAGCAAATTGTGATGTTTGGGTAGGATTTCACCAAAACAAATAGTTTCTTCCAATATGTATTTTGTTTAGTGTGATCTTCTCTATCCTGTGTTGACTCTGTAGATCTTATACTTCAACTCTTAGAAGTTGGAAATCATGGGATCCAAACAGAGGTGGGTTCTTACCAGTTCTATCTGGTTCTTTAGAACTGTTAGTAACTCGGCGATGATGTCATGGAGCCGGTTCTGTTGGTGTCTCCGTGGGTGCCGCCATCTTGGATTTTGCTTCTGCGCATGCGCAGAAGCTAATTTTTGCTTCTGCGCATGTGCAGAAGCTATTTTTTGATTGCTGCGCATGTGCACGGCATGGCCCTGAGTGAACCGGCAGCAAAAGGATTCAGAACTCACCCCTGGATCCAAAATACCTAGAAATCAACAGGGTTGGGAAAACAGAACATTTTTATGAAGTGGCCATACATGGAATGTTCCTATAACCACCCCTAGCCATACCAACAGCTAGTGTGAACTAGAGAACATTATAATTCCAGGAGAGAATGTTTATAGAGATTTCCAGTCATCTAGGTCATGGTTTCCCAAAGGTGCTTTTTCAAAAGGCAACCGGACTTTGTTTTTCTTTGAAGACGTTTCGCTTCTCATCCAAGAAGCTTCTTCAGTCAGAACTGAAGTTAATATTCTCCAGGAGAGAATGTTAACTTAAATGAAGCATTTTTCATCAGCAGACATGCATTCTTCTCATGCCTACTTCTGACCTTACATTGCCTTTGAGAAATTTAATTCCTTCTCGTGTCATATTTATGTGAACATCTGATTCTTGTTAATGAAAAGGAGAAGGGAAGCATTTGTAATATGAATGGATAGTTGGGGCACTGAAGATTTCATAGTCCATTTTAAGCTGACTGAAGCAAAAATCATCACCTTAATTGTGATGTGTCAAAATGGTCTCCAGCTCTTGCTTGGTTGACTGGGCTGGAGACAAAATTAAAACTTAGGATCTAGGGGAAATAATCTATTGATGTTCTCTATTAATGCGAAGAATAAAAATGGAAAGATCTTCATCAATCGCAAGGGACTTTTAACAAGCCAGGACATATTGGCTAGATATCCAAAATTATGCATGTATTATGTCAACATTGATAATTAGAATAGAAGAATAGAATTTTTTTTTATTGGCCAAGTGTGATTGGACACACAAGGAATTTGTCTTGGTGCATATGCTCTCAGTGTACATAAAAGAAAAGATAAGTTCGCCAAGAATCACAAGGTACAACACTTAATGATAGTCCGGGTACAAATTAGCAATTCATCCATATAAGCTCCTCATATTTTCAGCATTTCCAGATGAACAAGAGATTGAGAGCATTCCCTTTTGATTCCTAATTACAAATCTGATACTAAATAAAGTAATGAATTTGTCACTGGACAAATTCATTACTTTATTTAGTATCAGATCTGCAAGTGGGCATCGCACACCACCCAGAGGCTACCATACGAGGACAAATAATGCATTGCAAAGATTGCTTGAAGTTGGAGATACTCAGAGGTGGGATTCAGCAGGTTCTGACCAGTTCTGATGAACCGGTAGTGGAAATTTTGAGTTGTTCGGAGAACCGAACTCTGACTGGCCCCGCCTCCATCTATTCTCTGCCTCCCAAGTCCCAGCTGATCAGGAGGAAATGGGGATTTTGCAGTAACCTTCCCCTGGAGTGGGGAGGGAATGGAGATTTTGCAGTATCCTTCCCCTGGAGTGGGGTGGGAATGGAGATTTTACAGTATCCTTCCCCTGCCATGCCCACCACGCCATGCCCGTCAAGCCACACCATGCCCACTGAGCCATGCCCACAGAACCAGTAGTAAAAAAAATTGAATCCCACCACTGGAGATACTTCTAATCAGTGGTGGGTTGCTGCCGGTTCGGACCGGTTCACCCGTACCAGTGGCAGAAATTTGCACCCACTCGCCGAACTGGCAGCGATGGCCGGCTGTCCACACCTCTGAACCGGTCCTCTGGTCGCCGCGGATGGCAAAGAACCCTCTGCGCATGCATGTAATCTACAGGATCCCCTGCATGAATTGCCTATGTGAATATGTAGGACAGATGGGGAGGAAGCTAACCATCAGATTGCAAGAACACGAGCGAGCAGTCAGACGAGGAAATCCAAACTCACTGGGTAGCCTCACATTGCAATGAGCAAGAACATACATTCAATTTCAAAGCTACTAAAATTGTTGGCTGAGCAGGTACAAAAATTGCCAGGGAAATTATTGAAGCCTAGGAAATTGGCATCTCATCAGTCAACAGGAGTGTTGATTTACCACCAACTTATCAGGTGCTTAGGAGCCGAGGACTGAGCAGCAGGAAACAACAGTCAATGAACTAATAGCAATAGCACTTAGACTTATATACCACTTTATAGTGCTTTACAGCCCTCTCTAAGCGGTTCACAGAGTCAGCATATTGCCCCCAACAATCTGGGTCCTCATTTTACCCCCTCAGAAGGATGGAAGGCTGAGTCAACCTTGAGCCGGTGAGATTTGAACCGCTGAACTGCAGCTAGCAGTCAGCTGAAGTAGCCTGCAGTACTGCACTCTAACCACTGCGCCACCTCGGCTGGCAATCAACAACTAAAAAGCCACACACAACCAGGCACCACATAAATACTCTGTAAACCGCTTAGAGAGGGCTGTAAAAGCACTGTGAAGCGGTATATAAGTCTAAGTGCTATTGCTATTGCTATTCAGGTGAGAGAGAAGTTCCCTGAGGATGGGCTCCAGCACGAGTCCGAAAGTTTGGAAGTCTGAACCTCTGGTCCTGGTGATCAACCCAGATCGGATCTTGCAACATTATCCTGGGACATGTATGTTTGCCTTCATTCACATCAAGTAAAAACGTGCAGAGGTCCAACAGACTTTCATAAATAAGTATCAAGGACAGAAGTTCATCTACAAAGCTTTTTCACTTAGTTCATGTATTAACCTGCTAGTTAGCAGGTGTCCTGTAACAAGATCCAGGCATGTGCAAACTAACCTCTGAAAGAAGTACAAGTGTGAAAAATGAAAGCACGCTTACATCAGACAAATGATGTGTCTGCATCAATAGATATTTTTTCCCCCATGAATGATATTTCATTCATGATATTTCATTTCATGTTCACATTACAAAGTTGTCCTAGCGAGAAAGGCAAAGGAAAGACTGCTGGCATCATAAAGATGAATACATTGGAGCGTCAGGGTGTGAAAGATCAGCAACAATTTTTCTCTCAGTCACGAACAAATTACTGAAAATCTTTGGAAATTAAACATGCTAAGGAGTGTTATACAGGTAGTCTTCATCTTATAACCATTTGTTTAGCGACCATTCAAAAATTACAAGGGCACTGAAAAAAGGGACTTATTACATTTGTGGTTGTCATAGCTTCCCCATGGTCACATGATCAAAATTTGATTGCTTGGCAACAGGCATGTATTTATGATGATTGCAGCATCCCAGGGTCTTGTGATCACCATTTCTGACCTTCCCAGCCAGCTTCCAACAAGCAATAGCAATAACACTTAGACTTATATACCACTTTACAGTGCTTTACAGCCCTCTCTAAGCGGTTTACAGAGTTAGCATATTGCCCCCAACAATCTGGGTCCTCATTTTACCCACCTCGGAAGGATGGAAGGCTGAGTCAACCTTGAGCCGGTGAGATTTGAACCGCCGAACTGCAGCTAGCAGTCAGCTGAAGTAGCTTGCAGTGCTGCACTCTAACCACTGCGCCACCTCGGCTCAGTCAATGGTGGGTGCGAGATTCTTTTAGCAATCACATGATTCACTTAACTGCAGTGATTGGGGGGGTAGGTCATAGAATCAGGTACAACTCACAATAGCGAGTGAGGCCACTTAGCAACAGAAATTCTGATCCCAAGTGTGGTTTTTTGAGGACTGCTTGTACAATAGACGTGTAAGAAGATGAAATACTGTTTAAAAAAAACTGAACTATGGACAAAGAGTTTAATAGTATATGCAAGCTTTGTATATGTCAATAGCAATAGCAATAGCACTTAGACTTATATACCACTTCACAGTGCTTTGCAGCCCTCTCTAAGTGGTTTACAGAGTCACCATATTGCCCCCAACAATCTGGGTCCTCATTTGACTGACGTCAGAAGGATGAAAGGCTGAGTCAACCTTGAGCCAGTGGGAATCGAGCTGCCAAACTGCTGGCAGCCGGCAGTCTGCAGAAGTAGCCTGCAGTACTGCATTCTAACCACTGCGCCACCATGGTTCTTGATACATTGGTGGGAGAATAAATGGGTGTATGAGGGGGCTCCAACTTCATCCCTTGTCTAAGACTTCACAAGGACCAATCCAAGCACAGAGGTAGGCCAGAATACGTAGTGCTCTCACTCAAACTCAGAATGACAATTTCAGAGGTCCATGTTTTTATTACTCAGCCAATGATTTTTTTTTAATTGTTCCATATATACAGGGTTTGTGGGCAAAATAGAGCCCAAAATATTATCAAACAGATAGATGTGATTGGGTCTAAAGTGTCCTTACTTTATAGGCTCAAGTATCATTCATGACCTTTTTGCTGTGGTCGTTAAATAAATCAGTGCAGTTGTTAAATGAATCCAGTTTCTTTCATTGCTCATCAGGGATGGGATGGCCACAAATAGTGATCATGTGACCTTGCAACTGTCAACCTCTGCAACCATCGTAAATTCATGCCAGTTGCCAAATGCCTCAATTTTGATCACATGACTGCAGAGATGCTGCCATGGTCATAAGCGTAAGGACCAGTCACAAGTGACTTTTTTTTAGTGCTGTTGCTAAACAAATGGTCATAAGTCAAAGACTATCTGAATTTAATGTATTTATTTATTAAGTTTATCTACCACTATAACTGAATCAATACCCATTGGTTTATGTCAAAAGAAACATATTAGACATTGAAAAATCAATAACAAGATCAATGATAAAAAAAATAACCCTACGTAATACAAATATAGCAAATATGGTCCACACAATGGCTAGATTATTTAAGACATCCACATGCCCTCTGGAAATGATCAGGTTTCCCTAATTTACAGACAGTCCAACCATGAAGGTAGGCCCTGCCTTAGTCTTTGGAGGAATGGGGTTCCAAGGAATATGGGTCAATATGGATCAGGACTGTTTGTGGACCCGCTCCTGCTTAATTATCAGTAAGTCAGTGTAAATACTAGGCAATGAAAGTGGTGTCTGCAGTAGTGGGTTCTAAAACCCTTTACTACCGGTTCGCGCGTGCGCAGAAGCGTCCCGGGCAGGTGGGCGGAGCCTCCCACCGCCACTACTACTAAGAACCGGGCCGAACCGGGAGCAACCCACCGCTGGGTGTCAGGGACTACATTGTGATGGTCAGTCAAATTCAGTCCTTTATTTGCTTGCCCCTAATAGACAGAATCTTGCCAAACTAAAGTTATAAACTTCTAACTATTGGATGTATTGGATTGCTGCTCTCTGAGCTTGGATGTTTTCTTGAAGACATTTCATTACCCAAACTAAGAAAGATCATCAGGGCTAGTGATGATGTGCTAGTGACACTAGCACTTATGATGTTACCTAGTTTTGGGTAATGAAACATCTGCAAGAAAACAACCAAGTTCAGAGAGCACAAAGAACCCCTCGTTTCAACCCTGAGCTACAAATATTCTTCTTTATTGGTTTCATACCTTTTGCTGTGGATAAGTACACCTTCCATCTGCAGCTTGATCTGTTTTCAGTCCAACAAATAGATAACACACATCAATGCATGTCACTTAAATCTTCCATGGAAAAAGAAGAGTCATAAATCAAGGAAAGAAACACCAGAAATTGTATCTTCTGTAAACCAATTATAACAAGCATCCAAGAATGTAAATCAGTATGCAATAAATTCTGCAAAGGATATTTCTCTGCACATGGATTTTCCTTCCTGAAGAGAGCAGGAAAATGCTAATTTTAATAAACAGAATTTTGTTTTATACACAAAGGTATTATTAGAAAGATTTATACTGATAAACATCACAATCTACCATGAAAAACATATATCTAGGCTAGTCAACCTCTCTGATTTGGGATGGCAATAGGTTGTTGATCACTTTTACACTAAACCCTGTTTGCCCACAGGGAAGTTATGACAGGACGCAACAACAGAGACTCAGCTGATGGATAGATTCTTCATTAGAGAGAGAGAGCAACCATACTTTAGGCCCAGGATCAAAATAATCTACACTTTACTGCACAACAAGACAAACTTTCTGTCTTCAAAATTCTGTAACTTATGCAGTGAGACTGATTGCCTTCTAAAATTCATTGCTTGCAGAGCTAATAAATCCAGTGATGTCAACCAGATCCAAAACAACAGATTCCATGGTGATTCATAATGTTCTAAATTAAAACTCCCTGAACATGAGCCAAACTGAGTTCAATGCATTTACTCCATTAAACTCACATGTGAGTTGAGCAAAGGCCTCTTATTTATTTATTTATTTATTTATTTATTTATTTATTTATTTTTGGGCACCACCCATCTCCAAGTAACTCTGGGCAGCTTACAATATAATACCATAAAAATCAATACAAGCCAAAACAATATTGGATCTGGGCCTAATATAGAAAGAAACCCCCAAAATAACCAACACACTCAACAAGGGGCCCCACCTATCTCAACCCAAGACCTGGAACAACAACCAAGTCTTCAAGGCTTTACAGATGGTGAGAGCAGTGGTGAAATCCAATTTTTTTACTACCAGTTCTGTGGGCGTGGCTTGGTGGGTGTGGCAGGGGAAGGATACTGCAAAATCCCCATTCCCTCCCCACTCCTGGGGGGAGGATATTGCAAAATCTCCATTCCCACCCCACTCCAGGGGAAGGATACTGCAAAATCCCCATTCCCTCCCCACTCCTGAGGGAAGGATATTGCAAAATCTCCATTCCCACCCCACTCCTGGGGGAAGAATACTGCAAAATCTCCATTCCCACCCCACTCCTGGGGGAAGGATACTGCAAAATCCCCATTCCCACCCCACTCTGGGGCCAGCCAGAGGTGGTATTTGCCAGTTCTCTGAACTACTAAAATTTCCGTTACCGGTTCTCCAGAACCTGTCAGAACCTGCTGGATTTCACCCCTGGGTGAGAGCCACATGGAGTTAAGAAGATTCTCATTCCAAAGGGCAGGCAAGGCAACAGAGAAGGCACACTTCCGGGTCCCAATAGATGGCACTGTTTAATAAAAAAGGAGCTAATTCTGCCAATTCTGCTGGCCCCTACTAGCCTGGTAGAAACCATGGGAGATAGACAATCCTTCAGATAAACTGGCCTTATGCCAACCATAGCAGGGTTTATGGGTGACATCTCACACCTTCAATCGGGCGCTATCTAACAAAATGAAATTCAATGGTGAAAAAAGTAAGGTTCTACATTTAGGCAAGAAAAACAAAATGCACAGATACAGTATAGGTGGTACCTCGCTCAATAGTAATAACTGTGAGAGGGATCTTGGAATCCTAGTGAACAACCATTTAAATATGAGCCAGCAGTGTGCAGCAGCTGCCAAAAAAGCCAACACAGTTCTAAGCTGCATTAACAGAGGGATAGAATCAAGATTACGTGAAGTGTTAATACCACTTTATAATGCCTTGGTAAGGCCACCCTTGGAATACTGCATCCAGTGTTGGTCGCCACGATGTAAAAAAGATGTGGAGACTCTAGAAAGAGTGGAGAGAAGAGCAACAAAGATGATTAGGGGACTGGAGGCTAAAACATATGAAGAACGGTTGCAGGAACTGGGTATGTCTAGTTTAATGAAAAGAAGGACTAGGGGAGACATGATAGCAGTGTACCAATATCTCAGGGGCTGCCACAAAGAAGAGGGAGTCAAGCTATTCTCCAAAGCACCTGAGGGAAGGACAAGAATCAACAGGTGGAAACTAATCAAGGAGAGAAGCAACTTAGAACTAAGGAGAAATTTCCTGACAGTTAAACAATTGCATCTGAAATCAGATGGGCAACCAGTGTAGCTCACAAAGTAGAGGTGTCACATGGGCATAGGCAAAACACACCCATCATTGCCTACATCACTGCATTCTGGATCTGGTGAAGCTTCCAAGAGGTTTTCATGTAAGGTGCATTGTCGCAGCTGAGCCTTGAGTCAGGATGTGAATGACTATCTGAAGGCCCCCAAGATTCAGAAAGGTTGTAACTGGAGCAAGCAGATGGAGCTGAGCAAAGGACATAGCTAGTGTCTATTTTTCAAATAAGTACTGTGGGACCAATGGGACCTCCAGATTGTGCATTACTCAGGAGTGGGGAAAGTGCTATCTCATTTAGGGGGATGAATGGAGAGTTTTTATTTAGAAATATTTTTAAGTATACAGGGACATATATACTTATTTTTTTTTCTTCTGTGCAATGAGCCAACAGTGTGTGGCAGCAGCCAAAAAAGCCAATGGAATCCTAGGCTGCATTAATAGAATCAAGATCATGTGAAGTTCTAGTACTGCTTTCCAAAGCCTTAGTAAGACTACATTTGGAATAGTGCATCCACTTCTGGTCACCACAATATAAAAAAGATGTTGCGACTCTGGAAAGAGTGCAGAGAAGAGCCACAAGAATGATTAGGGGGCTGGAGCTAAAACATATGAACAATGGTTACAGGAATTGGGTATGTCTAGTCCAGGAGTGTCAAACACAAGGCCCGGGGGCCGGGTACGGCCTGCGGAATGCTTAGATCTGGCCCGTGTGGTCGCCCTGGAAACAAAGAAGGACCAGCCCACAGTGCCTCTGCCAGTGAAAACTGAGCTCACGAGGGCCACGGGTGGCTCTCCCAAGCTCTGTTTATGCTGGTAGAGGGTTGCAGGAGGCTGTTGCAGGCAAAAACGGAGCTCAGGAGCCCGTTTTTGCTGGCAGAACACTTGGGGCACCATAGGTGCCCCCGACACGAATGACGTTGAGCTGGCCATGCCTACCCCGGCTCCCCGAGGTCAAACACAACCCTGATGCGGCCCTCCATGAAATCGAATTTGACACCCCTGGTCTAGTCTAATGAGAAGAAGGACTAGGGGAGACAGTGTTCCAATATTTGAGGGCTCCTACAAAGATGAGGGGGGTCAACCTATTTTCCAAATCACCAAAAGGCAACATGAGAAACAATGGATAGAAACTAATCAAGGAGAGAAGGAACCTAGAACTAAGGCGAAATTTCCTAACTGTGAGAGCAATCAACCAATGGAACAGCTTGCCTTCAGAAGTTGTGGATGCTCCATCACTGGAGACAACCATTTATCTGAAATGGTATAGGGTCTCCTGCTTGAGCAGGGTGTAGGACTAGAAGACCTCCAAGGTCCCTTCCTACATCCTATTCTATGCTTTATGTCTGATTCTACATACATACATACATACATACATACATACATACATACATACGTACGTACGTACATACTATATATGTATATCTAAGCTTAATATATCTTCTTCAAAGTTTGTTTAGCTACAGGGCTGACCATGATTTACTGATAGAGGATAGTGTTTAGCTTCAGAGAAAATAAAAAATAATTGAAAATCTATTTCATATGGTAGAGCTATTCAAGAGAGACAAGAAGAAAACATTCTGGAAAGACAGCCCAAATAATTGCATTTGGAGTTTGATTTGCATAGTTCTCTTAACTCAGATGTATGGGTGTGCATAAAGTAATAACAAATATGTGATACAGAGAAAAATGAATTATGGCTGTCACTGGAACCTTGTAATGTTATTTATTAGCATTTCGTTCCACAAGAATACCAAAACATCGCTCTTCGTTATTTTTGTTGCTGTTTGGTGGTGTTTTTAGAATGTTTGTAGGAGATGTTTTAAAATGTATAATATTCATCTATCACCTTTCAGTTACAAGTTTTCCATGTGATGGTGGTTGCTACATAAAACCAGACAATGTTCGCTACATTCTGAAAAACTTTGTTTGAGCGAACAAAAATATTAAAAGCTGCTGTGCATTGAGTCAGACTGTTAGTCCTCCTTGTATGGTGGAAGGAGCCGAGGTGGCGCAGTGGTTAGAGTGCAGTACTGCAGCTACTTCAGCTGACTGCTAGCTGCAGTTCGGCGGTTCAAATCTCACCGGCTCAAGGTTGACTCAGCCTTCCATCCTTCCGAGGTGGGTAAAATGAGGACCCAGATTGTTGGGGGCAATATGCTGACTCTGTGAACCGCTTAGGGAGGGCTGTGAAGCACTGTAAAGCGGTATATAAGTCTAAGTGCTATTGCTATCAAATCTCCAGGATTTCAAGCAGTTTTCTTCAGATCTGAAAAATGGGAACGGCCTATTAAGCAAAGAGAAGAAACTACATTTAAGCAACACACCCTAGGGTTGACTGCAGCTGCACCACAGCTGGTTTTATGGCATCTCTATCTTTTCCCTTGGATGGAAGATAGAAGACATATGCCTTACGACCATAACTGGTCCCGCAAACTATTTCTGCTGCTTCAAGTAAAATAATGATGCTGTCACAATATTCAAGTTGAACTGAGTCCTTTCCATTTGCATGTAGAATAGAACAGAGTAGAGTAGAGTAGAGTAGAGTAGAGTAGAGTAGAGTAGAGTAGAGTAGAGTAGAGTAGAGTAGAGTAGAGTAGAGTAG